>JACTOM010000215.1:690791-805634 GCA_015832385.1 Elymnias hypermnestra
AAAAAAAAAAATAAAAAAAAAAAAAAAAAAAAAAAAAAAAAAAAAAAAAAAAACTGGCGGGCATTGTTACTCGAAGTTGTGTCCGGTGCACACCGTGCACCCATAAATTATTGGTTATTGTCTTTTAATAAAAAAATTAATTAATAATGTAGTTTAATGTAATAAATAGTCTCTGTAAAAATTGACTGTGATCAACTTTATTTAAACGATGGAAGACCAGAACGCGATATATATTTGTAACATTTTCACACAAAAACTATTGGATCGATTTCAACATTATTTCACCATTAAAAGGCTGCATCCCTAATAAAAAAAGCATTAATTTAACCCTAGGTGTGAAAGAAAAAATCTGTTATCGCATACGCTGCGAAAACTATGAAGATAGAATAAAACAACGTTCTAGAGTATTATAGAACGTATTAATATCTACAAAAAATTCAGCAATATTATATGTATTTTTTAACGCTGGGAATACTCGGGAGGATGTCCCAGGGTATTTCGGACTCATACCGGCTAAAACCCAAAGGTGATCCTACATCACTCGGAGACGGGGTCACGAGAACGCGACTGACAGACATTCGCAACCCCGCCAGCGACGCGCCTGCTTAGGCCTAACTCGGTCAATGACCAAAATATACTCCGAAAGTGGGTTGCCTGGAGCACCCGGCAAGCCACCAACCAGTTCGCGAGACCTTTCTTTGTTGGACAACGGACCCCGCTTCCGTTAGCCAAAGGTCAACACTAAGGAGGGAGACGGCGATCGTGGGCCTCTCGCCTCCTTTCCGGCCTTCTCCTGCGAATGGTCGAAGTAGTCACGTTCGCCTCCCTCAATCGTTTTTCCATCTCCTTCCACATCATGACATCCCTGCAGAAGGAGATCGTAGCACACCATGCTCTCTCGCTGCTCGTCATCATTCTAATGACGGTGGGGTGCGAGAGATCCGCACCAATAACCGCCACACTCGTGGCACACCTCGGTAGGCTCACACCTAGCCACTCCGCACAGGTATTTGCCAAAGCAACCGTGGCCCGACAGAACCTGCGCGAGGTGGAAGGTCACTGCACCATGTGCTCAGTATAACCATTCTTTTAATACGGGCCGGATTGCCAATACGGTTTCACAGTAACAATACTATATATCCAACTACTGTAGTTATGCTACTATAACTACTTTTTTACATTTTAAAAGTTAACAAAAGAGCTGACTATAATCAAGTCATATTATTCATACCTCTGTATTGATTAAAATATTTTATTAAAGACCGTTTCAATACCTGTAAAATACTTTTTAAATTAATAAAATCGGACATTCCATTCAAAAGATAAGTTGACTTAGTAGATTTTCCACTGGCACGAGGTAGGTATCTACATGGGTGAAATAAATAAATAGAATTAAGTAAGACACATTTGAAAATATAATATCAAAGATATGTTTATATTTTACACTATACGTTTTAATAAGGATCACTATTATAAACGTTTATATTTATCGGTAAATTCGGGATTAGTGTTATCTTATATACGCTAACAACACATTAATGGACAAAATTAGGGGCGTGATAGTATATATAAAATAATCTATATTTAAAATAATGTTATGAGTAAGTTACATAAAAAATGTAATTTATTACTTATCGTTTTATTTAGCTGTACTAACATGATTGAGCAAATATGCATGTTGTTAAAGTCCTCCATTGAGTCTGTCTGTATGTTAAATAAACTCAAAAAGTAGTACAAAATCTTTTCACTAATGGATAGAGCAGTTTATGAAGAATATTTAGGTATATGTCATAGTTTGGTGTAAATTGATTGAAATATAACGATAACTGTTGGTGAAAATAAAAACAAACCACCTAAGAGCTTTCATTGCAAATCCTGCATAATCTCATACAGATATTACAAAAAAATGGATGCTAGGATAATTCGACTTTAATACATCTACAAATATGTTCACAATGGCATGTATCTGTCTTTTAACATTATGGAGCATAAATAATGTTAATAAAAAGTTTTAAAAATATGATTCTTTCTAATTAGGAATACCTTTTTCCTTCCCATCATCAAAGGTGTCATACACAATATATAAGCTCTTATACTCTTGAAGTTTAGAATTGACTTTTTTGATATAAAACTCACAGGAAACTCCATGGGAAACTCACAGGTGACACCATGGGAAACAACTAGTCTGATATAAAGACATTATGTTGAAGAGATGTGATGGTTTAATCAATAATCAAATGTCATACTGCCATGTTTTTTTAATAACACGGTTGGTAAGGTAAAAAAGGTAAGTAGCTGTCCATTAACGTCCCACTGCTGGGCACAGACCCACCACGCTGTTCCACTGCGGATTGGCAGGCATAGTGCACAAGTACACTCTCTATTCCTTCACTCTCATAGTGCGATGTGACGGGAATCTGACGTGACTGGAGAGAGATCAGGCGCAGGACCGATGGGTTAACGTGCTCTCCGAGGCATGGGGGTGGATCACACCGCCATCTTCCCAACTTCGGGCAAATATTGAGAAAATCTCAATAGAAATCTCAATATTGATTTTTTAATTGGCCCGACCAGGGACTCGAACCCAGGACCTCATGTCTGTAGTCGAACATGTTAACCACTAGACTAATGAGGCAGTCAGTCAACACGGTTGACTTAATCATTATTTTGCATTCACATAATTAACGGTAACAAATAACGTAGGTACGTAAGTAAAACAATGAGTAACAAGTATCTTTATGACAGTGTAATTTATGTAAAGGTACAGAACCTAGGGTTGTACAATTTAGATTACATAAATTAAAATAATTTGAAAAAATTAAGTAGCCTGCCAATCCACGGTGGAGCAGCGTGGTGGTTCTATGCTCTTAAAAACCCTCTTTCATATGAGTGAGGAGGCCTGTGCCCAGCAGTAGGACGTTAATAGGCTGCCACTTACGTTTAAAGTATTTTTTGGGGAGGGATTCAAGATCAGATAAATCCCTCTGGATTCAGTGGCGTGTATGGGATCCGGGCTTCGATCTTGTTTCCTCTGTCCTTGGGTCTTCAATTCTTGAAAGTTCGGTTCGTCAATGTTCGATGCTTGGGTCCTCAGGCCGTCTAAAGTTCATTGTTCGGTCCTTTCAGGTTCGGTTGTTGGTTATAGGCGCTACTCTGATCGGAAGTCTAATGCGAATGTGTCGGTTCAAACCATTGCCCTTTTATACAAATCTCACACCCAGTATGCACATGCGGCCGTAACGAGTGGAGGGAGGGTAGTCGGGTGTGCTGAGGTAGGTGCGGGAGGAAGGTCATCGACAATTGACCAATCAGAATTAGTCGCCGCTGGTCTCGTCTTTCCCGTCTGCAAAATATTAAATAGCGTTTTCCTTTTTATTTTAATATACTTTGTAAACATCGACAAAATTGAATACAGTCAGTATTAGTTTTGTCTAAATATAAAATACAATAAAAAAGACATGTGTTGGGGAGAGATTCATGATCAATCAAATCCCACCAGGATCAGTGGACTGTATAAAGTTAGAGGCTTTGATCTTCGGTTCTTGCGGGTTCAATTTTCATGTCTTCGTTTCTTGACGGTTTGACAATGTTTGATTCTTGGATTATCAGAGTTCGGTAGTCCTTCCAGGTTCACAGGTTGTTGGTTTAGAGTTTGCACTTAATAAGGATCTACACCCATCGGGTGTATTGATCCAAACTTTGGGGAAAGCTTTTTATACAAATCTTCCACCCTATTCGCACATCCGGCCGTGACGAGCGGGAGATAAAGCAATTTCGGGTCAGATTAGTCTCCAATGGCGATGCGCCAGGCTAGTTGCTCCCATCATCAGTCAAGTTCAGACAGCAAAAGCTCTATGGTAGAGAAAAAAAATCGATGAATTAAAATTGTAGTTGTTTGACTGTAATCTCTCTCTTAACTCTAGAAACTAGCAGTTTACCCTTCACGTTTTCTACACAGTATGTTTTATACACCGAAACGAAATTTTATGCTTGGCGGCATGTCTTTTCTGTCAGGCATGTCTTTGCTGAAAGTGGGTGGATTCCCCTGGGAATCAATCGGCAAGTAACTCAGCGGCAACTCCTTTAAATATAGTTTTTGTGTTTTGTAATATAAAATGAAATAAACTTAAATATAAGAGAAATAAAAGTACAACAGGCGGTCTTATCGCTAAATAGCGGTTTCTTCCAAACAACCTTGGGTTAAAAAAGCTGAAAATAATATAGGAGGTAGGAAATAAAATAACCCTACATACTAATATTTACATTCTAATACATGTAAAACTATGTGAAGCCAAACCCAAACTCAACCTGACAAATGAATAAAAAACTTGTAAAATTAGGTCTACATCAATAGGTCATGTAGAGGTCATAGAAAGAAACCACATTGAGCCTATTTCTTTGGATGACCGTATCTAGACATTTCAAATTCTATGTTCAATGGCACGTAGAATTCAATATATAAATTTATTTGAAGGATTGATAACCCTAATCGTTCACTTATACATTTATTCTTTAGTTTTTCCGACAGTCAGTTGTGTACTGTTTGTATATACAGCAAAAATATTACAAAGCTGTGATGAATTAAAATGTTTATGTATGTGGTTTTGTGTTAACGTGTTTCAATGTGAATAAATATGTCAGCTTCAAGAGGTAAATATATATTGGTTCTATTGAAATTATCTCACGTATTTTATTACTTTACTTACTAGCTAACGGGAAAACTTCATACCGCTTAATTAATAAATTTAATGACTGAATAATTACAGAATGTTTTAACTATAGCAAAAAAAATGTGGCCAAAACTTAACTGTGACAAAAAGAATTCGTTATCAAAAAAACGCGACGTTTACGCCAAGTTTCCCGCTAAAAGTTGCGATCAGAAATTGTTGGTTGTCAATGTCAAATGTCAAAAATAAATAAAAAAAGGCTCTCTTTTGAATGTTTGACATTCAAAACCAAGAAATAGAAAAAATAAGTCACTTTTAAATTTAATTTGATTTCTGAACGATTTTGAAATTTAATTGATTTCTAAACGACGGGACGAAAATCAATTGTTTGACATTCAGAACCAGGAAAATAAAAAATAACCTCACTTTCAAATTTAATTTTATTATTAGTATTAGCATATTGTGTTTTTATTGGTGTTGATTGAACAATATAATTCAACTATTTATAGACGATCAAAATTGTGATTTATTTATTTTATTAGGAAACGTTATATACAGTGTTTATACTTATGCTAAATCACTTTACATACGAGTATGTATGTACATAAAGTCATACATTGTATATCCCACTTATATGCAATACAAATAAAATTAAATAGTAATAGATCTAATAAACTTACATATAAAAAAACTACTATATAAAAGGGCAAAAAAGAAAGAAAATAAACAAGTTGTTCATCAAAAACTATTTCAATTTACGTTTGAATGACATGGAGGAATAGCCAAAGATATATTTAACCAATGTTCTATTAATTGCAGCATTTACTCCTATGTTAGTTTTCGAGAATCGTAGCCTAAATGTTTCTTTTGTCTATATATGGGGTTCTTGTAAACCATACAATTAATTTATTTCGTGTCTTTTTCAACAAACTTGACACTGGCGAGATAATCTGTGATCAATTGGTACACCTGAAAGCCATTCAACAAAAAAGAAGAAGAAATTTGATTTCTGAACGATGGGACAAACATCAAATGTTTGATATTCTTCTTCTTTTATTTAATGGCTTTCAGTTGTACCAATGGGGTACATTTTACTTCGCCAATATTACGTAGTGTGACCAAAGCACGCATCAGTTTCATAACTAATTTTGAGGATGATCTTTAGGCAGATTTTATCACAATAGTGAGTACATTTGTTAATAGCTGAAGTACCATCTACAAAAAAGCGACTTAAGTGTAACAATCGTACAATGGTTAATCTACAACATCACAAAACAAATTATAATAAAAATAATAAATAATAATTAAATTATAAAATATATTGTTAGAGTTTGATTTTATTAATTTTAATAAACTTACATATCAGTTCACAGTACGGGGAGAACACAAACATTAAACAACACTCAACATTTAAGGGACGGGGAATTTTTACGGGTAGGAAATCGTATAATTTAACGGAGGTTTTAGGGCAAGAAAAAAACATATGGCTAACTGTTCCCTCGTCCAAACCACACTCGCACAGCGAGTGATTCTGGATTCTCAATTTAGTGAGGTGGACTGGAGTGCAAGCGTGTCCAATGCGTAAACGATTGACGGTTGTAATAATCCATCGTGCAGCATTTTTACGAGAGAAAAACCAAGGTCGACGGGGTATATCTGGTTGAAGGGCAGCATAATACTTACCTTTAAGGACTTTGGTCTTTGACCATTCTGCATTCCATTTCCTGGTCAAGTCTATTTGAGCCATTAAACGCAAATCTCGGCCATAATTTTGAAAATGGTTTGATATTCATTACCAAGAAAAGGAAAGAAACGTCACTTTTAAATTTAATTTGATTTCTGAACAACTTTTAAACTTAATTGATTTCTAAACGAAGAGACGAACGTCAAACATTTGACAGGTAGGAATAGGTTCGAAGTGAAATAGAAATTGTTGTTTCTAATGTAATTCAGGCATTTTTTTCATATTTTCTCACCTTTAAGCCTTCCCTGGGCTACCACAAATCATTCAATACCAAAACTAGGTAAATCAGTCCAGCCCTTCTGTAGGTTGCATGGTATGTTGTGACTATGTATATATAAGTGGATTCTATTGAGTCATTAAGTGCTGAGAAAGGTTTACTACTTGAATTCAAAACATTGTAACTGGCTTATAAAACATTTAAAAATTATATATTTTACAAACCAGTTACCATATTTTGAATGAATTACTTACTCATCAAATGTTTACTCTACGCTGAAGATCAAGTAATACTTGCATCATCTGCTAATGAGCTATAGGTGATGGTAAATATTATAAATGAAGCTTTGAAAAGGAAAGGAATGAAAGTGAATGTAGACAAAACGAAAGTTATGCTTTTAGAAAGAGATGAATCTATGATGAATGGCAATATTTTGATAGATGGGGAACAAGTGGAAGAGGTGAAAGAATTTGTATACTTGGGATCTAAATTTACAAAAGATGGAACATGTGAAAGTGATATTGAAAGGAGAGTGAATGCAGGGAATTTGTAAATAGTGCTCTGCACGCCTTTATGAATAGCCAGATTGTGTCTGGCCAAAGGGCCAAAGGCTGTGAATGCACGAGTGTTGGTACCAACACTTATGTATGGTAGTGAATGTTGCGTATGGCAGAAGAAGCATAAAAGTAAAATAAATGCGCTAGAAATACGAGCGTTGAGAAGTATGAGTGGATGAAAACTGAGTGACAGAGTAAGAAATAGTGTGATAAGAGAACGTTGTGGTGTAAAAGAAGACGTAGTGACTAAAATTGAAAGGTTTGGGTACCAGCCAATATAAAATTGATTACGGTATCTTATTACATAAATGTATGAACCCAAAGCAACCCGCTGTGAAGCGGGATAGTAAGTCTATGCTCTAATAAACCTGTATCCTAGTAAGGAGAGCTGTGCCCTACAGTGGTATGTTAATTATTGCTCTTTAACTACTTTTACTTTACTTATTATTAGTAATGTTCCATTAAAATATATAAGTGACCCGTTGATTAAATCTCCAGCTTACTTACTAGACTTTACTAAGATAAACGTTGCGTGACGGCTCAGTTTCAATCACAGCCAACAAAATACTCGTGCAATCATGCCTAAATAAGTTTTAAGTTCAAAAATGCCACTTACTATGTTATGTATTAAACTGGCTGATAGAGGAATGTGTACTTAACGGTTGACCGATATAACCCAGCCCATATCTCTGTTGTATATTGGAAATGGTCTTACTCATAAAAACGTTGTTAACCGTTCTTTACCATAACGATATACGTAAGTGCCTTTAACAAAGGACGTTGTGTGTTCCAAGTGTGTTGAATAACTTTATTTTATCGTTCATTCCCAAAAACTGTTTACTATCGTGTGTTTTTTAAAACGTGATCGTTGTGGAATAAAAGAAGATGAAGTGACAAAAGTTGAGAAAGGTTTGGACACGTAGAGAGAATGAATGAAAGGAGACTGACTAAAAGGATTAATGGATCAAGAGTGAATGGGAATGTTGGAAGGGGAAGACGAAGGCGAACATTCCTGGACCAAACCATCAAAGGAGAGTTAAAGCAGGGAATATGGTAAATGCTGCTCTCCACGCCTTTATGAACAGCCAGATGGTATCTCAAAGGGCCAGACTAGCTGTGCATGGAGGAGTGTTAGTGCCAACTTATAGTAGGTAGTGAAATTTGGGTATGTCAGAAGAAGCACAAAAATAAAATAAATGCAGTAGAGATGAAAGCGTTGAGAAGTACGAGTGGATTAAAACTGAGTGACAGAGTGAGAAATAGTGTGATAAGAGAACGTTGTGGTTTAAAAGATGCAGTGACTACAATTGAGAAAGGTATGCTTAGATGGTTTGTTCACGTAGAGAGAATGAATGAAAGGAGAATGACAAAAAGGATAGTCAAGAATGAATGGGAAAGTTGGAAGGGGATGTCCAAGGCGAACGTTTCTTAACCAAATCCAGGTCATTTTAAATAAGGGCCAGGTCAAGAGTATTGTAAACCGATGCACTTGAATGAAAGGATCGTGGCAAATGGAAGGACGTGGTCTCTACCCCTATGGGAATGAGGCGTGATGCTGTGTGTATGTTTTTTTTTTAAATTTAATAAAAATAACCAAAATTTGAAACGATTAAGATTATCAAACCTGGGCTTTCTATGATGTAATAATTCGTATAGGCCGATTTCTCTACGAATACTACTTTAACCAGACGTATTAGGATTTTGAATTGGATTAATTTGTTAACGGCGATTTTTCTTCGGGAATCATTCGGCGATGGTCAGTGACAGCTTAACTTTCGGTTTTCGGTATCCCCGACCGGTTGTACCGTCCCCCATGTTGGATTTAAGGGTGATTTTTTATTTATACAACGACTCATTTATTTTCAACTTTTCCAAAATGGTAATAATGAAAACTGTTTTAAATTAAATTTCCTACAGTTTCGGTTAATATCATTTCTTTCTAGGATCATTACTTTTCGAATTAGATCCCAAAGTAGAGTGATCGTTTATTTACTCAAAAACTCGCTTAATGAAATTTCTTATTAGGAAAGTTTGTCGGAATTATATTTCCTACAATTTTGATGTTCATAAATTTTTTCTTAAAATCGATACTTTTCGATTGAGACGAAAAAATTGGTAAAAACCGAAATTGTAAAATTTTAAATTTAAAATAAAAAATCATCCCTCCTTTGGGGTCTAATTTGAAAAGTAACGATCCTAGGAAGAAACGATAAATACCTAAATTGTGAGAAATTTTATTCCAAACAACGAGTAATTGAACACACAAAAACACATCACAAAAACCGAAATATAAGCTATTGGTGACCCGTTTCCCCTCCCCTGTCGTTTTCCAAAAAGAATGCTGTTAACAACTTAATCCAGCCCCTTTTTTGAGTAAAATCGATTGTTTTTACTCCAAAAATCTACATGTATATCGACGTCGGAAATCAGTAGAAAAAATATTGTTTCGACAAAACTTTAACTTTAACTCGAAGAAATCCACTAAGGCCAATCCATTAAACAACAAAACATAATTATATTGTGAATAAATGGTTATTCTAGTCTTTAAAATATGGAAGTTTTAATTTATTTTCTATTTAGCGCCGTTATATAACTTACTCATCACGAAATCCTTAATCGCAATCAACTTGTAAAAAAATTGATAGTGGATTAAAACTCTAACACTTTAACTGTACATTAAATCTGTTTAATTATTTTTGAGATATAACTAAATAGACAGATGAATATTTTAGAAATGGTATATATCAATTAAAGATCTTCTATTGGAGATGATTTTTGATCCTATTCGACATTTTGTAAAGGTTCCAGTAAAACTTAGTTTTTATTATAATTTAAGCTATATACAATGAAATAGCTTAGAGCGAATAATAATAAAGTGAGTAATCCTTGCTTACACATACCCGGAAAATGAGATAAATCCAACTCGCAACAATACAAAAAATATTATAAACCTTCATCAAGGCAAGGTTAAGATAAGAAATAGATCTTTTAGACAAAGTATTAACATTTACATTCAATACAATTATAGTTGTATATAAATTATTATCAATAATGTTATATTTAATAGTAATATAAAATATAGCATTGACGGGATAATTGCTTTCTTTCTCTCTCTACTCTGAGCATGACTCATTTCCTTAATCGACGAGAGGCGACTTTATTCGAACGAGCATTACATTAGTGAGGTGACGACTAAGTCTCATTCAATACCTCAAAATACCCTAATAGCCCGAACATACACACACGCAGAATGAAGCACACGCACATTCATTTATACACACACACGTCCGTACACCCACACGCACATTCACTCACACGCACGCTTGTACGCACACACACGCACGTACGTACGCACACAATCGTACAACTTGTTAGTTATTTAAGTTAATTTTACTCTGTCATTTTTTAATTTGCCATAAAATGTGGTGTTAAATAATTTTTTAAATATAGTCGTACGCTGTTTGTTTACAAATCAAAATCAAGACAAAAATAAAGTGCACTGAACGCCTAAAGTGGTTTTTACTTTAAAACAATAAGCAAACATTTAAATTAATATAACAAAAAATCTTAAAACAGGCAGTCACGATAGATAGTTAGTCATCATTTTATTTAGTCATGAGTGTAATTTTGAGAGAGTGTTTGTAACATATAGTTAGAAATATGTTTACTTTATTGAACCCCACAAAAATAGGACAAAAGAAAATTACCATAACTTAAAATCATTAAATTTGGTGTGCAATTGGGCGGTCTAATCGCTAAATACCTCTACCTGACCTCTACCTGAAAACCCTTGCGATTAGGGAGACAGTCAAAGAAAAGAATAAAAAGGTAGGCGGTGTTACTAAAGAAATAGACATGCATATATATAAAATGTACATAATACATGATAAAACGCGATATAAGAAAACTAAAGGGAATTATGTTAAGGTTAGGTTACGCTATGATTCGTATAAACAATGTAAATAGTTTAATGTGTCCTTAATAATTATTGGGTTCGTTAAACAGGTGAAATCTATTGAAAGTATGATTAAATTCTGTTGTACTTGCCATTTCACCTACTGAAAATGAAAATGGTTTAACGATAAGAAAAACTATAAAACTGCAATTACCATAAAATGAAAAATAAAATCAGTAAAATGAGACAAAAAGAACAAGGTAAAATTAACTAATACTTAAAGGGAGTCTAAAATATCACAAATTTATAGAATATGTTATTTATCGGTTGTAAATGGTAAATTCGTTAAAAAGCAAATCTTCGTAAATGTACTCGTAACGTAGAGATATATTTTGCATCACATTCTTTGGACAGTATTAAAAGTAGTAAAGAAAGGAGTTTGAAAAATTTCGTTGAATTCACACGGTATATTGGGGCCCTTTTTATTAATATTATATGAATCTTGCAAGTTAAATCATTACGTAAATCTTATTAAATCGCCACATCCTATGAAATATACTCGTATTCCAAAGAAAAACATCGGAAAAAATAACGATAGATAAAATATTTGTATATCATATTCAAATGCTAATATTACCAAGTATGGAGGCATAATGACCTTCGCCTAGGTTGTTAGCACAAACTATACTTTGTTTGCTCTCATCTCGGTTTAGTCATCAGATAACTTTAGTAGTGATACGTTTCCCTTATGATATAACAAGTGTTACAACCTAAAAACTATATTAAAATTTGAAACAAGAAATATACGTTAGTGTCTTACCTATCTTAAGTACCTTAACGAAGACCAGTGTTGATTCTCTTTTACCAAAAACAAGAACCCAAATCGATTCAAAAAAAAAGGATTTTTAGATAATATATGATGACAAATTTTCTTATTGGAATTAGAAATAGGGAACCCAGTTTATTCGTATTTGCTAGAAGTAAATAAATGTAAGAGGCAAGAAGAAAATAAACTTGTTGTGAATGTTATTGCAATATAATAAATGTGGAAAAGAGCTACATACGCAGCGTTATTTGTGAAAGGTATTATTAAATAATCGTATTTTTAATAATTTTTAATACTAATTAAATTTCTTTTGCCTCATGTAAGTATATGATCCAATACGACACAGAGGACACTTGTTATGAGTATTTTTTTTTGTCACTGGGAAATTTAAGAGCACAGCTCTATGCAGGAGTGTCGGGCCCTAAAAGACCCACTTGAACCCATTGGAAACCTTTTCATCTTAGTTGTAGGAGCCAGATGACGCATTCAGCTCTGGCACCCCGGATGAATGCGACTCAAAGGCTCAAGAAAGTTGTAGAAGACGAGCATAACTACTCCCTCTGGCATCTAATTTTCTTTAATGGAAAGGAGGATTATCTACCACTCCTTTGCTCTTCCCTTCCCTTTGCCTCTCTAATGCCTCTTTCTGCTTACTGCTGAAAATAATACTCAAAGAGAAGTTAGCAGAGAAAGGTTGCTCGCCAAGCCAGCGATAACAAGATATAGCCCTGGGTACCAAAATGATACTACTGAACACGATTGCTTTGGTAAAGCAACCGTGTTCAGTAAGCACGTGCACCAACCTGTATAAAAAAAGACCATACCCCTTAAGAGAATCAACTTGTTATAAGTATATACTAACCTGGATTAAAGCAGCGTTTTGGAACTAAGGGCCTCCTTCTTGTGAACGAAAAAGCAGCTAAATATATAATTATAAAATAAAATTCAAATAAATTAAAATTTCTTTTCAATTTTCAGATGTAGAGAAAGCAATACCTGAAGAAGATGAAAACGCAACACTTCTGTCTCCGAAGAATAATCGATTACGGCCGCCTAGACCACCTAGGAAACTTGTACCGACAAACAATGGGACGACGTGAGTAAAAATTTATGATTATCTTACACGTTTTCTGGTCAAAAAGTTTATTGCGCTTTCGTAGATTTAGAAAAGGCCTATATTGAGTGGTGAGGAATAAGCTGTGGTCAACGTTATCTACTTATGGGGTGAGCGGTTGTCTGATTCAAGCATTGAAGTCTCTTTATGAGGGTTCTAGTGCTTGTGTCAGAATAAACGGGGCGTACACGGAGTGGTTTCCTGTCGAAAGAGGTGTTCGACAGGGATGTGTTGCGTCACGATGGCTGTTCAACCTATTCATGGATAAATGTTTGACAGATTTAAAATAAAGTATGTATGGGTTAAGAATGAATGAATTACTCATCAAATGCTTACTCTACGCTGATGATCAAGTAATACTTGCGTCATCCGCTAATGAGCTACAGGAGATGCTAAATATTATGAATGAAGCTTTGAAAGGGAAAGGAATGAAAGTGAATGTAAACAAAACGCAAGTTATGGTTTTTGAACGAGATGAATCTATGATAAATGACAATATTTTGATAGATGGGGTGGAGTTGAAAGGAAGAGGTGAAAGAATTTGTATACTTGGGATCAAAGTTTACAAAAGGTAGAACATGTGAAAGTCATATTGAAAGGAGAGTAAATGCATAGAATATGGTAAATGATGCTCTGCACGCCTTTATGAATAGCCAGATGGTGTCTCAAAGGGTTAGACTGGCTGTGCATGCTTAAGTTTTGGTGCCAACACTTATGTATGGTAGTGAAAGTTGGGTATGGCAGAAGAATCACAAAAGTAAAATAAATGCGGTAGAGATGAGAGCGTTGAGAAGCATGAGTGGATTAAAACTGAGTGACAGAGTAAGAAATAGTGTGATAAGAGAACGTTGTGGTATAAAAGAAGACGTAGTGACTAAAATTGAGAAAGGTATGCTTAGATGGTTTGGGCATGTAGAGAGAATGAATGAAAGGAGACTGACAAAAAGGATTTTTGAGTCAAGAGTGAATGCGAAAGTTGGAAGGGGAAGACCAAGACGAACGTTCCTGGACCAAATCCAGGACAGTTTAAATAACGGCCAGGTCAAGAGTGCTCTAAACCGACGAACTTGTATGAAAGGTTTAATGAGAATGAAAGAACCGAAGGAGATATGCAAGTATCATGGCAAGTGGAAGGATGTTGTCTCTGCCCACCCCTATGAGAATGAGGCGTGATGCTATGTATGTTTTATGGTCTTAAATTATCCTTAAAACGTCCAGATCAGGTACAACAGAACCTTTGTATTTGTCTCACACTTTCACATCTACTCTATTAAATGATTCTAGTGTAATAATTAAGTACTGACGCACACCTTGAGCCATATAGGAAAGGTTTATCTGCAAATACCTCTTATTCTCGCTCTGTCTTTCTGTTGGATATTCTGAAACGCTTATAGATCGATCGTACTAAAAGCTCTATTTAGGAGC
Organism: Elymnias hypermnestra; assembly: GCA_015832385.1. NCBI lineage: Eukaryota > Metazoa > Arthropoda > Insecta > Lepidoptera > Nymphalidae > Elymnias > Elymnias hypermnestra. Next base: position 705,237 of record JACTOM010000215.1, read on the forward strand.
ATTTGCCATGAACGAATCCTAAAGACTTTTTCGTCTCTTTGTTTCTCGGTGCGTAATACTCGCTATCTGCTTCATCCTATAGAAATGCCACTGGATGTGCAATTGTCTTGAAGCATTCAAAAACTTGTTCACGTATATTCTTCACGACTTCTGTCTTTATCTATTCGATATCTTTAGGTCGATCCTAATAAAATGCTTTTCTTCCATAACGCTTCAGGTTTGTCTATATACGTCTGCTTCTTTCTCTCACTCTCTCTAGGACTCTCTCTAGGTCATTATAATTTATTGACACCTAAATAAGATCCCAAGTTTTAAAATTGCATAAAAGACGTATTTTAAATAAATTAGCTTCTAGTTCCAAATTTTTAAATAAGTTATTACTCTCTTAATGAAAATATAAGTAAAAACTTGGCTTATTGTAATAGAAAAACGGTTCGGTTCAACTCTCTGTATTTTCAATTCTCTTTAACATAACATTCGCTTTTATATTTTACCCATACTTCCTTGTGACACATTCACTTCATTGAATACTACTTTGCATTCCTATATTTTTCCTCTCGCATTCTTCTTCGTTTAAAATAAACTTCATTGTTCATTTTTATGCAAAAACACGATTAATATGTATGTCGTCAAACGCTTGATTAATAACTTTTCTTTAACTCTGATATAAACTTCCAAAATAATTAATCTGACACAAATATCTACATACGGCATTTTAAAATATATCTCGTCTATAAGAACGTTTAATGTATTTTAAATATTAAAATTATAGAGCACTTCCCGAACGTCCCGTGCTCCAGGAGTTGCAAATCGGATCGTCATCCACATTGGACACTGCTGACAACACACCAGTCCCTGAGGCAGGTGAATGGCCCAAGAAATGGAGACGGAGTGACAGGCGGCTCAGGAGACTGAATACCGAACTGCTTGAAGCTATTGACTCTCACGATATAGAAGAAGTCGAGAGGTTGGTTTTACTTCAGAAATAAATATTCTCTATAACATATACTTCAAATTTCTTGTATTTGGAAATATTTGTATTCTATACTATTATAAATGTAAATATAACTATGTCTATATAAATTTTAGATAAAGAAAAAACCACTCACTGACTCTTCTCTTAATCCCCAGAACTATAGGTCCGTTTAGCTTGAAATTTGGTATAGTTACACCTGTCACAACTTAGACGCTCATTAACGGGTTTCCTCATAATCTCATAGAGCCGGGATATGTAAGCGATTAACGATAACTTCTTCTTCTTCTTATTCCTCTCTAATTACTAGAGGTTAGACTTCTTAGACTTAGGTTAGATCTCTTTCGATCTTGAGCAAAGTGAAATAATTTACGCTTATAACATCAGTTCACTCACGAATATTATGGAGCCACGATTTCTTGCGGCAGTCAACACCGCGTTTTTCGGCAATTTTGCCCATCTTAATCAGTAGCAGCAGCTCATATTTGTCGTTTCTGATCACCAAGACAAGATATGACCAGGGTAGGCAACTTTTCTGATTTTGAAGGTTTGTAATAGCGTACGGTTTTGACCGACTCGTCTCAAAACTTCCACGCTGGTGACTTTTGGGGTCCAACTGATGGAGAGCTTGCGCCGATATTTTCACAGGCCTCTATACGTTTTCGAAAGTCTTCCCTGCTAGTTCAAAATTTACATCCGTATAGGGCTTTTGGCTAAATGTAGAACTGGGCCCGTAGACAAGTTACTTTAGAAGATTGCTAACGCTCAAAAAATGTATGGTAATGACGTCATTTCCATACATTTTTTGAGCGTTAGCAATCTTCGAAAGTAACTTGTCTAGAGGCCCTGGAGTAGATAAGTGCGTAGTAACGATAACTTACTACGACCTCGTGACATAAACTCTTACTATGAACGAGAATTTTCTATAATTTCACGGGATTGGGAACTACACGGTTGATATAGCTGGGAACAAATACTATATATATAATACGGAAATAAGACCACTCATTTAGTCAACACGAAATCGTATCCGGCTTATATATTTCTTTCGGGACGGAGAATCTCATTATGAACGGATTTTTCCGTATTCCTACATGATCATGAGCTGAAAGCGCGTGAAATAACAATGTCAGTTAATTTAACATTCACAGATTACTAAAGGCAGGTGCAAATCCGAATGCAACATGTCGGTTGGGTTTGGTGTCAGCATGTCATATGGCGGCGCTGTTAGGTGGAGATTCTTTAAGTCTATTAATAAAATTTGGAGCTGAGAAGAATCGTCAGGACAAACTCGGTCGTACACCCCTACATTTGGCTGCCTTTACGGGAAATGCACGACAATTGGCCATCCTCTTGGACTTTCCAGACGGTAAGTTAAGTTATTATTACGTATTGGTTTTCGCTGGTGGAATGGTTTGAGAAGTCGCTTCGTAGCAGAGGTAATAAATTCGCTACTGCAAAGGTTCTGCAATAGTTCAAAGCTTCGGCCACGCTAGTAACCACCCTACCAGCAAAAATGTTGCCAAAACCAAATATCTGTGTTACAGTGCAATGTTGTAATGAAACCATAAGAGGTAATCTAACCAGGTAGTCACTATCAGGTTGATCACAATTAAAAGCTAGCCTGTCAACAAAAAAAGAGGTGGTTCATAGACACCAGCAAGTAAAAATCTGGCATTTTGGTACGATGTTTTGTAGACGTCATTAAAAGGTAAATTGTTGCTTATCAAATTAGTATACTACTGTAAACTATATCATTATTTATCATCAGATGATATTTCAAACTAACGTCAAACGTGGTACAGATTGAAACAGACAAAGCTGAATTGATTCTAGAGCTTCTAGTACCAAAATGAGCACAATTACACCAGCAAGATCCTCTTAATTCGTAATTTTTTTTCAACTCCCCCTTTGCCTTCTTTTGGTGTCTCTCCGTTTCTGGAGGTTACCTTTCAATGCCACAAATCGATCTCAATCTTACGCAAGGTGCAGCTACTCCTCTGCGGTCTCCATGTCCGTCGTTCTGCCAATCCTCCTGTTACCTTTAATCTGACCCATTAAGCTGGAGAAATTTGTAGCGATCATGGCGCAATATGTGGCCAAGATAGGGGACCTTCCTTTGCTTAGTGGTTTGTAGGAGCTTTAATATAATCCCGATGCATTATAGAACTATTTCATGTGGGACCTTGTGGATGCAGCTTTGGACTATATATAGCTATAGCTTTATAGTACATACATACATACATAGCTTCACGCCTCATTCCCTTCGAGGTCACGTCCTTCCACTTGGCACGATCCTTGCATATCTCCTTCTCTTCTTTCATTGTCATTAAACCTTTCATACAATTTCGTCGGTTTAGAGTACCTTTAAACTAGCCCTTATTCAAAATTTCCTGGATTTGGTCCAGGAACGTTCGTCTTGATCTTCCCCTTCCAACTTTCCCTCTTGACTCATTAAACCTTTTGTCCCTTTTTCAATTTTAGTTACTACATCTTCTTTTGTAACACAACATTCTCTTATCACACTATTTCTTACTTTGTCACTCAGTTTCAATCCACTCTCCACTTCTCTACCGCATTTATTTTACTTTTGTGCTTCTGCTGCCATACCCAACCTTCACTACCATACATAAGTGCTGGCACCAACACTCCCCTATGCACAGCCAGTCTGGCCCTTTGAGACACCCTCTAGCTATACATAAAGGTGTGCAGAGCACCATTTACCATATTCCCTGCATTCACTCTCCTTTCATTATCACTTTCACATGTTCCATCTTTTATAAGTTTAGATCGCATTATACAAATTCTTTCATCTCTTCCACTTATACCCCATCTATCAAAATAAAAATAAAATTGGACAATAGTACATCTCTAATATTCCTTCTTAAGTTTTTTGTCGTCTACTCAAGTTCAATTACATTTTTTTTAATTATTGTTTATGACTTTTAATGAGACTTTTTCAATGTGAAATATTACTTGTTTATTGTTAACAAAAGTAATTGTTATTTATATATAATTAACAAGTGAGCGCTGCGGATCATTTCCTTTGTGCTTTTTTCGCAGCGTCAATTTTACGATGTGCAAAATACAATAACAGCAAATCCCAGCACTAAGCCCCAATACATCATCAATATCGCGCAAAAACAGCGGATACAAATGTACGAAAAAAAATATGATTTATGTTTGTAACTGTTACTGTTACGACATCCTACAATATGCCTCGTTGTTTATTGGTTAGGATATAAAACCTTGATAGCCTAGTAGTACATATGGAGTAGTCCTTTTTATAATATAGTAACTTACGTGGATAATTCATAGTTGTCTTTACCGTGAAAGAAAACTTAGTGAGGATACTATCCTTACTAATGTTATAAACATGAAAGTAACTCTGTACCTATTCACGCCAAAACTACTGAACCGATTTAAAAATGCGGTTGTGAGGGATAGAAATATCATCATTTTTAGAGGTAGAAGGTTAAAACTTACGTCTTAGGCTTTTTATCCCATATAGTTAGATATGAAATTGAAAATTTTAAATAGATTTAGCCTCAAGATTGTAAAATAAACCTTATCTGTATTGTAATTGCGGAAGGACCTCTGTCTGTCTGTCTATCGCGCTTTTAAATGAAACTTACAGATACCTTCAGATTGCAGCCTCAGAAAGGACAATAAACTGTTTCCAGTGAAACACTAGAAATTTTCATTAAAGTATTTATACGTATGATTCTTATTTGGAAATTAGCCTAAATTATTAAAAATGCCACCCCGAAAACACTATTCCACGCAGACGAAGTCCCAGCACTGCTAATAACAAATAAATATCGATTTTTAAATACAAAAGAATACATCATTAAATAAATAATTACACGATTGGGAATTTAATCTTGTAATTATTTTAACAGTTTGCGACAAAAATATATTAATTAAATAAATTAACTCTCACGCATAGAAATACTCGATAAGTGGTTTCACGCAGCCATCTCCTTCTAACACTACATTTACGTGAAGGAGAGAGCGAGATAGCAAATACCAAAAAGAATACTTGTTATAACACGGTCTGTCCTAAGCGTAATGTGTAGACAGTAAATGTTAGAGCAAGATAGAGTTAGAAGAGTAACAAATATAAATTATCCCCATATAGTTCATGATGTCATAGTAACATCGTGAAATCTTGACCGTATAACAATAATATAATTTATCCACGTATAAAAAATAATAAACATTTGCGTAATTTCACAGTCATGAATTTATATATAAAATATGGTTAATAACAAAACATTGTAAGAACATTTGACTGTAATTAAACATAATATTTAACTATTCGATCAAGTTCTCCTCATCACCACAATTAGATGAAATTCATGATCGGGTGCTACAACGGCTTCTGACTTCTTGGACACCAACCTCAGCACCACCAACTCGTCTGTGACATCCTGCCAAAATTGTTTTATATTACGCATATATTATGCATTAGCATGTTCGACTATAGACATGAGGTCCAGGGTTCGAGTCTTGGGTCGGGCCACTTCAAAAATCAATATTGAGCTTTGTATTAAGATTTTCTCAATATTTGCCCGAAGTTGGGAAATTGGCGGCGTGATCCAACTCCGTGCCTCGGAGAGCACGTTAAGCCGTCGGTCCTGCGCCTGATCTCACTCCCGTCGTGTCGATTTACCCGTCACATCTGACTATGAAAGTAAAGGAATAGAAAGTGCACTTGAGTACTATGCCTGCCAATCCGCGGTGGAGCAGCGTGGTGGGTTTATGCTCCAAAAACCGTCACTCCTCGGGGTGAGGAGGCCTGTGCCCAGAAGTGGGACGTTCATGGGCTGCTACTTACTTTACTAACAAACCCATGAGGTACAAACACGAGTTCCCGAGTTCGACGTTGAACTTTCTGTTAATAAATTCTCAGTATTGTGTAGTTGCTGATGTGCTCCACCACCGTGCCTCGGAGTGCACGCTAAGCCACCGGTTTTGCGCCCTATACTCGTATTTCTCCGTGTGTGTCGGATTTCTGTCACATCCCACAATGAGAGTGAAGGAATAGAAAATGCACTATGCCTGCCAATCCACAGTACAGCAGCTTTGTGGATCTAGACTCTAAATATCCTCTCTTCTATCAGTGAGGACGCCAATCACCAGCAGTGGGAAATATGTAAAAGCAAAATGAAAATGGATGTCATGAAAAATGTGTAAGTGTTTGATGAAAAATGTTTAAACTCGAATAGAAATTGAGATTTCGTCGTGTTATTTTCATTCTGTTCCATAAGTATACAAAATGAGGGTATTTACTATTTCTTTCAATGCGTTGGTTGCGTGATGAGAAAGGTTTCTCATATGCGTGGAATACGTAGCCGCTGTTAAACTGTCCAATGTCGTAGTCTCCGGAAAACCTTAAACATTAAATATAAAACGATTAATTATTAAAGATATCTCCATAATAAATGTCTGAGACGATGTGTTAAAAGATGATGGAGGTTTGTACCTTAAATCTCATACAAAATATTGTTTGAATTTCTCTCCAATTATTTGAAATTGGACGTCAGCACTGAGATTTTTGAGGTGGATAACCGTTCTTAACCTAGATTACTGTGTAACTAAATCATCATCAAACACCGAAATATATATATTTGCAGAGACAACATTTTATGTAATAGTAACAGTTCCGAAGGTTTAATCTTGAATATTGAAAAAGTACACTTTATTATATTAACAACAACGAGGGTTGACGCAAAGACCACTCTTTATAAAGCGCCTGCTATCGCAATTGCACTAGAAACACTTTATAAAACCTTTTCTAAGAAATAAAAACACTTTAAACCGACACGAAGAAATCAACTATAGTAAAATGAAAAGTTTCCACAGTTCCGTCCCACTGTTTCCATACATCATGAAACTGGAACTATTTATTCCCTAGTTTTACAACAGACACAGATGCTTTACACTTCTGGCGGAATTGTCTTCATAATTTCTCAAGAGACACTTTATCGTTGTTAGTACTATGGACATTGTAGCTCTTTGTTGTCATACAGCTGGTTTTACAGAAGACATCAGAAAGGCTTACGACTCGACTTATATACGATAGACGCAGATAATTTTCCTTAAGTAACTTTACTTAGGCAAAAGGATTTAAAAAATTTACTAAATACTCTTTCAATATTGCAGGGCCTCAAAAATTACCATCAAATCTTATTTCGTGTATTTGATATTTAACCCCAACGAAGCTTTGACTTGTATATTAATTCATAAGCAAGTATATTTTGCAGTTTATGCACAGTCCGTCCCATTTGCGCATTTCCCCATCCTTCCCTATTGCAGTAGAACCCCTATTATAGAGGAATGCGTATTAAAATCTTAAATACCTTCGCAATTAACTATAATAGTACCCACGACGTTTCCATTTTCGTTGATCCGTGTCATTGTGTTAGTAGCGAGAGGACCCTGGAACAATTAATGTTACAAATTAATATAAGTAAAAGCAAATTTTACTTAAGGGCATATATGCGGTGTATATATTACAATTGTGTCAGAAGACAATATCTTTAAATAGATTCTATCCGCGGGAATGCTAATTTCCTTAAAGACATTTTTATTGGTACAATTATAACTAGACACTGCAGAAGCAATCTAACACTCCTAGACAGAAAACCTATTCACAGAGCTAGATAATTTAGACTCCACTGATATCACAAACGCTACCGAAATAAATAAATACTTCCAAGATTACGGTAGCCTAGTTATGAAATAATATTTCCGGCTAATAACTAACATCAATAACTATATAATATTAAGTTTTTAACTAACGCTTAACTGTCATCTCACCTGATGAGTAATGATAAAGTGTAACAGGAAAGCGCAGAGGTAAATTCTCTTATAATTTCTACATAGCATTGTACCAGAATTTATGAATATATATCTATCTATCTATCTATGGTAGTAAAAATTGAGTATGGCAGGAGAAGCAAAAAATTAAAATAAATGCGGTAGAGATGAGAGCATTAGCTTAGATGGTTTGGGCACGTAAAAAGAATGAATGAAAGGAGACTTACTAGAAGGATTTATGAGTCAAGAGTGGATGGGAAAGTTGGAAGGGGAAGACCAGGGAATACGTTCCTAGGACATTTCAAATAAGGGCCAGACGAACCAAACCGACGAACTTGTTTGAAAGGTTTAATGAGAATGAAAGAATCGAAGGACATACGCAAGGATCATGGCAAGTGGAATGACGTGGCCTCTGCCTACCCCTATGGGAATGAACTGTGATATTCTGTGGTTGTAGAGTGGTAATTTTCGGACCTTCCTACCAGTCCAGACTCAAGACGAAATTGAAAGCTCGATTTCCCACATTTACTCTGCAGTCTTTCGCACCTAGAACCTTTGCTAGCGAAGTGATTACTCATACCTTTGCGACAGCGCAGATTTCAGATATATCGTATTTAAATCTATTTTTTTTTTCAAGTAAGTATAAGTGCATAGGTACAGCCAATGTATGCCACTCGTAATCATTTTGACTATTCCGGGGAAGTCCCCTATCAGAAAAAAACACGGCAAAAGTGCTAACAATATATAAGCTATCGTGAATGTACACCGTGCTACATAAACAAGAAATAAATTTTTAAATATTTGTATAATAATACCAAAAATAAAATACCATACATAAAGAGCAATGAAAGGCAAGTGAAAGATAATTTTGCCCAGCCATTACTGAAGGCTATACAAATTCTTCTATAAAAAAAATTATACGACTGCAAAATCTAAGGTAAACAATACCTACCTACATAATGGAGTTCTTAATTAAAGTGGAAAATAAAAATGAAAGTGGCCCATAACGTTTTACAATTTAAAATTTACGACACCACTAAACCAGTCGAGCCACTCTTTCTGAGGTACTAACCATAAAATTCTGGGCTATTTCCATGATTTACCACCAGAAGGCCTACTGGCGGACTTATAAAACGACAGCTTTATTAAATTTCGCGTCTAAAAGCCTCACTAAAAACACCGAAATATGCTAATTCACATTAATTATTGTGAAATTGCTTCAGTCAGCAGGAAACGTAGAAAAACAACTGTCACAGTGAAATTTAAATTGTATCGTTTACTTTTCGAATGCCTTAAGTTATCTGTCACAAGTTTACCATAGAATAACGTCCTCTTTCTGTAAGACAATCAAAATTAAAATTTTTGGCATACCAATATTTAACATCTATTTTATAATCCTATATTATAAGGGATATATTATTACGCAAAACAAGTTTTCAGCATTTGCTACTTACAATTGTGAAGAAAGTTATCACAGAAAAAAATAAAGATGCTAATGCTCGGTAGCTCAAGTTGAAAGAAAATTAATGCGGCCTAGAAGGATATTCAAATTTTTTAATTAGGAAAAACCCTGTCGTTATTTAAAAAAAAAACTTAAATACATAAGCCCTTGTTATAGCGCTTCACTGGAATATTATGATGAGTAAAAGCTTAGCTAGCAGAAGCTTGGAATGGTTTCTTGATTGAGCAAATTCAAGAAGTTCTGTTTTGCAGCAGGTAGTAAAAGGCTACCAGTAAAATCGTGCTACCTGCTGCCTTCCAATGAGCATCTTTTATAAAATTCTACTGCCTTAAATCTCGCTACCTTGCTTTGCTTTCGGAACCGTTTTAGTAACAAAGATACTTTGTATAATTGTGCCAAAAAGGAGAGTCAGAATATACAAATAACATATTGGTAATGTTAGAACACTAATAATTGCAGATATACAAAGGCGAGTGGACAACGACGATATGTCGTCTGAGGCTGAAGAAGACGTCAAGAAAATCAGCCGACTTACTAAGGAAATGGTGAATGTGCGATGCGAAATTGGTGGTGTTGATACATTCCTACCTAAATCGTGGAAAGATAATATAGATCATGATTGCATGGATATTGAAGGAACGGTACGTGAAATAACAAATTGCTCCAGTTATATCGAAAAATAATTTGCAATTTTTTTTTAATTAATTAATTATGAATTTGTGGGTGTTATACTTATTAATTATTATAAAAAATGGGTGCCAGAGAGAGAAAGACGAAGTGCAAATATTGGACAAGTGGGTGTGTGGGAGTATATGTCTGTAGTGGTTAAAATACAGAAATAGAACAAATACAAGCAATTTGTTTCAATTAATATAATTATGATTTGATCATTTGTATATATTTCTTTTTATTTTTATTTCTACATGTACAATATAACAGCAAAGGGACTGTATAAATCAATATTATACATAGTAATCTTAGATTATATTGATACACAACGATTTCGTTAATTCAGTGAGCAAGGCCACTCTCAGCCATTTTATTATTTTACGGTAATTCTTTCATCTTTAATTTAGGATTTTGTTATACCACTGATAACAATATTTAAAGCACGATATTAGACTGTAATTGTTCTGGACTTATGATTTTCTTAATTTGGTAAACTAATTACTTTTGACGGCTTAAATCTAGATACCTTATAATAAATGGATTATAAATTTTGAATAAATAGAATATTATTGCTTTCCAGTTTCCCTTACTACAAGCTGGTTGGACACCGCTTCACGTAGCAGCTTCTTGTGCTCGGCGACATTGCACCAGACTGCTGTTAGCTGCTGGAGCAAATCCAAATATTGAAGATATGATGGGTCGTACGCCTCTCGACGTCGCTGGGTCTGGACATTATTCTGATCAAGACATTAACAATAAAAAGTAAGTCATATATATAATTAAGAGGAAAAAGTCGTCATGTGCCTGGGGAACAACCAATCTTTAAAGCAATCGGTACACAAGCCTAGTAAGTTTAAGCAAGATTCTTAAATATTCAGATGGCTATTCGACCATTTAGAATATTTTGATACTTTAAAAAATTATGTATTATAAATGATGCCTGACAGTTGTAAGTAAGATACAAGTTACGTGTACAATACAAGCAAAATAATAGAAACTGGTAATGGCTTCGCCATGAAATGCATCGGTCTCATACGCCGCATTCGAAATTTCACATCAAAACCATGTTCTTGTGTCCTAAACCTTACTCTAGTGAAATGTAATAACAAATTTGCGTGTCTAATAACATGCCCAAGAATATTTCTCGATCTTCTTCACGTTATATTTCAAGAATTGCGATTACGTAAAGGCATTTTTTCCTCTATGTGTTATTTTTAGTTTAACAGATGTGGTGAAAATGCTTATAAATGCTGGTAGTTTATATAGAACCATGAAAGGCATTGGAATCAGTGTAGAAAGTCCTTTACATACAGCCGTTGAATTATCCAATATGGAATGCATTAACGAACTATTAGAAGCTGGAGTATCTATAGCTTGTCTTAACAGTAAAGGACTTACACCTCTTCATGTATGTGTTGAGAAAGAGCTGGAACCACCCCTAAAGGTAAGTTCTGATAACTACAATGCTACACATAAATGTATTTTGACTGCTGCGATTGATCAGTGTGAAATAAATTTATATATATTGGCGTTATTTCAGATTCTGGCTAATTATTCTTATAAAGATGCTGACCCTTTGAGAGCCATGGTAGATGTTAAGGATAAAGATGGATATACAGTATTACAAACAGCAGTAAAATCAGCTTGGGTAGCTGGAGTATGTATTGCTCTAGAAGCAGGAGCTGATGTTACGATTAAGGTAAATATCGTATTTAATAGTGTCAAATATTTTTAAGTAAATTATATGACGTCACAATCAATAATTGCAGGCAAATGATGGAGAAACACCCATTCACTGTGCAGCAGCGTTAGGTAATATAGACGTACTTAACGAAATCTTAAGTGTATCCAAACAAAAAGATTTTATAGATTGTCAAAATGAAGAAGGAGAAACACCTTTATTCAAAGCTATTTTATTTGGACATTTAGACTGTGTAGATGTGATTCTTAAGGAAGGTGCTTCTATAAAATTAACTATGCCAGGAAATATAAATGTTTTACATGTGGCAGCTGAATTTGGTCATGTGGATATCCTACAACATTTGTTAGAATATGATGCCGGCGTAGCTGAAGGTATGATAAACAATCTGACAACTCCAGATCGAAGAGGTTTTGGCCCTATTCATTTTGCAGTTTTAAATAATAATCCAGAATGTTTACAATATTTGCTTTCTAAAAGGGCAGACATAAGACTGAGAACAACAGATAGTCCCCATAAATCCTCTACTCCTTTACATATTGCAGCGATAAAAAATTTCGAAAATATAGCAAAAATTATTCTTAACTATGATAGAACAACGATACATGAAGTAAATAGTATGGGTTGGTACCCTCTACATACAGCTGGCCATCACGGTAGCAGAGATCTAATACAGCTGCTTTTGCAAGAAGGAGCCGACTTATCTGGTTATACTGATGGGCCTAAGAAATATAGAAGGACGGCTATAGACATGATAATAAATAATTTATCTAAACCTACAAACTTTTTAGAAAAAGTTTTTGACTCATATATTTCCTCTAACTCTCAGAATTTTCAAGATTCAAAATGTGAAGTTACTGTAGATTACAAAATACTTATGCCAACGATCTGTGAAATGGAACAAATGAAAGTTATAGAGGCTCTTTTGCGAACTGGTAATAGATTCGGTCAGACTAGACTACTTGTGCATCCTTTAGTTGAAAGCTTTCTTTACCTCAAGTGGAGAGCTCTATTGCCCTTTTTCTACACTATAATAGCTGTTTACGCTCTTTTTGTAAGTTCATTAACTATTTTCACGATATCAGTTTTCTTCTACAAAGATACCAAAGAAACGCCACCTTCAATATTAAATCCCAGCGTATGGGGTTATCTTGTTTATGCTACAATATTTTTAATAATTATACAGGTATGTTCTTTAATGATTTGTAAATTATTGTATTTGTAGTGTATTTCGTAATTATTATATTTTAATTTCAGGAAGTTCTATACATGAATGTAAAGAGCACAAGATACTTCTTACAACTGGAGACTTGGATTAAATTTTGGTCAGTAGCACTTGCAGCGATTTTACCGCCAACAGTAGCAGTGGTTTCAATAGAAACAACTGAATGGCCTAGACATGTTGCCACTTGTGCTTTACTGTGTTCGTGGATAGAACTCATGTTTTTACTATCAAGATTTCCAAATTGGGGCTACTACGTGTTAATGTTTGGAAAAGTGGCTGCTAATGTTACTAAAGTAATCATTCAATTTATTAATTTATTTGAAAAATATATTCCTTTTGATATACCATTTAATTAACTAACATAAATTATGTTTTTTTTTTATAGATTCTTCTTACCTTCGCATTCCTAGTTGTTGGATTTTCACTCAGTTTTATGATACAATTTCATTCTGAAATACCTTTCGATGGTCCGTGGGCAGCCTTTGTTAAAACTATGGTCATGATGACTTCAGAGTTTGATTACGAAGCTTTATTCGATAAGGAACATTCACGAGATCTTGCAACGTCATTAGTAATAGTCCGTCTTATATTTCTCGTATTCCTTATATTAGCCGCAATCGTCCTTATGAATTTAATGGTTGGTGTTGCCGTGAATGACATAAATGATCTAGAAATTCTTGGTAACATAAGAAGACTGGCCAAACAAGTTGAATTTCTCAGCACACTAGATAATTTAGTTTATAATAGATTTTTTAACATCGTGTTACCCAGACGGGTTAATAACCACATTAAAAATAAAAGGAATGTTTCTGGTATGGTAGCCTTCTGCCCCGGGAGGCCTAGATTACGATTTCATAAAGCCTTACCTTCTCGTATAAAAAACGCAATTATTGAAAAAGCAAACGAGCAGAAAAAACAAATGGAGCAAGAATTTCATATCGAAGCGTTTAGGTTAAAAATTGATGAGATGCATGAAGCTATTACTAAACAAAAAGTAGCTCAAGAAACTGAAAAAGTTGAAGTTACAAAAAAAGAAGCTCAACCGGTGATGCAAAAAATCAAGTATGATGAAATAATGAAACGTCTTAATAGTTTAGATGAAAGTGTAACAAAAGTCAAAGGAGAAGTTACGACTTACGTTGAAGACACGAAGAGTCCCATAGATGCACTGAATATTAAAATGGACCAAATGTCTTTAGAAATAGAGGCTATAAAACAGTTTTTAAGCAGATTAGAAAGTAAACTTGGTAATTTATAATAAATAATAGAAAGTTACGATATATGATTGGTTTTATTTTCAGACAACTGACAATAATAAAGCTACTTTTAATAATTATCCTCGAGCTCTTTAACCGCTACCATTAGATGAGTTACTTTTGTTTTGCTTTTCACAGCAATGAATTGTGTTTACAAATTAGAGCAATTCATTTCCAAGCTTTATTTAACTATTACAGAGTTAAGTAAAATAAGTTTTAAAGCAAAAGCCCAGACTAAGTCCTTTGTATTCAAAAGCGTTTGCAAATAAAACACTTTTTAATTAAGGATATGGTTTAATTAACACTAAGTGTTGCAGAATTTACGGTTAGAAAACTCTGTCTAAGTTTGCTTTATAAATTTTATCATTTTCTCAACTAATTTTGCAAGAATAGCTGGAATGGTTTTAGTCGTGTTCAATATAAAACATTTTGAAGAATTGAAATGTCGTTTTTATCTGAAAACAGTAATGGAAAGTTAGGATATGACGATAAAATCTGTAGGTACTTTTCCATGTATACCTTGATAAAAGACAGACTGACTCTTCTATAAAGTATACCCAGCTGTGGGATGATAACTAGTGTAAAGTATAACTGAGTGTTGTGATAAGCTTTTAAAGAAGATTGAACTTGTGATGTTGATATGATAAATTCAGATAAATAAAATGTCATAAAAAGTAAACTTCGTCATGTGTTTGATACTCTAACTTTTATAGTAGAACACATTCGTACCTTCTTTTTTAAAATCTGGATCAAATTTTACCAGAAAACTCTGTACCCCGTAGAAGTTTCAGTACAACATTTTAATATTTTATCACAGCTGCATGCCTCGAAAGTTGGAGTACCTACTGAATAATGAAATATTAAATAGTAGAGTGCTTATTCAAAAATGACATTGGCAAGTACGAGCTGAGTTATTTGGGTCATACAGCACTCCTTGTTTGTATATCTTACTTATCAATTCTTTAAGTGAAACTTTGAGTAATTTAGCTTGGAAAATGTATAAGTTTATGATCATTTCAAAGAAATTTAACTCTTTTGGTTATAATTTTTGAATGTGTCGATTTACGGTAAAGTAGTTTGGTAAAGTAACTGTTTCCCTCGATGTCCCCTCTATAGTTCTCGATCCAGAAGGAATATGGGGAAACCCATTCTCAAGAGGCATCATCCTCGCCAAAGAAATATATATGAAAAATTTCAGCAAGTTCCCTTTTTGGCCTTATATACCCGTAAGCATATGGAAAAATCCTTTGTCTTGGACCGTTTGCATCAACGAAGTTACTTTGCTAAGTCAAATGGGCGAATAATGTTCGATTAGAAAATTCGGGAGTTCATGAATACACCGAATTATTTTCTTTTGTGGTCTAAGACCATTTCTACAATATTACCTTTCTATTCTATTCCGTATGAGGCGCATGTGTTAGATGGTCATAAATGGAGACAATTTTTGTGTTTTATAAGAAAAAAATAAGTGGCAGCCTAATATTCTACTCCTCCTCACTCATAGAAGACAAGAGTTTTAGAGCGTAGACCGTTGTTAGGCTTAAGGATTCCATACGATGATTTCTCTCGTCGAGACAGCGTCGAGCGTAACGATGACATTTCAAGAACAATTAAATAATCTATCCTTTTCTGTAAAGATAATCTTAGCAGTGCTTATTCCAGCTTCACAAGCTTCTCTGAAAAAGAAACCATTAGGCCAACATGAATTGTATTTTATATTAATAGATGATATGTTCATCTATTAATATATCTATTAATGTTCCCGATATCAATTTACACAAACTCATTAATAATAATAGCTAGGAACGAGACAGTTTCAAAAGTCGACTGTACCGGCGAGCCGTCACCCGAGAACTACCGAGAGACGCGTACCAGACTGCCACTTATTGACTCTTGCGTCACGCCCGTAGACAGATGGCGCCATCGTTCCACAGACTGGACATGGGCCAGCGATACACAGACTATTGCACTCCGACATATAGAAAAAACATGAGGAAGTTTCACATAATATAGTTCATTTTCTTCTGTATAAATTCTCAGATTCGTTGCTTTTTTCGATTCAACAATCGCTAACTGTCAGCTTCGATGCGAGTTTTAATTACTTTTATAAAATAATTGGAACATTATTAAAATGGCTACCAATGACGGACGCAATTTGCGAAGCTTTAAATGAATTGACGAGTTCCCGAGCCAAAGTGCGATTAAAAGCAAACGAATATTAATTAAAAAACTTGCTCCCGATGCTGTGCTTTTTGCTGAAGCAATATAGGATGTATAATCACTGTTAATTCGTGTTGGGAGTTTGGGAAATTAATTCCTTGGTCTAGACAAATCTTAGCGGAAAATAATTAACAAGCTTTTTGGACGTTATCAATACTGGACAAATTTTGCCAATAACCTTATTTCATTTACATTAACATCGGTTTATTATATTAATTAACATAAATTTATATTCATAATGGATTATAGAATGGAATAAACTCGTGAATAAAAGGCCACGAAAACGTTTCTTACTCGTTGAATACCGTACTTTTATCAGTTAGTAGCCCCTTTTAGACGGGAAGTGTTGCATGCTTTCGTTCGTTCCGGGGATTTCGAAATAATAAACAATAATAAGAGTAGGATGACAAACAGAGTCAGTGTGTGTTTTTTATTTATTTCTAGTTATATTGAATCAACATTTTTCAACATCGGTAATACAGTAAGCTTCTTTGCGAAAATTCAAGTCAACTGTGCCTATTTATTTAAGGAAATCGTGCAAAATCAGTCAGTCAGTACATACAAATAATTCCAAAAAATCTTAGTATCTGCCCCAAACATAACTTACGAATTTTAATCATGGCAATACAAATTTGTAAAGACAATCTGCGAGAATAGTTTCCGGTCAGTATTTACAAAATTAATGCTATTTTATGGACTATTTAATACGGCAGTTTTGGTTTGAAATGTTTACAGATGCGGGCAGTTTGGTCGTTTATGGCCGTGTAAAGTTTCGCCCATTACGCGTAATAGATGGTGGTTGGAATGAGTTTTCCGCTGAGATACGTTTGAAACTCGAGCTTGGAGACGAAACACCAGGCGACAGAGCCTTTGACTAACTTTAGCAGCACTTCCTGAACTTTAGTGTCTTAACCAATGCTTAAACTTATCGATGTGGGGTTTTGATGGCTCTTTTAGTGGATCTATCCTCACTGACATAATAGATTGATCGTATTTTCTAATTTGTGTTAGTTTATACTCGTGCGACGCTTTGGCCACGTCTTCTGTTTTACTATTTAGGCATATACCAAGCACTCTTTATGGGTGGCCTTGCTTTAGGAGTGATAGACATCACCAAATAGTACTCGGCCCAAACAGCCACATCCCTATCACCTCTATGAAATCGGTAAACAACACCTCGAGAAAAGATTACATTGTAAAAGAAGTTCCAAAAGATTCTGTTCAACATACTTGTGGCACAAAAATGTATGTAGACTTAAGTATAAAAGAATTAATAATAAACGGCCACGAGTAGGAGACGGGTTTTCCAAACTGAAGAGGGAGATGGAGTCGCAGTTGATACACTTTGCCACTGCCGTAAGAGGCAGAGTACTCAGCCGGACCCATCTAGGATACCAAGAACGAACGGGAAAGTTAAAACCCTAGTACTACACTCATGGGTGAAGAGGGTTCCGCTAGGTTTTAGTGGACATTGAGAGGACTCCTCACTCATTTAGTTCGACAATCCTGAGCCATGGCTCAGGGTTTGTCCCTAAAACTGTTTCTCAGTGAAGAAACAAATGCTGGAAAGGTGGACGGCTCGAATCTCTGTATTTAGCTAATAATTATTTCTGAGTTCTGAGAAAGAGACAAAAGTATGTACATGGTGTTAGGAGATAGCTTCCGAAAATGAAGACAGACTATAATACTAATGACCCCTTTGCTGATGGCGCGGAAAAAAATCGATCCTGATTTTAAAAAATCAATAGAAACTTTTAATAATATGATTTTCTTTTAAACAGGATCGATGTTTTTTCGGTACAACCATCAAAGGTGTCATTAGTAGGTACTATCCTCTCCCTTCTTTTTTGGAAGTGGTCTCCTAACTTATACGAGTATGTATATATCCATACATTTAACGGTCTTGCTAGACTGGACTTGTATAATTTTGCCTTTTGTTTTTTGGTTCGGGTAATCTCTACGTGTTCTGTGGAAATGATCGTCGCTTTCTTAGCGAGCTCATTTAAATGTTATATTAGTTAAATAGTATATTTAGTCTCTGTTAAGAATACCACAAATAATTCTCAATTTAATTATTTTTGAGAGGTTCCGTTATGTGCTCTGCAAAAATGGTTTTAGTTACGCAACAATATGATTGAGGTATCTCGATAAAAAAAATTCAAAAAGAAGTCCGAGATAGTCTGGAGTAATGGCTATCCCATTGTCTGGAGGATAAATAGTCTGGAGTAATGGGAGTTTCAGCCATATCTAGTTACCACCCTAACAGCAAAGACGTAGCGCAAATCAAGGGATTTGTGTTCCGGTACGAAGCTGTGTAAAAACCATAAAAGGAAAAAAAATTGCCTCCCAACTGGTCAGCACACTTTCATCTTAGACTGTTTCATTACTTACCATCAGGTGTGATCACAGTCAAACGCTAATCATTCAGCAATAAAAAATGTACAAAAATATACATTGAGGAAACCGTAATTTTTTTAAAAGTATTTACTATTTTTTTTTTACCAAATACGCATTTAAACCACTAAAATAAACTAACCAATCAATTACATCAAAGAAGTGCTCCGAAATTGAGCTACTAAATTGACACCCAAATAAAAAAACACTTAACGCAATAAACACAATGTAAGTGCACTATATTTTTTACTTTTTATCGGTTGTCTATGTACTTTGTAATAGATGATACGAACAAACACCTGGTACCAATAATTTAAGTGATATTACTCTGGTAGGGCGTGTTTGATGCAAGATATAAAATTTTATTTCTCTTATGTTAAGTGGGATTGCTTTCTGCGCTTATTTTTAACTAGTTTGTAGTCGTAAATTCGTGTATTGGTACTTATTTTTACATAATTATAATAATTACGAATATTTTAGGTAATAATAATTAAAATGAATTTATTTGGGACAAGCAAGTAAACAAGATACATGCACATAAGTAGATATCCCAAATGAGTGGTGCCTCAGCATAATGCAAACCAATATGACACCGATTTTTAGGCATCCCTTAAAAAAAAAAATAAGTAAAATGTAACTAGAAGAAGCGTCCAGACCGCCTCGGCCTGTTGAAATATTTCTTATGTCTTATGTACTAAGTCAACTTCAATATTTTAAAACTATTTATACGATTACGTTGAATTAAATTTAGTGTCTTATAATTTTAAACTTTAAACAATTGACAAAATATGAAACAAACAAAAATAGGACGCAAATATGAGAGCCTTGCTTTAGAATACATATTTGTGCCTTTTGGCGAGGAGACATTGGGACCGTGGGGTCCTGAGGCTAAAAGCTTTTTGAAAGAAATCTCATCTCACTTAGTTGATGTCACCCGTGACCCTAAGGCCGGGTGGTACTTCGGACGGCGTATAAGTATCGCTGTCCAAAGAGGTAACGCTGCCAGCCTTATGGGCACCCATCCATTTGCTTCTGAGGGCGCATTTTAGTTACTTTTATTTTGTCTGTATTAATGTTAAGGTTCGATATAATGTTATCATGGTTAATTGTATATTTAAGTTATATAATAATTTATATGCTTTTGAAAACAAAAATAACCATTAAAAATACAACATAACCTAATATTAAATATTATCAACTAATTCATTAATTCAACAAGTTTTTGTTTTTCGTAATTAACGTATGAAATTACCCACACTTATAGTTTATATAGAGAAGGAGAATACAATATTAAAATATTTTTAGTTATGCATAAAATACATTAAATCAATAAAACACACAATGAAAAGTATGATATGCACACGCATATGGATATGCGTATTTGTCAATCGCTGATAATAATGTGCAACGAAATAATGTTACAGTAATAAAGTTCATATTGTCATCAAATATCTTGTAATAAGAAAATATCATTGGTCTCGGTTATCTTTTTTTTGTTAGTTTGAAATGTCATTTATGAAAATGTTGAACAAAAGTGGTCCCAAAATAGATCCCTGGGGTACTCCTGAAGTAACTTTATAAATTTGGGATGTATGGCCTTTAATTGCTACGTAAGAATATCTATCGGTTAAGTAGGTGAGCCATGTAAGAAGCGATCCTCCCAAGCCAAAGTATAACAATTTTGCTACCAACATGTTGTGATTCACCTTATTGAATGCTTTTGAGAAGTCGGTACAGATAGCATCCACTTATTGTCGAGAGTCGACTGGATCTGTTATAAAATTAGATACATTTGTGATTGTGGATCCTGTAGTCACATAACCGTGCTGAACTTCAGAGAGCGCATGCTGCACATGACGCGATTCGAAAACTTTTGGCAAACTAACACGATCGAGATAGGCCACTGGCCGCCCGTGGCCTGGTCAAGGAATCCAGATCCTGACATCAGGGGCCCATTAGCCGATGTGGGAAGCTTCCGCCACTGTCGACAGCTTTGGAGGAGATTAATATGGGAATTTCCACTGGGAGAGTTGAACAGACGGCTGCCGGCACTTACCTTTGGTCGCATTTCTCCTCGGCCGGCGACGAAATCCAGGGGCACGTTAGTGTGAATGTGAAGTGTTAGTGTGAATGTGTAAATGTAACACGTGCTCGGAGCTAGGCGGCGCGAAATTCCACTCGGCGTCGCAGTCCTTTGCCGTAGACCTTCAGCTCAGCCGTCGATGGCGGTTAACTAAAGTCTTGGCGTTCAAAAGCACTCGGGTGGCGTGGCATTAAGCGACACATGCGCCGACCGCGTTTAGTTCGAACTAATCTTTATTAGTTCGAACTAAACGCTGCGGCGAGCGCCTTCGCAATCAATTATAATACACAGGCCCCACAAATTACAACAAAGGTGACACATGTATGGTACACCGCGCGATATATCGTCCCTCAATTGCAATCTAACACTCAAAAGCAAAACGGCCACGGCTGCGTCAGCCTTCCAAAACTTTGATAGAACTCGTGGGCAGATGCGTGAGCAACCAAAAACAGTGTGTCGCGCTTCCTTCCGGTGCGAGGATTTGACAGCTACGACAGACTAAAAAGTCAGGCGACGCCGATAGCGCCCCCGACGGCGGCCACCGTCACCTCGAAAACTTCGAGCCTTAAGGTAATAACTATCACAGATGGCGCGAACAGGTACCGGAAACCAGTTAAACCGGTACCATACTGTGTAGAAACTATTGGGAGATAATCAACCTCTTATCTAATTTGAACTTTATTAGATATATTATCAATAAAAATGTAATTTAACGTGCCTCGAACTACATTCTACAACTAATGAAATATCATTTTCTTACAAATAAATTTAAGTATAATCTATATTAGCATTCTGATTAAGGAGACCAACTAGATTTTATTAATCATAAATGATATTAATAAAGTGATTTATTTTATAGAATTTTTACTATTTTATATAGTCTTTGCATCTTAAATCTTAATGAAATATGTCTGGTTACAAGAAGAAAATCTCTAAAAGGGATATGCCAAAGGTACGTGCGGCCTCATAGTGGTGAGAGTACTCACTTTAATAGCAGAGCCCCAGGTTCATTCTCCAGTAGGGCGAGTTTAGGAAATTGCATTTTCTAATTTGTCTAAATCTGGATTAGTTCAGCCAAGTAGAAATTTGAGCTCCGGTATGATGCTGTGTAGAAACCATAAGAGTTAAATTGCTTCTTAACAGATTAGCGCGCTTCTATCTGAGACAGTATCATCAGGTGTGATCGCAGCGTAGCAATAACCTCTTCATTCCCAAAATAAAAATTAAATACGTCCATGAAACGAAGTCAGAAGTGAAACTTCTTAAGTAAACCAATTTTTAAGTCTTGTTTATATTTAGACAAATCTAAAACTTTACATTTTCGAGATTTAGAGGGAGGAAAAAGGAAGATATGTTAGGAATTTTATGAATTCATGACATTAAAATATTAAAATAATCTAAAATTGATACAAATAATTTACTGAAATCTCAAATGACCAATTGTAAATAAAAAATGCCACGTCTTTTTTGTCATTATTTAAGAAAAGAGAATTTATGAAACCTTTTTATTTTATATTTTATGAAAAATAGTATATTAATTTATTGTACGACGAGTGACAAATAAAAATGGCACATGTTATTTGTAAATATTAAAACTATCTATAATTACCTAATCGCGCACTTCTTCCCTAAAAGTTTTACCCTCATGCATAAATTTGGTTGATTGATCTATGTATCACACGTGATTTATTGAATTGCTTTTTTGAGATAAAATACCATATTCCTTTCTCCACTTTCATATTCCAAATAGATATTAAAATCTTATTCATATATATATAGACAATATTACAGGAGTTTGAAGATACAACAATAGACACAATAACACGTATTGAAGGGAACTCAAACGTAATGGGAATTATGTATTTGCGACAAGGTAAATTACAGAGATTCGTGTCGACACAACATATAAAATTGTTATATTAGGAACGTGTTTCACTTTAGTTTAATTACTCATATTTCTATTTCAACAGGTTTCATGCAACTGTGTACAATTCCTGAGAACATAACCCAAACTCTGTCAACTAGACTGCCTCAAATAACGTCCAATTTTCAACTCGCGATCGGAGAAATCGTAATTAATTTCCAATGATTACTTATCCCACTTGGTAGGGTCGGCACAGACATTTACAACCCTTACACACATATCCTCTTCCACACAGTTCATCCACACTTTTTTTACACCGCTTACCATCATGTTTAGGGCCCTCTTGCATACATGGCTATCCTCCCTTTTCACGGCATGTCCATACCAAGATAGCCTTCCACTCCTTAACTTCTCCGTCACTGATGCTACTTTCACACTGCCTCTAATATACTCATTCCTAATCATATCTAACTTATACTCATTCCTAATCATATCTAACTTTTTTATGTTTGTTACTTCATATCTTCCGACTGGGTGAACCGAAATTGATATTTTTTTTATTTGAAAGGTGGTGCTCCTCATAGAGTCCCATTTTTTTAAATCCAGTTCTGATGATGCCATCCATTAGAAAACCGGATAAGTGTTAAATTTTCATAAAGCATGTGCGCCACCAATGGACGAATAACTCAAGATCACGCCAACCGATTTTGATGATTCTTTTTTTATTGGAAAGGATATACTTCAAGGGTTGTTTTGTAATAGTTAGTTTCTGATGATGGAATCCATGACAAAGTGACGGAACTCTTCAATTCTTAGGAGCAAATGAATGATACTCGGCAGAATCTTCTATAAGATATCCAGATATTTGAGTTGCCTACCGTAACTTCGGTATGGTCAAGTACTAGTCGTAGTTAAATATGAAGATCGATAAATCTCCTCAACCAGTTATGACAACTCAGTTTATGACAAAATATAAGTGTCTGTAATCAAATAGCAATGAACTTACATTTGTTGCTGCATTGCAACACGTTTTTAGGTGTACACATATTAAGGCAAATTTGTTACTTTACTTCAGATTCACTAAAAAGCAAAAAAAAATGCATATTAATGTATTTGGGGTTTGTTTTGAAGGCGGTTCTTTTTTTGTTAAAATTTTTATTTATGTTACTCCACACATCCATCCCAACATTCGCATCTCCGCTGCGTGCAATTTCCTTTCATTCTCCCCTTTGGTGGCCCAGCACTCTGATCTATACAGGATGACATGACTTACGATCTTCTTATAAATATAAAATCATTTATTGCAGTACTATTCGTAAATGGGATGTTACATTTATATTTTACACACGCAACAATTGGCCATACAATGGCATGCGATAATATTAATATATATTTATAATAACAAATGTTCAAGAGATATTATAATAAAATTTTCCGTCATAAAGTGTTATATAATTTAAAATAATTCGAGTCTATTTAATATTTATAAATTTGTGTCGGTTAATAATACTATTGTAGGCAATGTTACACAGGTCTGAATATTTCAGGAGAATTGTGCCTCCCCATAAAAACAGTCATTCTGGACTATATAAAGTCGATATGTGTTTATAATGACATATTAATAAAAGGTACACTACATTATATTATAACATTATTTTCTTTAGATTGACATTTTTAAATTCGTTATATCTTTTGAATGAAATGTCCGATTTAAATAATTTAAAAAGCATTATACAGGCATTGAAACTTTAATTATAACAGATGTAAGAATAATCTGGTTTGATTATTGTCGGCACTATTATTAATTTTAAAACTTAAAATAGTAGTTATAGAGGCATAACCACAGTCGTCGTCGTCGTCTTCGTCGCCTCAACCGATGGACGGCCACTGCTGGATATAGGTCTCACGTAATGACGTCCACAAGGCCCGATGTTGCGCCGCCTGGCTCCAATGGCTACCGGCGACCCTCTTTATGTCCACCTTGTGGAGGGTCTGCCTTCACTGCGCCGTCCGGTGCGGGGTCGCCACTCCAGCACCTTCGGCCCCCAACGTCCACCAGTCCTTCGGACTATGTGCCCCGCCCATTGCCACTTCAGGTTCGCGATTCGTAGGACTATGTCGGTGTCTCTGGTTCTACTACGGATCTACGGATCTCTTCATTTCTGATTAGATCACGTAGAGAAACTCCGAGCATAGCCCTCTCCATCGCACGCTGAGGGACTCTGAGCTTCCGCATGAGGCCCATAGTCGGCGACCACGTCTCAGAACCGATAACACAGTAGTTGGAAATATGTAGAACATTTTTTTTGTTCTGTCATCAATAGATTTTTGTGGCTTTTTTACACCTTGGGTTACATTAACGCATATTTCTTAGAGATCTCTATTTTTCTAGAAACTAATATAGCCTATGTCGCTAAGTGAAAATGCAGCTTTCTAAAGGTGGATTTTTTATCGACATCGGTCCAGTACTTTTTGTGTAACTGCCTCATTGGTCTAGTGGTTAGCATGTTGGACTACAGACATGAGTTCCTGGGTTCGAGCCCCGGGTCGGGTCAATTCAAAAATAAATATTGAGTTTTCTATTAAGATTTTCTCAATATTTGCCCGATTAAAAATCGCCATCGTGATATGTATCCGTTCAAATAGTCAATATGTTAATAAACCACGAAAATTTAAGTTTAAAACAATTATTTGCCCGAAGTTAGGAAGTTGGCGGTGTGATCCACCCCCGTGCCTCGGAGAGCACGTTACGCCGTCGGTCCTACGCCTGATCTCTCCGGTCGTGTCGGATTCCCGTCACATCAGACTATGAGAGTGAAGGAATAGAGAGTGCCCTTGTATACTATGCCTGCTAATCCGCAGTGGAGCAGCGTGCTAAAACCCTCGCTCCTCGGAGTCCGGAAGCCTGTGCCCAGCAGTGGGACGTTAAAGGGCTGCTTACTTACTTACTTTTTGTGTGAAAACATTACAAACATGCAAAAACATATCTTTCCATTTTATAAACAGTTTTTTGACAGGACGTATTAGACGAGTTGGTCGCATACCGGATCGCAACCAACAAGATCGAAATCCTAGTTGTCCCAGACAAGTCGTTTATCGCTTGTGTACTACAAAAAGTGTCTAAGAAACATAAGTAATTGTTTTTACGACCTTTAATTGGAAGGGTGAGTAGTTTGCTTAATTATTACCCTAGTGTATACTCTATAAAGCTTAACGAACACGAGTGTAATCAGTGAATTGTAAAAAATATATTAGCGTGCTAGAAATACTATTCAAGTAAGCGTAGGAGTTTAGTAGAGTAGTGCTTTTTTAAACCAACTTCAAAAAAAGGAGGAGGTTATCAATTCGTCTGTTTTTTTGTTTCCTCATAACTTTCTTTATAACATAGAGTGAATGCAGGGAATATGGTAAATGGTGCTCTGTACGCCTTTATGAATAGCCAGATGGTGTCTCAAAGGTCTAGACTGGCTGTGCATGCTGAAGTGTTGGTGCCAACACTTATGTATGGTAGTGAAAGTTGGGTATGGCAGAAGAATCACAAAAGTAAAATAAATGCGCTAGAGATGAGAGCTTTGAGAAGCATGAGTGGATTAAAACTGAGTGACAGAGTAAGAAATAGTGTGATAAGAGAACGTTGTGGTATAAAAGAAGACGTAGTGACTAAAATTGAGAAAGGTATGCTTAGATGGTTTGGGCATGTAGAGAGAATGAATGAAAGGAGACTGACAAAAAGGATTTATGAGTCAAGAGTGAATGCGAAAGTTGGAAGGGGAAGACCAAGGCGAACGTTCCTGGACCAAATCCAGGACATTTTAAATAAGGGCCAGGTCAAGAGTAATCTAAACCGACGAACGTGTACGAAAGGTTTAATGAGAATGAAAAAAGCGACGGAGATATGCAAGGATCGTGGCAAGGGCAAGGATGTTGTCTCTGCCTACCCCTATGGGAATGAGGCGTGATGCTATGTATGTATAACTTTCGACTGGGTGGACCGATCTTGATGATTTTTTTTTAAATGAAAGGTGGTGCTCGTCTAAGGGCCCCATTTTTTAAAAATCCAGTTCTGATGATAGCATCCATGTGAAAATGGGATAAGTGTTAAATTAGCATTAAGCATGTGCGCGACAAAAAAAAGAATAACTCAAGATCACTCCAACCGATTTCGATGATTCTTTTTTTATTGGAAAGGATATACTTTAGGGGTTGTGTGATGATAGTTTGGTTTGGATTTGATCATGGGATCCACGACAAAGTAACGGAACTCTTCAATTCTTTGGAGCACATTAACGATACTCGGCAGAATCTTTTATAAGTACCGTAACTTCGGTATGGTCAAGTGATTGTCGTCGTTATATATGATGATCAATGGAACTCCTCAACGACTTACAGTAAGGGTACGATTTTTGGCAGAATATATAACTGTCTGTAATCAAATAGCAATGAGCTTACGTTTGTTGCTGCATTGCAATATTTATAAGGTGTACTATGTATAAAGCGGTGGTAGCCCGGGGGGACTTTTGCGTATTAGTGTTGTGCTTTTTTTATATTGTTGCTGTGATTACCATATGAATACTGGTGATAGCGGGATGGCAAAATAACTAACCTGCAACAAACGAGTATTAGTTTGTGGGTTCGATCCCGGGTATGACATTGTAAATTTAACTTTGTAAAGTTGTTTCAATTAAACGGTGCAGTCTCATATAAGCAACACGTTTTTTAGGTGTACACATATTCAAATTTGTTAGTGTACATTAGATTCACTAAAAAACAAAAAATAAATAATAATTTTAACAAAGAAATAATCGCCTTCAAAGTAAACTCTTACAAATATATTAATATGCTCTAAAAAGTAAAAAATAATTGCGTATTCTTTTTTAGAATTCTTCGTATACTTATCTTTAGAGTCGGTGTCACACGTATTTGCAAACCAGGTTCCAGATTAAATTTCCCGGAAAGGAAATTTAGTGAAATGAATTTTTTAAACTCGTAATTAATATCTGACTTTAATGTAAACACATACAATCATTTATTAAAATAAACAAACTGCGATTCAATTAAGTTAATATTTCGCTTTTCAGATATATTTTATTTCTACTCACAAAAAACTTGCAATTATGAAGATTATTTCAAATTTACTAAAGGACTCGCACGATGAGTGGCTCGTTAAAACTGTAAGAAAATATATAAATTGCATTTAAAGTTGAATTTATTTTATCCTATATGAATCTTCTACTATTAAAAATAAATAAATATAGTTATATATAATGAAAAAAATACACTACATACAAGTTATTGGTTGACTGTGATCATAGTTAGTGATAACACAGCCTAAAATGTAAAGCTGTAGTAACGAACAACATTTACATTGTAAATCAGGGGTTTCTGATGGAACGAAACGCATTACACAAGTAAAGATACTTGTCATTATGGAATCCCTCCTCGCGCTCCTTTTTCCCGCAGGGAAATGCTTTTACGCAACTCTACCATGAGGCTGGAAGTATGGGATTCCCCGGTAAGGCCAGAATACCCAATAAAACCCAGCAATGCCCTCTTCTTCCTGAATTGTGAGTGCCAGAGTCTCTCAGACTGAGGATGTTCAAAGAGGAGACAAGAGACGTTAGTAAAGACGTCTCCTTCCATCAAGCCTCCTCCAAAGGGAAGCGGCATTTGCTGCAGCTTTCCGGTCTCGTTCCATTGCCTCCTTCAACGAGATAACGCCTCGCAGAAACAGGAAAAAGCAATCCATCCTATCTCACTGTCAAGCATGGGGCGTACTATACTTGGCAGTGAGAGATCCGCAAGTTCATAATATTACGTTTATGTTTTGATGTGCGCGTGTAGTTTGTTATAAATCTCCTTAGCTTACCTATTATATAAAAAAGAAAGAAACACCAAATTAAATCCTTATGAAACCTAATTCTACTTATCTTTTCTTTGAACAAATTTATAGGCAATTAAAATAGCAGCGGGACTTTTGCCTCACCTTGTACAAAACACAAAAATAGGACCTCATTGACAACTAAGTAACCAAGCAATGTTTGCTTTATGACGTCGTTGATAATTAAATTTTATTATTTGTTTATCTAGATTTGTGTATCTCAATCTTTTCCCACAATATCCCATCTACCATTCATCTAGTCTCAGGCCCTGGGCTTGTCAGCCACCCGGGCTCTTCCGACCCAGTAGGACCCTGCACATATCCACAACTAATTAAAATACTTTTATTTCTTACAGACTGCTTCACTGAATAAAATTAATCCTATAGTAGATAGAATTATGGAGGATGATTCTGTGGAAGGTGTTATAATGACGAATAAAGAAGGTTTCTAAACTTAAATTTTATAACTACCGCCTTGTTCTTGTTACATCGTAAAGTGGCAAACGCCTGCGACAGCAGCCAAGGACAATATGGCAACGCACATGGCTGGCATTTTCTAACCGCGTAGCATTTATAATGACCCTCGTTCGTGCATTCAATCATTCAAAAAAGTTTCACTATCATTAGGATTACACAAAACCACACTTGTGACACTTAAGTACAGATTATCTCATCTGTATGTAAGGATGATCACCCCACGAATAGATAACTCCTCTTTTCCAACCGAACTAAAATTTCAACCATGAATACAATTTTATCAATTTTACGGCCAGGTTTATTTAAAAAAAATGGGGGTAGATGTGTTATGGACACTGCCGTCTATTGTACACGTCTCGTAACGAGTAATAGCTTTAATAAATAGAAATTTTAACAAAAAAGAACCGCTTTCAAAACAATTTTACAAATATATTAATATGCTCTAAAAAGTAAGAAATAATTGCGTATTCTTTTATATTGTTCTTCGTATTGGCAGCTCCCGCGTTTCTCCCTCTTTTCTTTTCTTGTTAAAATTTCTATTTATTTTTGGATTTTTAGTAAATCTGAAGTAAACTAACAAATTTGTCTCAATATATGTACACATAAAACGCGTTTCTCATATAACACCGTTTAAATGAAATAACTGTACAAAATTAAATTTACACTAATATCGCCACACCCGGGATCGAACCCACAACCTTATACCACCGCTTCACACATAATTCACCTTTCAAATATTGCAATGCAGCAACAAACGTAAGGTCATTGGCATTTGATTACAGACAGTTATAGATTTTACCAAAAATCACACTCTTACTGTAAGCCGTTAAGGAGTTCCATTGATCTTCATATTTAACTACGACTAGCACTTGACCATACCGAAGTTACGGTAGGCGACTCAAATATCTGGATAGCTTATAGAAGATTCTGCCGAGTATCGTTGATTTGCTCCTAAGAATTGAAGAGTTCCGTCACTTTGTCATGGATTCCATCATCAGAACCTTACCAAACTATCACAAAACAACCCTTGAAGTATATCCTTTCTAATAAAAAAAGAATCATCGAAATCGGTTGGCGTGATCTTGAGTTATTCGTCCATTTGTCGCGCACATGCTTACGCAAATTTAAGACTTATCCGGTTTTGTCATGGATGCCATCATCAGAACTGGTTTTAAAATGGGACCCTATGACGAGCACCACCTTTCATTTAAAAAACAATCACCAAGATCGGTCTACCCAGTCGGGAGATGTGAGATAACAAACATAAAAAAAACAGACGAATTGATAACCTCCTCCTTTTTTTGAAGTCTGTTAAAAATGACAGGGCTTACCCTTCCGCCGCACGCGATGTATTACAGTCCTTAGCGTAATGACTTTTTTGATCCTTTTGCTGTCCAGTGGTGTATTTGAATTTAGGGTTGAAGGTATGTAGCTACAACATCAAACTGTATCCCTCGATTTTGTAATCATTCGTTTTTTTTTTTAATTGCCTCCCTACGGATGATATTTTGAAGACTTACGTCAAAAGTCACCCTTATTGCAGGTGTACCAATATTGACAAATATTAACTTAATTGGTGCGACGAATTATGGACTGGCAATGAAACGCCTCGGATACATGACGCATATCAGCGTTACAGAAATTGTAATTTGTAAAACTTTTAATTTTATGTATTTTTCTTTAATAAATGTACACTCTTTAAGAATCGAACGTATTCATAAACGATTCTTAAATCATGTTAGTTTTGGTGACGGATCATACTGTAAAGTTAATTCTAGCTACTATTCTAAACTGTATTATTATAAGTTACTTACCCTATCTGATCGTAGAAAGTTGCTGGATCTATGTTTCTTACACAAACTGATAAATGAGACTATTGACTCACCGACTTTACTGAACAAAATAGCTGTGAGGATCCCTAGGCCGTACAGTAGGGTAAAAAACTACATGCCATTAATATCCAGGACCTGTAAAACGAATCTAGGTGTTTCGGCGCCTATCAACAGAATGACAAATACCTATAATAATATGAATAAAGTCATTAACATAGACATTTTTGGGGACAGCTTTATCAAATTTAAAAAAATAATTAAGGACTACTTTTTGGCCCAGTACTTGGTAGGATAAATTTAGCTATACGAGTATGCTAGTTTGTCTTATTTCTAATTGATGTTTCTCTTTAGTATTTATTTTTTTCCTTCCTTTGATTTTGTAGTTTATTTAAATAATTAACTGTAAGAATTAGCATGCTGTGACTACCTATAAGTAGGTATACAATTTTAACTAGTATTTAAGATCTTGTTGTTATATTAATATATAATTGTAACCTGTTGGTGTCGTAATAAATAAATTAAAAAAAAAATGGTGGTAGACCGCCTGCAATAATTATAATTAAATTTGAGCGGGATCGAATGTAGAAGATCCAATTTTAATACAAAAATTAAAAACAAACTTGTAATGTCATATTTAGGGTGAAGAAAATTGAGACAACATTTGTCAGGTTAAGCATATGCATTTTTGATAAGATACCGCAAAAGTTTCGGATTTGCCTCTACATTGTTTTACTAAACAAGTCAAAGACATACTTTTACATCGTAAGCAACAGAAATTATAATTTAAAGAGTAACCGCTGAGTTTCTAAACGCTTTCTTCTCAGCGGTATCAACTTTCCGAACCGTTGGTTTGTTACCAACGGAAAAAACTACCAAATATTCTAAAGAGCATTTTGAGCTTACATGAATAAAGAAATTTTTGATTTTGTAGCATTATCAATGTCAAGGTTAAGGTTATAATACAAACTACTATAAACTAAATCGAACCTTAATGAATTGCATTAAAGTACATTTTAAAATAACAAAGCTATCGAAACAGTAACTAAAATAACAGTACATATCTTTGTTACATTAAATGAATGATTTGAGGCTCAATTCAAATTACATTGATTTTTATTAACTTTAAATCCTTAATATCAAATATTCATCCAAAAACAGACTGAAATGGCAATACTTTGTCTGTAAATATCTTTGCATCTGTAATGTAACCGGAAATCCTTAGGGTTGAGATTGGCGGAGAAAAGTATTCAGTATCGATTGTCTATTGAAAAAAAAACCGCTAAACTGAATTTTATATTTAGATTAGAAATTATAAGAATTATGTAGATCGTATACATAAACGTATATAACATTATGGTCACAAGTTATCATAAACAGAGCCTTTTTATTTCATAATCGAAGTTGTAACTAGAAACATTCTATAGTTGATTATGTGAACGCTTCCGGAATGAAATTTTATTGTAAAAATCCTATATTTTTTTTAATTAAAGTTATTTTTCTAAACCATAACATTTTGTGTATACCATTACCAATATGTACTACCGACCACGTTTACTCTTTAGAACAAGTGGTATTTTAATTAAAGCAAACCTTTTCCTCACTAACGATTAGTTTTTATATGTTATTTATAATACGCAAATATTTGCATAAAAAGAGAATTTAAAAAGTTCCTATACGAAGAAATGTTATAAAAAATGTCATTAGAATTGTAAAATAATACAAGTGTTTTTAGTAAGAAACTACATTTATATATCTATTTTACAGGACACATTTGCTGAAGTAATAGTTTTAAGAATAAAAACAAAGAAATTGGAAGTGATGGTTGCACCACATACTGACTTCAATATAATTGTGATGCAGCATGCACGAGTTAATAAGAAAATCCAAAAAAATATAAAAGAAAATAAGTAATGATTTTGTGAAATTTAAAATTAAAGATAATAACTTTGTAATAAATAAAATAAAATATCTATAAGGAAATTTTAAATATCACTTGTAGTAAATAAGCCTAAGGAGATCAGCTCGGTCAATTGAATAAACAAAAAGGGAAAGAGTGCGCTGGAGAATGCTATTTGATTTAAGCATAAACATTTTTATTCATATTTGTGACTAAGTTCTATGTCTTAAGTAGGAAAGTCATCATTGATATTACACTACAATGAATATTTCCTAATATTAATTGATAATATTAGTTATTCCTAATATTTTAAAAGATAACAACATTAATAAAAAAAAAACATTTACCTTCATCGTGCAGCGCTAAAGCCAGTCAGGCCAGGGTCAGTGGTCTTCCCACTAGGTACATTTGCTAAAGCCTTACTATAGAACTAGGTGAGCTTGTTAAGACATAGCGAAAGGAAAGAACTTATTATTAGTATCCTTCCGCAAAGTAGAATTGTATTAAAACGGGCTTCCCAATTTTCCCGATCCCAAAAAACGATCATTGACTCCAAAACAATGTATCAAGAAATACTGGGGATCCGCTAACATATAAATAAAAATATTTTTATTTAGTAGTACTTGTAGTGGCTACACTACATTTATTTACATTTATACACTTAGATATTATTAGTTTTATACATTGTATTTACTCAGAAATATTGTATTATATAAATAGACTAGAATATACATTATGTGATACATATATAACAACAATTGTAACATTAATTATCAACGGACGGACAGGTCCGTACATCTCATTTTTATATATGTAGCAATGCGTAGGCGCCGTTACCGTCTCAAGTGCCTCGACCATAAGGGACTGCAGAGACCCTTTTTTTTTGTCGAGACAGGAAAAAAATGTATCAAAAGATACCGAGACGCCGCGGGGACGTCACCGGTTATGCCGGACTCCTACCGGCTAAAAACGACCCGCCGGTCTACGTACTGTCATAAGAGGCAACGTAACAGGTTAGCTCTAGAGTAAAACTGAGGACGCCGCCGTAGCTCCCCGTGAGGGGTACCTAACTTGATCCTAAGGATCGAGCTACCGATGGGGCAGCGCTAAGGCGCGCCGCCTACCTACCTACGGGCCTCACTCAGCGGGACGACGGCCCCCGCGGTCCGTCGTCCCAAAGGCTAGTTCTAAGGGGGAAGACTGCGGTCGCAAGCCGCGCGCCGTTGCCCCGGGCGCATACCGTAGAGGGCGTGGGCGGCGGGATCCGCCTCCCGACGCCGCTCCGTGGCCTCCTTTAGCGTCACCACCTCGTCGCTAAAGAAAACCATCGCATTCCAACACTCCCCCGCTCCACCATCGCTCTCACGACGGTGGGCCCTAATACGGCCACTATGGCAAATCTCTTCGCAAGGCACACAGATCCTGTCCCAGGTAGTTAAAGCAACCGCCTCAAAACCACGCTCTGGTTATATTTGTTTTCTCGATAAATTCGCGTTGCTACTTATATATTTATAAACGTAATAATTATAATAGCGTCCACTCTAGCCTTATAACCAGCATACCGTAATAATCTTCCAATCCCTTCCAGTACAACCCTTAGGACTCAAAATTAAAAGTAAAAGTGCTCTATTGGTGTAGTCTTATTCATTCTACATGACCATCGCACACCGTGTCACCGGTGACCCTACATCACCTCACCGACGACCACCATGTCGGTTTACTAGTGACTCCTATTACTTTACTGGTGAACCCTTTCGCTTTATACTTACTTCGCAATTGTTTTTCCGTAGAAAGTGTTAGATTATATAATGTTTTTTCTCTTGATAATATTTGTTCTCTCTTTTCTTACACAGACAAAGTCACGCGGGACATCTAGTTATATTATATTTGTGAGTGCTTGTTCGGTGTTCTTTAAGTTACATTTTAAAGCATGTTTTATAGCATATATATTTTTTCTGTGTAAAGCATTTGCCCAAATACTACAAATAATCTTCCAATATTTTGTAGTCATATAAATATTGCTTTTATTCATTTTTCCATAGATAATAGACATCCACTCATTAACCGATAACAGGCTCGAATATAATGTAGAAAATACAAAATTCATGATATTCCGAGCGGGTAAGGGTCCGGAGAAAATACCACCTATTTTCTTAAATGGAATGTGTATAGACAGAGTGGAAAGCTTCAAGTACTTAGGACACATTTTGTCAGAGGATCTGCGGAATGACGAAAATATTAAACGAGAAAAAAGGGCTCTGGCTGTTCGGTGCACCATGCTCGCACGTCGATTCGCCCTTTGCAGTTGACACTGTTTAGAGCATACTGTCAGTGTTTCTACACGTGTCAACTTTAGGCCAATTGCACGAACAACTCACGTAGTGGCATCAGTGTGATGTATAATACTGCATACCGCATTTTGATGACACTACCGAGATACTGCAGTTCTTCGGGTATGTTTGCTGACGAGATTACCGGACTACTTCGCGATTATAAAATCTCGAATCGCGTCATTTTGGATTCGCATTCGTGACTCTCAGAGTACTGTCGTCCAGATGTGTTCGGAGTGCCCGAGTAATTCCATTGTTAAGTATTGACTTGCAGTTCATCATGACAAAAATAAAAAAGTGAATAACATATCATAAATTTGTACAAATACGAAAATGACGAGGAAGCCTTATACCCTCAGATTTATTTACTATTTTTATTATTATTAGATTTAATTTTAATTGTAGTTCTAATTTAAAATTTATTTATTATTGTTATGTATCTGTGAACTTTGTAGTTGGTCTGTGATTAGATCTGCAATAGACTCTATCGCTACCACGTGAATAACAATATTGGATAAAGGATAATTAATTGAATTACCGAAAGAATAACAACTCTACACCCGACGTAAAAGGATATTACAATTTAAAACATATTTTTATTAATTTTCATTGAAGTCTTATTTTTTCTGTTTTTGTTTTGTTTTTTTATGTTACTAAACTGTAAACTGGTACAAGTGCCTTTTAATGAAGATAAATAAATTAATATTTGATCTATAGTCTTCTCACAGAATACCGGATAAGTCGCCATATTGAAAAGAAAAACTTTATCGTCTATAGTCTATGATCATTTTGGCGTCACCCGGTTAACGCCACAGCAAACGTTTAATTCTATTTGTGAATATTAAATAATTGTTTGAAAATAATAATATTTATATATTAAGTATTAATTTCAACACAGCGATGGCCGAGAAATATGACAAAAATGGCTACAATAGCAGTGACTTTAAACGAAATGCGGGCTCAGAATCTCATGAATATGCACAAGATGGCGAAGGAGTTAATATTAATGAAAAGGCCGGGGAATATATTCGTGAACTTTTGAGCGAAAAAATAAAACTGAACAGTACTAAATTCCCAATCTCTGCGCGCCTTATAGATGGTGGTACGTATACGTTAAAAACCAAACTTATTGCAGGTCTAAAAGTATCCCGTTAGTTTATTGATAAAAGGTTATATGTAACAAAATATACGTGAGAACTTAGCTATATTGTTCAGTTTATTTATGTATATATCCAGGCCATGATAGCTTAATGCTTAAAACAGTGGATAGACAATTGGGGGAAGTCGTTGAAATCTTGGGCTGGTATAATAGTAACTTACAGATTCTCTTCAACTCCAATCCTTCATTGTGGTTTTCTAAATCTGTTATGGCAAACCTGTATACATTTTACTGCTATATTTCATTATTTATAATAATTGTTGTTGTAGTTGAGATAGCAAAGTCAAAAATAGTTTAAGTTTTTTCATTCCTAGCTACTAAAGATTTCACAATTTCTTTTAAGCTAAAGAAACCTATCTCCCTTTGCTCATTGTGTCCAAATAACAGTGAAGATATTGAAGTGTTGTTTAATCATGAGCGTTAGTCACAAATCTAGAAAGTGTGTGAAATTATCCATATTTACTTTTCGAGGTGTATTTTATTAAGGTAACCTTATTTCTTATTGTAGAAGTAACTAAAGTGCAAACAACAGGGAGGATACCAGCAAAAGATCTGAAATACATTGATGTTCTCAGAGAAAAACCAGTCAAAGTTATGGTGAAAGTATTGGTGCCAATTAAGGAGTACCCCAAGGTAATGTGGTTATTCATATTATTTACATATTCATCATTGGCATCAACAAACATTTAAAAGTAATTCTCACTCTAATAGATAGATTGACACATCTAAAGAAATCAAAATCAATTGTACCCTCATATTATATACTTTAGATTTTCTTTCCTAGATGTTTTTGAGTCCCAGATGTTGTATGATAGTAAGTGATGAATAATGTAATACTTTAAACTTCATATTGCATTGCATTGCTTTTTCTATATTGTTATACTGGATCATAATTATTGACTTGAAGTCACATCACTGCTGCTTGAAACTAATCTAGACCAAGACTAATTAGAAAATTTTGATAGGTTTGTTGGTACAATGTTGTGAATACTCACTTTGCTACCTAAAGTCCAAGGGTTGATCCCTTGTAGGGCAAATTGTGGAAATTGCTATTTTTAATTTGTCTGAGTCTATCAGTAATGACACGCATAGAGATTTGTGTTCCAGTATGACACTGTGTTGACACATAAGAGGTTACCTCTTATTATAAACTATAACACTTCTATCTTAGACTGTATCATCAGACGTGATCATAGATGTAACTATGATGCTTACCTCTCAGCTATATAAAAAATTGGTTGGCGGACAAATGTTACTATAACATAGTGAGTTTTTTGACAGGGGGTAGCGAAATATTCTGATTTCCTCGTTTTTTATTTCTTTCTATTATTTGTTTTGTATTTGGCGTCTAGATAATTTTATTAATGTAAATCAAAATTATTTTATTTTATAATCTTTTATAATGTTTTTTTTTATGGTTACTACAAGAGACATAGGCAGTATAGAAAAATTTATTTATATTCCAATTTTGCAACACCCTGACAGTGTTTCACTTGTAATTAATTAATGTTACTTGTTGAATGCAACAAATAAATAATAAATATAAAAAAAATCTTATTTCCAAGAGTTATAATATGAATTCCTCTCAGGTAAACTTTATTGGTAAGTTGATGGGGCCCAAAGGTACAACAATGAAACAGCTGCAAGAAGAGACCATGTGTAAAATGGCTGTACTTGGGAGGGGATCCATTAAAGACAGGTGAATACTTTAATATATAAAACAACCAATATTTATTGCTTTACACTCGATTTAATCAAAATCAAAATATTCTTTATTCAAGTAGGCTTAAAAAGCTCTTTTGAATAGTCAATAGTCTGACTGTTGGTAATCTACCACAGGTTCAGAAAGTTGATTCCACTGAGGAGAAACCGGCAAGAAACTGAAAGGTTACTCCTTTAAACATAATTATTTTTAATAGGACATTTTTAACATACTTCTTAAAACTTTGTGGAGGCAAACCCAGAAGTTATTCAGGTATCTTATTAAATATGCGTATGCTCAACCCGACAAATGACTTCTGTACCTTTTGCACTCTAAATTATGGCATTACAAATTTGTGTTTATTTCTTGTATTAAAATTGTGTGTTTCACTCCTTTTGCTGTATAAATGTATATTATCATGGATATATAAAATGTTATTTAATATATATACTGTGAGAATTGATATTTCTTTTAATTTATCACTTACGAAAACGCAAGATCCAAATTGATATATGGCACATATTGCTCTTTTTTGCAAAATGAAGATAGTTTCAATGTCCGCCGCCTTCCCCCATAACAATATGCTGTAACACATAATGCTATGAAAATAAGCGAAATACACCATTTTAGCAGTTTCAACAGTATATTGCCTCACATTCTTAACAGAAAATGCAGCTGAACTAAGTTTGGCTGCCAGAGTCTCAATATGGGCACCCCACTGAAGCCCTGAGTCTAACGTTATTCCTAAGAAAACTGATTTAACTATCTTTAGTGGACTATTATTTACTTGAACATTTTTACAGGCTTCTTTTGCTTTGTCAAAGCGAATTCAATGCACTTAGTTTTGCCGAGTTTAATATTAAGTTATTAACCGAAAACCTATGTCAGACATGTGACAGGGTACTATTTACATCGTCATAATTATCTACATTTCTGTCTACTTTAAACAGCAACGAAGCGTCGTCAGTAGTGACCCACCTTGACCCACACAAACAGTAGACCATATGATGTGTAGATTTTCTGATTGTCATAGGATTGTATCAGTTATTATTATTATTATTATTATTACTTCGCGGTGGGGCCCCCGGAGGCAGCGGATCCACTTCGACCCTTGTAGATCTTTTGTACACTCCCCATCCTTTAATCTCACCTAAATGTACTCAAAAACCCATTCTCGAAAAAAGAGTAGAGCTTTAGGCTGGAGTCGTTAAAGTCATCTGGTTGCGGATAGGCCACTCCCAGCAGACTCATTCGTATCCTAGCTAAGCCATTGCATTCGCACAGTAGGTACCTTATCGTCTCCTCTTCCTCATTGCAGGCTCTGCAAGTAGAGTCTTCCGCAGTGCCCATGGTTTTTAACATAACCTTTGTACTGTAGTCGCCTGTTGCAATTGCCACTGCATACCTGTCTGCTACTTGAGTTTTTGAAGCTTTTCGTGAAGCCTGGTTTTGCATCCAAGAACGTTTTGGAATGCCTTAGGCCCCTATAATTGTGCCATTCTGCCAATTCTCTTTTGCTGGCATATTTTGATAGTGCGGCATTTGTCACACACGGTGCTATTGCTATACAGGGTTCACGACCTATGAACCCTCTGCTCGAGTCGGCTCATCCGCTTGCTGGTTACCCTTTATACCTTCATGACCTTGTACCCATGCAAGCCTTACCGTATTGTCTTGTCCAAGACAGTTAAGGCTTCTCACGCATTCTAGCAGTAGGCCAGACCTGATTTTGCTTTGTCATTTAATCGATTGTATTTTGTTTAGTATTTGTAAAACTGAAAGCTGCCACATTCCAAATCTTTTTGACAGAACGAATATGTATATACATATATATATATATATATATATATATATATATATATATTCATTCATTCATATATATATATATATTCATATCATGTATTTCATGTATTGTTTATGGTGTACAATAAAGTGTATTCTCTCTCTGTCTCTCTCACCTGGGAGTCTAATCAGTTGTTAATTTTATGTAGCCTTAAGTTACATGAGGTTCATTCACTTTTTGAAATGAAACTTCCTAGGATACCATTTTTACGGAAACGCGTGGGTTAGCGTCACGAAGAAATGCATCGTTTTTTATGCTAATTAGTTTGAAGGTTAGGTAGTTTTAATATTTACAAATAAAATGCGGCATTTTAATATGCCACTCCTCATTTAATAATTTAATTTTTTTTTCTATTGCTGACAGATTAGCGCTTGACTGTGATCTCACCTGATGGTAAGTGATGATACAGTCTAAGATGGAAGCGCGCTAATATGTTAAGAGGCGATATACCCNGCAAAGCGAATACTTGCACCACTGCGCCAGCGAGGCCGTCGAAATATCCTATTTATCTAAAATAGGATCTATAAAATATTTCATAGATCCTATTTTTCATAAAATATTTCATAGATCCTCTTTTCTAAATATGAAATTCAAAAAAACAAATGTATTTAATAATTGCTAATATTGACAAAAATACGTGCCATTTTTATCTATAATTCGTCATTTGAGATTTCAATTTTCGACATCTAATATTTTAATGACAATTAAATTCCTAACGTATCTATCTTCCTTTTTTCCTCCTCCTAAGTCTCGGAAATCTAAAATTTTCGATTTGCATAAAGATAAACATGACTTAAAAATTAGTTTGTCAAAGATGTTTCACTTCTGACATATCATTTTCTATTTACTGCATTGTAAATTTGCTTAAAAGCATTTTGTAGATAAATAGACATGGAGCATCCCACCATGCATTGTTTTACAGTATCTCTAAGAAAATTGAGTTTTCACAGTAGTATTATATAATTAACAATGACTTCTTCTACAGGGAAAAAGAAGAAGAATTAAGAAATTCGTTGGATCCAAAACATGCTCACCTGTCTGATGAACTTCACGTGGAAATCTCTGCATTTGCACCACCAGCTGAAGCACACGCTAGGATTGCATATGCACTGGCTGAAGTGAAGAAATACCTGATACCAGACCCTAATGACATGATGAGGCCAATGCGCGACATGATGGAGAGAGGTCAGTTATTTAATCGTTTTGGCGTCTTCTTTTGTAGACTGCCAAGGATCGTTTTAACGATCTATTATTGCTTTTCTATAAAAGCAGCAAAAAAAATTTATATCGGATTCAAGTTTACAATGTTATGTTTTTTTTAAAGGTCTACAATTATCTTACAAAAGCATTCAATTAGATTAGCAATTTTATAGTAAATTGCAAAAAAAGCAACCAGTGGCACTAAAAGGGGTTAAGATATTTGAAACAATATAATTAAAATTATTTTGTACAAGCAATTTTGAAGAGAAAAATATCAATATTGAAAACAACTTTTATATTGTTGTAAAGACAGTTTATTATAAAGTCAAATAAAGAAAACGCAACAAGCCATGATGACTTAGTGGTGAAACCTGTGGATTCTCATTCAGAGAAATCTCAGTTTCGAATCCACAACAGGCACTGTTAAGTTTCTCTTTATATAAATTAAATATAACTGCTTGTGCTTTACTGTGAAGGAAAAATGTGAGCAAACCTTCATACCCCAGGACTGTATCTTGGGTTTATGTATAAAAATGCCTCTCTCCCATGAGTAAGAAAGCGTGTTACAGACCTTTGTTGTTACTCAAAGGAACTATTTAAAAAACATATCAGTATTATTTAATGTCTCAATGCGACTAATAATTTACATTTGTCAAAGAATGTTTTAGTCCATTTTTTATATGCATAAATACAATTAATTAAAACCAAGTTATATAATAAATATATAGTTAATTTAAGAAATTTATTAACATCATGTGTTGTCCGCTACAAATTAAAAATATATATTTTAATTTGAGCAGATTCATAGAAAAAAAATTGTTTTACTACTATATTACCATATATATGTATTAGAAATTTAAAGGGAGAGTGTTAACAAATACTACTTATTTGCCTTAGTGATATTTTTAAATGTGATATAACAAAATGGGTGTTGTAGATAAAAACTGTAATCATTTAAAATCTCAATATAAAAATGTAAAAAGGTGGGTCTGTATATAATTATATGGCAGGTATCAATATTTATTGACAATGATAAAATATATATACACCAAATATTATTAAATATATAATTAATTAGATGTTAAAATATTATACTTGGTTGACATGTTAAGGGCAAAATAAAGCTATGAATGTTTTAAATACATGACAAGAAGTCCTCTCTATTATTGAAATTTAAAAAACCAATTGACTTATATGGATAAGAGAAGTGTGAAAACTTGTTTTGTATATTTTCTTTTGCTCCATTATATGCTTCATTTGCTGTTTTTTTTTTAAATTACACTTAACATCATATAAAATTTTATTACAAAAATCGAAA
Organism: Elymnias hypermnestra; assembly: GCA_015832385.1. Taxonomy (NCBI): domain Eukaryota; kingdom Metazoa; phylum Arthropoda; class Insecta; order Lepidoptera; family Nymphalidae; genus Elymnias; species Elymnias hypermnestra. Next base: position 747,543 of record JACTOM010000215.1, read on the forward strand.
TTGTTAATATTTTCACTTCATTTATTCAACTATACAGATAAAAAAGTAAATCTTTTATTACAACTATGGTTACAGTATCATTCCTTGTCACTATCATATCATTTAGTGGTAGTACTATTAAATATCGATCCTTATTTGTGGATTCTATGAGGTTTTTACATTTAAACACAGATAATATAACAGATTTTACAAATTTATGCACGACAGGCATTTGAAATACAATACATATTTACTCTACCCAATTCTCGAATGAAGTATTTTTAATGACATAATTAACCTTCAGTAAAAAATAAGTCTTACATAAGCGACAATGTGTATCACTTTGAACGGTAACATACTGTACATCACAAAAAATTTACTTCAGCACCATATCATACATCACAATATCTAGATTTGAAATTGACAGCGTACCTTTTGCCGCCAGATACGGGGTCGGCGCGACGACCCCTTCTAGAAACCCCTCAAGGCCATTTTGCACGTAAGCACACACAAATTTGACCAGTCTCAATGTGACCTGACATTTGAAAGTTCGACTATAACCCTCATTAACCTGTGTGACACATAACAAAAAGCAAATAACTAAATTTAAAATTTACACGAGCCCTAAGTCCACCAGGTAAAAAAGAGATCGGCACATCAAAAACCTTTAGAAGTACTTTATGGACATATCACCACACAGAAGCAAATACATATCCAATATGATAAACCATTAAATTGACTTGTTGCATATAAAAAAAGACACAAAAAACAAATTGTACCTCCTTAAAAACGTTCCGGGCCACCATCCATTTGAGCAGAGGTATATTAATACGATATGATTTAAAAAAGGCTGGATACTTTTCACAACATCTACACATTGACCCCTTGTGGCTCTACAAGATGTAAACACGTGCAAATATATGCAACGTGATTAAAAATCCGAAGTTTCACTCGTTTTAACATAAATCTTGTTACACATAGCAAAAGTAAAACTAAACTACAGAAGCAGAAACTACGCGCACAACAAATATAATCAACAGTATTAAAACATCTAAACAATCACTCACTTGAACATATTTCGTTGCAACAAAATAAAAACCTTAAAGGCGTTGCAGCGTTAACCCTTTCTAGAAACCACTTATGGTGGTAAAACACTTACATATATGTAGAATATAATTGAACATTTCAAATTAATCTTAATGATAGAAAACTAAGACTACAGCTACCTAAAAAACCTCCAGATATCCACCTGATAGAGAGTTATGAAACCAGAAGGGCGCATTTATTCGCTTTGTGCTCCCGCTTCAACGTCAGTTAAAAGGCCCTTTAAAATATCAATACTCATGAACAAATATGGTGCCTTCTTTCTTGCCAAGCAATAGACTGAGAAGAGCAATAATGCACCAGATACGCCCGCTTGACCATTAGATTAAGAGCCGGCCCCAAGACCCTATTAGAAAAACCCCAAAGCAACTACTTAATGATACACCACAAAATAACAATACTTGTAGTAAAAGAATAGGCTACCTTATCTCTAACCAACTATAATAAATTAATCAATCTCTGCCAAGCAACTCTGCGGTTAGTAAGACTTACTAGCTCACATTCGTAACAAGTAAAATAAAAATAGACTGAAAGGCGCATTTGTCCGTCAGATGCGTCCGCATGCCCACCAGATAAAGGGCCGGCGACAAGGGCCCTCCTTGAAACACCCCAGGGCAACAACGTCGTGTACAGTGCTTGCACCATCACAAAACGCTCCTACTCCTACCAGAATCCAGTGCTTAGTACAGGTGCGCCCCCCAGATTTTAACACTTTGGCCCTTTGTGCGGCCAGCTAAGGAATATTACAGCTAGAAGTGTGGATTTAGGCAAATGTTTGAATATGATAGCGCATAGAAGATCTTTGTCCCACAATCAAAACTTAATAAAATAAAAAATTACTGTGCTTTAGACCACAAGACTGAATTCAAAACATACCTGTTCTCCTCGCCCGATCACAATTTTCATCACCCATTACTTACTCTCCAAGTCAAACGTGGCTAAAGCACGTTTACTTCAATAGAAATGAAATTGTAGCTACTGAATTTTTCTGGTTTTCCAATAGTGGTAGATTTTTTTACCAACCGACGGACTGAACGATTCAAAAGGATTTATCGAATCTCGGCATCATATACTGCCCTTACTTTACCATAATGTTATTATGTCTATGAAAGGGAAAATTCTTATGTAATTTTTTACGAAAATCTATACCAAACTCTGAAAGTTAAAATAATTCTCAAATAATACACAAATAAATAAATCATTAAAAACAACTTTGTATCCTTCTCAGGAGAAATCACAACCATCATCAAAACACAGTTACTTCTGTTGATTTTGTTTAATTTTTGCAAATCTTTTTAATTTTCCTTGTTTGTTATGGATTTCTGCTAAGTAACACCTATCTCCATTAAATTCAATATCATGTATTGACTAATACCATTTCAGTTTTGGCAGCTTTGTTAACCCAAAATATATTGTCTTAACTTTCTTAGGTCTGAACTGATGGTAGGACATTGCCAAATTATTGCTAGTGTAGTTATTATATCATCACATTTGTTGAATTAAAAAGGCGATAGCCTCTCCTGACATTTTTTTTAAATTTACATATATTGCAGCTTTAAATAAATTTTTGTTTTTTCAAATTCATTTAAGACTATAAAAAATAAATATAAACAATAAAGTTCAAAATACAGAATACACAAGATAATGACGAATGTGATACATAATGTCTTAAATAAGTTTTACTTTTATTGTATTAGTATTGTTATATCTGTGGCTCCTATGTATAAACGGATATCTTGCAGTTTAAACATTTTGATGATTAAATCACCCCATTATATTAAACAAAGTCAACCTTTTTTAAATCAGTCATATGATTTGTACGAAATGTAATAAAGTCATGAATTTATCCTTGAAACACTCGTACATAATAAGGATTTTATACTTTTTATACATAGAGGCTGTAGATATGGTATAGCTAAATAAGGAACTACACCAACTAAAGACTATTCACCATACATATTTTTGTTGAAGTAGTAATAGAAGTCATTTGAGTTTTTATGCTCATTCTTTATTTTACAGAAATAAAGCAAAAAAATAAACATACGATTTCATCTGATGTTGCAAAATCAGTACAAATGATAATAGTTACGATTTTGATAGCCTATTTTCAACCACAACCAATTGAACTTTCGGTTGGTTCTATTAAGAAACCAAAAGTGGCAACATTATATTTAGTTGTGTGCTTCTAATACTAGTTCTGGCGTGTACAAATAACAAAAACATATAAATTGATTTTACCAAAATTTACAAAAAGTTCGCGCGTTTTTCTTTTTATTTATTAAAGGGTCCACAACAGAACACAAATACCTTACAAAAACTAATTATTTAAGATGAACGAAGACATTTCCAACGGTATCAATAATCATATGGAATAAAGTATCAATAATAACAGTGTAATGCAAAATATTGCAAAAATATTTAACATTTTCGTAACTGTATTAATGACTTTCTTACAATTTGTATTTTCATATGTTTCTTGGGCAAATAAATTATTATACTATTCTTTTATATTTTTTGTCACAGATTCCCATATATTATTTGTTTCAGATGTTCCACCACCCCGGCCGCCACGTCCCCCTCCATCAGCAAGAATGCCACCACAGAAGATGCGGGCGATGGGCTCTCGTCCAATGCCGACAAAGTCCAAGGTTCTCAGCATCCTCGACAGAGCGAGATCAGCGATGGAAGCTCCATATGCCTATGACGACCACTACGGAGCTCCAGAACCAGTAAGACCAAAACCTAAGTATCAATATAGTCATATTAGACTAAATAGGGTATTTTGTGAGACCAAAAAAATCATTATCACAATGACTTAATTTTTTTATTTGGGTTCTACCTACATATCTATATTTTAACAGCTGACAATTACCTATGTTACAACTTGTATCATATTTCGAAACGAATTTTTACATACCTTTAAGGTCTCCTTACTTATAGGACGAAAATTTTATGGCGCATAGACTTGTTGTGATACATAGACTGTTCGACTGCTCGTTGGCAAGCTACACCATACTTTTGCTTCACCGAAAAGCACAAAGATGAATTGGGAAGAACTGTCAATGACCCAAGTTTCTTTTATGGTTCGAACCCTTGACTTCTGACGAGATCTGAGCCACCTGAGTATTTTGTTGGGTAAAGCACTTACACACAAAACCCGACCGGAACGGGTTGGGAAATCTCGGCGAGGAAGAAGGCCTTGTAACACCCACTAAAACTTAGCAGTACCCTCTTCATCTGTGAGTGACTCGTCTTTGGTGACCTCACTGGCACAGTGGTACGAGTACTATATAAAATGACAAGTGGCAAATCAAAATGCCACATGTTATTTGTATATATGAAAACTACTTAACCTAATCACACTTTCATCTGTAAAAAATTTACCCTCAAGCTTTCGCATTCCTGTCTAGTGTCCTGGATTAGTCCGACGAATCATGGTGGCAGAAACAGGCAGGCATTTGTCACCTAGTATCCAATGCATTTACCCTCAGAGGTTTTACCTACCTTTATCTTTACATGTGTTCCAGTCACGAGGTCCACCCCGAGCGCCGGAGCCGGAGTATTACTACGAGCGCGGGCAGGAGCAGTTCTACGAGGACGAGGGCTACTACAAGGACGACGGGCGCGATTACAAAGCGTCGGCGCGCGACGTGGGCACGCGCCGCCCCGGCCCCGGGCCATCGCACGCACGCCACTACGTGCGCGCCTCGCCGTACGCGCGAGCGCCCAAGTAGTACTGCCTCTACAGCCGCCCATGTAGTACGTCGCTGTGCAACAATCGGACTCACGCACGGACGTAGATACGCTCAAACGATACAATACACATTTTAGACCATTTATACAATATTATAAATTCAAAATATCTTTATTCAAGTATTATTATTATTTCGCGGTGGGGCCCACTGAGGCAGCGGATGCACTTCGTTCCTTGTGGATCTTTTGTACGCGCCCCATCCTTAAAACTCGCCTCAAAAACCCATTCCAAAAGTCTGAGAGTGGGCTTTTAGGTTGGATCTGTTAATTACATCTGGTTGCAGATAGGCCACTCCCAGCAGACTCATTCGTATCCTAACTAAGTCATTGCATTCGTACAGTAGGTGCCTTATAGTCTCCTCTTCCTCATTGCAGGCTCTGCAAGTAGAGTCTTCCGCAATGCCCATGGCTTATAACATAGCCTTTGTATTGTAGCGGCCCCTTGCAATTGCCACTGCATACCATACTGTTATGTTACCATATGTACCATACCATGTTAGACCCCTATAATTGTACCATTCCACCAATTCGCTTTGGCTGGCATATTTTAATAGAGCTGCATTTTTTCAAGTGAGTGAAACTTCTTTAGGCGCATGAAGGTGAAATTTGCAGGTTAATTCGTTTGAAGGTTAGAATTTAAAGTTAAGTTTTGTTTACAATTCGTCATTTGAAATTTCATTAAATTCCTAACATATCTCCCTTCTTCCCCTCCCTGTAAGACTCGGAAATCTAAAATTTTAGATTTGTATAAATATAAATGAGACTTAAAATTTTATTTGCCAAAGAAGTTTCATTTCTACATATGTACTTTGTACGCACGCACTCTTTGTGTTATCAAAAACAATATTGATTAAACGATATGCGCTTTTGACAATAAAAAACTTTCTTTATGATTACAAAATATATGAAGAAAGTAATTCTCCTAGTTACTAATTAAAACTTATACATATAATACATAAAACAAAAAATCTCTACCTACGTCCATTACATCTTTGAAACCATTAAAACTACCCTATAGATGTCTCGTTTAATGCATTTCTACATTGTGTACTAAGAATTTTTTAAGAGTCGTGTTTTAAAGATTCTACGCAGGGGATAAATAGATTTAATGTGTATTAGATCATTTTTGCTTATCTATGTCCAGTTATAGGGCACAATTCGAAAATCTATTTATATTGTATACACAATAGAATTTACAAAATTGAAAATATGAGAACCATATCAAATCCCAGAATTGATTTTTCTGAAAAAATAATTTGGGAAGACCCATTCTGTCCTTTGAATTTCTCTGGGCAGGGGATAATTAATTCCATAATTGAATTAAAAAAAAATTAGCTCATAACTATCAAAGTAGCATGAATTTTCTTATTTAAATAAATAGAGTTATATTAACCCTTATCACTCGTGACGATTTTCTATATGTAGTGGAATGCAAAAAAAAATGAAATAATTATGTTATTTTTTGAGAATTCGAAAAAAAAAGCAATTCTAAAGAAGTAGTGTATAAAAATTACGTATTTTTGTCATGAAATATGTATTAATCTCGTATAAAATTATTTAGATTGAAAAAATACATTTTTAAACTGTGATATTTGAGAAAACAAGCACTAAAATGAATATGTGGTTTACTGGGACAAGTGTCACTAAATGGAGTTGTTTCTCATCTGCCCTTTTCATGTCCTTTTATTGGGATGTGTAATGCTCCATTGAGCCTGGTCTCCAATGACGTGGATATAGTTGGCCTACTTTGAGGCTCTGTACTCACCAATTGATATTATAAAATTTATATAATATATTTTAAGCCACTGGATACTGCATACAACTAAATGTACCCAAGTTTTCACCTGAGCTCAGCAAGATCACAAGAGTGATAAGATTTAATAATATAACTTTATGACCATCTAAAAAAACATTCATACAAACTACCAATTACTGTGCTTCATCTAATTCTGCCTATAAATATATATATTTATAGACTAACTTAAAGATGTTTGATCTTGTTTGAATCAAAATTTAAAAGTTTAATTTCACTTTTAAAATATGAATTTAACAAACATTTTACTGTTAAAAATATATTGATATCAGAAATAATAGTAGCATCCATTAACACATTTTGTCATATTAGAAGTAGGAAAAGTAAAAGCAAAAGTCCGATTCTTGGCACATTTTTTATTTGCTTTTTCAAAAATGATTTTTGGTTTTACTTTTGTTTATTTTGTTGCCCTATTCTTTTTTTTTTTTTCATAAAGTCTAATTTAATACGCCAGATAAATACCTCATAAATCATTTATATTTTCAGGCAATCACCGAAGAAGCGTTCACAGTAAATAACCGGTGAGTAAAAAATTTACTGAAAATAGACCGGCAAACAGTAAAAAAAGCCATAATAATGAAGACAAAAACATCGACAATGAAGATTACAAACTTTGCGTGATTAAATATAAGAAAATTACATATAAATCACGACATTTGGTATAAATATATCAATAAAATACACATTCTTTGGACTTCCTAAATTTGTATTAAAAAAAATATTTTTTTCCACCAAGACTTAAAATTACAATACATAAATATGTATGCAACGCTTTTTCTCTGATAAACTCAAAATGATAGTAATATTAAATACTTTAAAAAGAACAAAAAAAAAGCATTATCTTTAACATATGGATTTTAAAACTTGTAATGTTAAGATCACTGTTTTAAACTGAAATGAAGTGATTACGTGTCCTTTGATTTATTTAGATTTTTAAAAAATAACTAGATTATAATTAAATATAGGTACTAAAAATTATGTTAGAGCTAACTTGAAATTCGTTTCATTACTTTGAAACCCTAAATATTATATAGTGTTAATGAAATTTGTGTGACTTAGAAATAAACACAGTGAAAAAAACAATCGTGAAGTTTAATTACCAAAAGGTATTTGAGATAATTAACTCCGCATGTAAAAATTGTCCAAAACCCTTTAATCCAGACGAATGTCTTGAAAATATTAATCCTTGTGTAAATTGACTGATTTTAAACTATATCATTGAAATATAAAATTGGTAAAGGGCTCTATTTTCTTTATATATCTAAATAACTTTCATTGAATAAAATAATTTAAGTCATTTATATATAAAAATAAAAGGCTAAACTACTTTTTAAGTCTTGTTAATATTTATACATTTCTAAAACTTCAGATTATCGAGAAGGAAAAAGGAAGACATTTTAGGAATTTAATTGTCATTAAAATATTGTTAAATGTCTAAAATTAATACAAATAATTGAAATCCCAAATTGAAAATGTCACGTGTTTTTTGTCAATATTAGATTTATTATAAAATACGATAAATAGTATATTAAATGACGAGTGGCAAATGAAAATGCCACATGTTATTTATAAATATTAAAACTAACTAACGTTCAAACGGATTAGCAAAAAAAACGCTGCACATATTCGTGGCGCTAATCACGCGTTTCATCCGTAAAATTTTACCCTCATGCGCCTATAGAAGTTTCACTTCAATAGTTCAAAGCCACATTTAGAGGATTTCATGAAACAATCTTAAGACAAATTACGATATATTATTTACAATATGTGACCCTTCATATATTTGGACTCTTACAAAACTTTTCTATGATGATTAAAAATTACCGAAGTGTATTATAAAAATGAAAACCTTAGCCCCTTATTCTTTCTAAATTGAACATGCTAAAGTTGCTTTGTAAACTTTGATCTCACTTGGAATGTTAACGAGTAATATTTAATAGTTTAATGTAAATTACTTTTATAATACATTATACCAATATGGTTAACAAACGGCTAAATGGTGAGTATAAAAATCAATACAAATTAATTGACCTTTTTTTGTTTAGAAACTCCTACGTGATTACGTTAATAATGTTTAATATATTTCTATTTATAAACATATGCAAAAAAAGATGGAAAAAAAACGAAAGTCACGACGATAAATTAAGATGATAGAAAATAAAAACAGTGAGAATGAAGTATCGATAAAGAAATGTAAATTCGATAAATATTAATCGGGTTTATTATTATTAAAAATTACAAATAAATTTTGTAACATGGCAATTCAGTAAAGGTAAAATTAATGTAAAAAAATCTCTAAATACTGCACACATTTTGATGTAGATGACTCCACTTGCAGATAATCAATGTTACGTGGAATTACTTTGGCTACCTTTATTTCAATAAATTATTGGAATTCAAATTATGTGTAAAAAATCAAACAACACCTAAATCATTTTATTTCATAAATCCTTCCTGTAGCTCTTTTTAGTAGAAATGGTGAAAATGAACTTTTCCAGTCTTCATAAAACTAAAATGGCATAATTATATTTGTCAAATAGAAATCACAATGTCCTAATGTAACTTTATTAAGTCTCTTAAAGGAAACAATTGTAAAAGAAATTGAAACACTATTTTACAAGGAAAATAGTCACATTCAAATAAATAGATTGAATTCCAAACGAACTTAGAAATTATATAAATTTCCAGACATAATACAAAGTATATGTAACCGAAAAGGTATATTTTCAACATGTGAAATAAACTATAAATGATTAATATCAACTGTTCTTGGTGACTGTTATACCCATACTTTGTATAACAGTAGATTTTACAATAAAAAAAAATTCAGTTTACTCACTAAATATCTCATTCTAATATTAAAATGTTAGGTTTTTCATAATGAAATAAAAAACCAGTTATATCAAAGCAATATTTAATGTAAGACAGGTAAAGTATACACTAAAAATTATATACAAATAAAGCAAATCTATATCGAGGATTTCAACCAGCCTGTTGACAACCAGCATCATTCTCCAAGAATTGGTAAGTGTTTTATGATTTACTTTAGGACTATTTGACTATTTTAACTATCATTTTAAGTGCAGGCTACATAATAAACAACATAAGTGAATAGAAGACAAATTCGTTAAGAATTAGTCGTCATTATTTTTATGGAATATCATATCATAATAGTCAAATATTCTGTTTCACTGTAAATTTTCATGGATTTGATTTTGAATAAAACAATTTCTCAAAACATGTGTGGTTTTATTTAAAGGTCTTTTTAACAGAGTTAGGTACAGGAATTTAAGTGCTAATTGATTAATTGTCCTTTGACTAAACACGGTTAAGTATTTAAAAGGTAAGAGCTACAAAATCAGTGTTTACAAAAAGCGAAAGTGCAATTGTAGGTATATAAATAAATATAAAATAAATATAGCACATCAATACTTTAACTTAAAGAATAATTATTGCTACACTTAATAACTAATCTGATGTATTCTGAATGACAATCAGAATAAATTCACGATCTGGTGCAATGAGTATCTCATGCCTCCTGCTTCGCACTCTCAGGAATGACAACTCATTTGAGGAATCCTGGAAATTTGATTTATTTTATCTATGGGGCATCAATTATAAAGAGGGACAAAAGCATACTTTGAGAAAACCATTTCTTAACCTCTACATGTAGTCATAGTACCATACAGGTATTATGAGCATACATATATGGTCATAGTATTTTATCAGTACAATATTGAACATACATACATACATACATAGCATCACGCCTTATTCCCATAGGGGTAGGCAGAGACAACATCCTTCCACTTGCCACGATCCTTGCATATCTCCTTCGCTTCTCTCAATCTCATTAAATCTTTCATACAAGTTCGTCGGTTTAGAGTACTCTTGACCTGGCCGTTATTTAAAATGTCCTGGATTTGGTCCAGGAACGTTCGCCTCGGTCTTCCCCTTCCAACTTTCGCATTCACTCTTGACTCATAAATCCTTTTTGTCAGTCTCCTTTCATTCATTCTCTCTACATGCCCAAACCATCTAAGCATACCTTTTTCAATTTTAGTCACTACGTCTTCTTTTATACCACAACGTTCTCTTATCACACTATTTCTTACTCTGTCACTCAGTTTTAATCCACTCATGCTTCTCAACGCTCTCATCTCTACCGCATTTATTTTACTTTTGTGATTCTTCTGCCATACCCAACTTTCACTACCATACATAAGTGTTGGCACCAACACTCCAGCATGCACTGCCAGTCTAGCCCTTTGAGACACCATCTGGCTATTCATAAAAGCATGCAGAGCACCATTTACCATATTCCCTGCATTCACTCTCCTTTCGATATCACTTTCACATGTTCCATCTTTTGTAAATTTAGATCCCAAGTATACAAATTCTTTCACCTCTTCCACTTGTTCCCCATCTATCAAAATATTGCCATTCATCATAGATTCATCTCGTTCAAAAAGCATAACTTTCGTTTTGTTTACATTCACTTTCATTCCTTTCCCTTTCAAAGCTTCATTCATAATATTTAGCATCTCCTGTAGCTCGTTAGCGGATGACGCAAGTATTACTTGATCATCAGCGTAGAGTAAACATTTGATGAGTAATTCATTCATTCTTAACCCATACATACTTTCTTTTAAATCTGTCAAACATTTATCCATGAAAAGGTTGAACAGCCATGGTGACGCAACACATCCCTGTCGAACACCTCTTTCGACAGGAAACCACTCCGTGTACGCTCCGTTTATTCTGACACAGGCACTAGAACCCTCATAGAGAGACTTCAATGCTTGGATCAGACAACCGCTCACCCCATACGTAGATAACGTTGACCACAGCTCATTCCTCACCACTCGATCATAGGCCTTTTCTAAATCTACGAACGCGCAATAAACTTTTTGGTGTTTAGCCAAACATTTTTCAGTTATGCACCGTAAAGAAAAGACCTGATCCGTACATCCCATTCCTCTTCTAAATCCCGCTTGCACGTCCCATATTTTCCCATCAGTTTCATTAATCACCCTTTCAATTAATATCTTTGCATACAATTTGCCGACGACACTAAGAAGGCTGATACCGCGGTAATTTTTGCACTCCTGCTGTGACCCTTTTCCTTTATATAGAGGGACAATTACGGCCTTGCTCCAATCTCTTGGGACTTGACCTTTCTCCCAGCATATATTGAAAAGGCAGTACAGCTGAGCTACCACAATCCCGCGGCCAGCCTTCAGCATCTCGACTGACACTCTGTCATACCCAGCAGCCTTACCTGATTTCATACCTTTTATCGCTTTCATGATGTCATCCATACTAATCTCGCTATCACTTGTCTTACATTCATTGCTATCCGCAGAGGCCATATTTACCTCTGCTTCATTTCTTTCAAACAAACTTTCAAAATGATCCTTCCATCTCTTCAATATCCATTCTTCTCCTTTTATTAAACTTCCATCTAAACTTCTGATTTTACAAAGCTCCGAGGAAGTAGATCTCCCTCGGGCAAATTGTATTGATTTCCAGAAAAACTTTTTGTTTGACTGAAAATCATCAGAAAGTCTCCTATCATACATATCACTGTATTCTTCTTTTTTCTTTCTTACAGCTTCTTTCACGATTACTTTCACCCTTTTGTATTCCATTCTTGCCTTTTTTACGTCATCATTCGTTGCCTTTTGCATTCGTTGGTTCGCTTTTGTAGCCAACCAATCGGACCAAGCTTTCTTCTTTTCACACACAGCTGCTTGAACATTTTTGTCCATCCACAAATTCTTCTCTTTCTTACCTTTCCTCCTTTTAGACACGCCACATACATCAATAGCAGCACCAACCACTCCATCTTTAAATTTATTCCATAAACTTTCAATCTCATTTCCTTCGTCTTCACTCTTGAATCGCCCACTCAAATTTTTCAGATATTCTTCTCTAACATCCTCTTCTTGCAATCTCTCCACTTTTATTCGTTCAAGAATGCTCGAGGTTTCCTTCTTTCTATGGCGCCACCGATTAAAAAGACCACCGATTCGGGCAACGACCAGGTAGTGGTCAGTATCGATGTCGACCCCGCGGTATACTCGAGCATCTAGAACTTTCTTCTTCAGTTTTTCGTCCACAATTACAAAATCAATCATACTTCTAGCATTCCCTTCTTCCCTTGTATACACATGAATCCCCTTGTGCTCAAACATAGTGTTTGCCACAAAAAGACTATGTTCCACACATATTCCAAGCAAACTTCGTCCATTTTCATTCACCCGTTTGTCACCAAACATACCAAGAGTCCTTTCATATCCATCACGTTTCACACCTACCCATCCATTAAAATCTCCTAACATAATTATTCGCTCATTCGGTTCACATTCATTCAACGTATCACTCACACTTTCCCAATACTCATCTATAATATATAATATTGAATATATAATATAATATTGAACAACTAATAGGTATGTACCTTATGATACCTGTATAAATTTCACCTGATTAATTTGTCTTTTTTATAATTGGTGAACTAAAATACTTTCAATAAAAAGGCAATAACTTTTAAGTCCACAAAAAAATTAACTTTCACATCACAAAATATTCCAAACTATTCACTGAGATACTTCATACTTCCCTTTAAACGAGAACTATGCTGAGAACAGCTAGTTGATGTCTTATATTGATATGGAATAGCCATAATGTTCTACAAATTGTATAAAGGTTAGTGGCAACACCGTATCCCCCAATTTTATTATTTGTTTTTTTATTGCATCCCTATTAGTGGGACTAAAGATGTATTCACATCAAAAATTGGTTGATTTTCAACCATTAATTGATTATATTTGTTGTAGGAATAAACTTAGACATTATATTGGAAACTAATGTAGTAAATATGTAACTTATAAGAACAATAGTGCCTTAAATGGTGGAACAAGGAATAGATTAATTTAGAATTATTATTAATTTAGTGTAGTTCTATTAGTGTTTTGTTTCAAGTTAATGTAGTAATCATCTATAATAATTGTAATATTAACCATAAAAAAATTCTAAGAACTTTCTCAATGTATATTTTGTTTGTGGCCTACAATTAATAATTAACTTCTATTTAAAATAAAAAAGTACCATTTCTCTTACAACATTCCTTGCTTTCTCTGTCAACTGTCCGATAAGACCCGCATACAAAACTGATGTAGCATTGTCTAGAGAACTTTTAATGGGAATACCTGAAACATTGTTAAAGTCATTCATACATACTCAGAAAAAATTCAATATTGAGTCTGATATTACGAAAAATTGATCAAACCTTCATGGTTTACAATGACGACACCCACAACACCTTTATGAGCTTGTATTCTCTTAATAGTTTCTTCTACTTCTGTCGCCTGAAAAACATTAAAAGTTAGGAACCAGTATCAATAAACAGCAATACAAAGTTATTTATTTACCATTGCTACAAATTCTTATTACAATAATTATGAATCACTATAAGCTACAGCTTTCGGATTTCAACTGACAGATGACTCGTTGACAGGTTGTTATTGACTAAACAATGACGCAGTGTGAAAGAGAGCACGGTTGTTTATGAATGTAAATGCATTGTAGTTTTAAATGAAACATTATTAAATAAAGAATACATACGCGTTATGAAGTCATTCTAAACTAAAGTAAGTAGCAGCCTATTGACGTCCTAGGCACAGGACACTTATAGCAAAGATAGTTGTTACATATGTCCTCAACACAGCACTCATCTATAGATTTACGGATTGCAAAATACTCAGAATTCACTAAGGACACACTGATTTTACATGTATACTTTATTGAACACAACAAAACAGCATATAAGCAAAATACAATAACTTTAAATAAGAATTAGTGACTTCATAAAAAAGCTCGTGCGCTGATGTGTAAGAGTGCTATGGTTACGAAATAATCATATGTGAAGTAGCTTGGTATACTTTTGTCCATTTATTCATTGTAAAGTGGTATAAAGAGTGTATTTATATAGAAATATACCTAATATAAAGAGGGTCGTCGGTAGCCGCTGGAGCCAATCGAGCCTTGTCGACGTCATTACGTGAGACCTATGTCCAGCAGTGGACGTCCATCGGTTGAAGCGACGACGACTATACCTAATATAGTTTCTACAAAATCATTTTATTATTTGATCTGATAAATGTAACACACGACTTATGAAAGGTTTTAAAAAGCTAGAATCCAAAGACTTAAGACGTCATTAAAAAATGACACATAAAGATTGATAGATAATAAATGTACAAACTTCATATCAGAATTCAGACTAGGCTTTGTATTAATTTCCTGTCATTATATTCGCTTTTAAGCGATGGCGATGCGGTGTTTGCATAATTATAAACAATAAAATTTAAGTATAGATATATTTTGAATGTAAGTTTGGCGAAAATGTATTTTATTTGAGAGGACCATGAGCGATAGCGTAGCAGAATGTACGGAAAAACTAGATCCCAGGGTTCAGGTGAAGTTAATCGATATAAAAGACATAATGCTAACAATAGATTTTTTATTATAATAAGCAGATAGGTGATTGCCATTACGATTTTTAAATAGAAACGCGGAAACAATGACCGACGATTTAGCGTTAAAAATATTTTTATTGAACATTTGACACTTAATATATTTATTTAACTCTTACGAAGTTATATTAAATTTTAATAGATCGAGTTGGAACGCCTAAACACAGCGACAGATGAAATTAATCGTCTCGAAGTTGAATTAGATGAAGCAAGACTTGCTTTTCGTCGACTTTTAGCTGAGGGGCATTTGAGAATACAACAACTGACTAAGAAACTTGGAACAAGTGTCCATAAAGCTCGACCTTATTATGAAGCCAGATTTAGAGCCAATATTGTAAGTTATTAAGTCTGCTTTAAATAATTTTAAATTAATTTGATATCAGTAATATTTGTATTAGTGTGTTAAATATGATTAAGCCAAATAGATCCTCATTTGGCCCACTTAAAACATTGTGTGAAGCACCGATTTTGCTATGCCATCCAATTTTTAACTTTTATTAATAATTTAATCTCTTCATTGCTGATCTCATGCTCTTATGTTGATAAATGAGGAGTTCATTGTGAGTCTTTATAATTGACCTCATCCAAATGAAAACTACAGTTAATTTAATCCCAGAGACTGTACCATTTAAACGGAAAATTCATTGTCAGTTCCTAGGAACTGCAGCAGCACTTAACACATTTATAAATTGTCGTTGTCATATCATGTTATTATATATATAGTAATTTAGTAGACATCAAAATGTAAATGTATTAATTGCTAAAGCAAAAGCTATACAGGTCTAGTGATCTATATTGGTATGTTTTACCATCTAAAACTATATTGACATACACTATAATTGCTAGTATTTTTTAGATTGATTTTGTTGGTATATATACATTAATTAAAAAGTTATTATATGTATAGCTTGTTATTATATTATTGCATCTTTGTACATACATGTATGGATTTTAGAACAGACCACATTTCATATTTTTTAACAATTTGATTCTCCTATTTGTATGTGGGAGATATCACTTCTTGACACTTCATTAAATCTCTCATTAACTGTGAGTAAAAACTTCTCTTTTAAGTTATATATTCATGAGTGATTATAGTGCGACATAAAATGGAAGCAAATAAATTGCTCTATTTCAAATAAATTAAATTGAAATTTATATTGTGATAGATATTAGGAAAATGAAAGTACATTTGACTAACTGAGTTTGTTTTAACTTTGTAACTCCATATCTTAAGTTGTTAATTAAATCATCAGGAGTACATCAGTACATACAACTAATAAGTGAAAAAAGACTTTGACAATTTTTGTATAAAGATCTGTTTTGAAATCTGAAGTTGCAAGGGACTCTGCATGTTGTTTTGTAATCATCAGTATCATTTTATTTTCAGACAACCCAAGAACTTCAAACAGCAAATCTCGCCTATGATAAAGCAAATAGCGCTCATGCAGCAGCTAGAGAGATGGTTTACTTGGCAGAACAAGGCTTGGCAAGACTTGCAGAGGGCTCCGGTGGGCTCACACTTGATCCTGCATGGCAGGAAATGCTCAACCATGCCACACATAGGGTTAATCAGGTAATGAAACATACAACTTTAGGATTACAATAAAATATGGATTGTAGTATTTACGGCAGTCTGTATTTTAATGTTTATATTTGAACAGTGTGCTCCACCCTCATGCCTCAGAGAGTCCTTGGTACTGCATCTAATCTCTCTTGTTGTGTTGGATTCGGACATCAGACCATGTGAGTAAAGGAATAGAGAGTGCACTTGTGTACTATGCCTTTTTTTATGCTGGGAAATGCATTTACATACCCTGGCTGAAAGTTATACTTTGAACCAGGTGTGGGAATCGCTGAAGAATAGAATACCCCATAAAGTCCAGTGGGAACCTCAGTGTCCTGAACAGGAGTACCAGAGGTTCAGTGGGGATGTTACTTTCTGGCAACTCGGACATTGTCTGTTACAGTCATTTAGATTGGCAGAAGGCAGGTCTTCTCTTGTGGACAGAGGTGGTCTCAGCTGCAGCTTCCCTCTCCCTAGCTATCCAGTGGTGTAATAGAGTTTTAGATGGAGGTAATAGATATATAGCTACAACATCAAAATGTATCCCCTGATTTGGTTGACTGCCTAAGGATGCGATTTTAAAGACGTATTCATGACAAAAATGAATCCATTAATTTCTTGAAGGGAATCTTCTTTAGATGAATGAGAGTAAAATTTTTACCGATGAAACTCGTGATCACGAAGATGTGCAGCGTTTTTTATCCTAATTTATTTGAAGGTTATGTTAAGTTTTAATATTTACCAACAACATGTGGGAATTTATTTTGGCACTCATCATATAATATACTGTTTTTCATAAAATAAATATATTTCATAAATTCTCTTGGCTCACAAGAAACAAGTGACATTTTTATTAACAATTCGTCATTTGAGATTTCAATAAATTATTTGTATTAATTTTCGTCACTTTATATTTGAAAGACAATTAAATTCATTAAATTCCTAACATATCTTCCCTTTTCCCTCCCTCTAAGTCACGGAAATCTTAAGTTTTAGATTTGTATATCAACAAGACAAAAAATTAGTTTGCCAAAGAAGTTCTGATATATGTATGTTGTACGCACTCAGTTTCTTTTTTTTTTTTTTTATAGGCAGAGTCAGATCGTGCGATTGCAACGGTGACCCAACGAAGTAAGGCTGCAGCACACCGAGCAGCCACCGCGCTAGTACAACAACTACAGAATGGTCTTAAGCGACATATTGCTAAATCCAGGTAAGAGCATGATTTTCGAGCTAGATTTATTTGTAAATAATATACGGTGATATCTATTTGATGCTTATGTATCTTTGCCACACCACTCCTCTACCGACCGCTGCCAAACGAAATGAAACAAATAGCCAACCAACCACTGTGTATCTGCTCATTAAATCTGTTGAGATATCTATTTTAATGAAATAATATTAATATTATAATGTTTACAATAAACTGCCTCATTGGTCTAGTGGTTAGTATGTTTGACTACAGACGAGGTCCTGGCTTCGAGTCCCGGGTCGGGCCAATTCAAAAATGGATATTGAGTTTTCTATTTAGATTTTCTCAATATTTGCCCAAAGTTGAGAAGTTGGCGATGTGATCCACCCCCGTGCCTCGGAGAGCACATTAAACCGTCGCTTCTGTGCTTGATCACTCTCCGGTCGTGTCAGATTTCTGTCACATCAGACTATGAGAGTGAAGGAAGAGAGAGTGCACTTGTGTACTTTGCCCGCCAATCCGCAAAGTAACGACGTGGTGGCTGTATGCTCTATAAACCCTCTCCTCATATAAGTGTCATGACATCACATGACAGCATGCTGTCAGTGAGATATGTTGGGCGGAAGTGGCCCTCTTCTGCGAGACCGTAATCTCGCTAAAAGAGGCCCACGAGCTAGATAGAGAGAATGCAGTAGATCACCGCCGAAGGAGGCGGGATACTAGGCGGCGCTTGTTTGCGCACCTGCTCCCACCTCCATGAATCCTCAGTCGGACTCATCTGGGGCACCAGGGAAGAATGCGTAAGCTGTACCTCTTGTGTCTCACTTACGGATGAAGAGGGTTCCGCTGGATTTTAGCGGGTATTGCGAAGTCTCCTCCCTCGCTGAGTCCCACACTTCTTGCCCATTCTGGTCAGGGTAAGTGCGTAAAAGCATTTCCCAGCGCAAAAAAAGGGCTCATCAACCTGGTATCCACTAGCTTACATCAAAATAATAAAAAAAATGTTTTATCTATATGTGACCTAAGTGTTTTAGCCCTGGGGTGGTCATACTGCGGACTGCGGACCGCTGATTGACTACCTCTGATCTAATAAACAATGACTCCGAATAAATTTACTTTGTAAAGTAAGTGTACTTTAGCCCAGGGCTCGTCAACCTGGTATCCACAAGCTTACAAATAAGAATGACGATATAAAATAAAAAATTAAAAAACAAAATTGTTTTATCTATATGTGGCCTAAGTATACTTTAGCCCTGAGGTGCACAACCATCGGTCCGCGGGCCGCTGATTGCCTACCCCTGTTCTAATAAACAAACTCAAGTATATATACACTGTAAATTATGTGTACTACCCACAGGCCTACAAATAGAAGTAACGATATAAAATTAAATTATGGCGCTTCTATAAGAAAAGGTTGCCTACTCATGTAGTAAAGAATTGACTTGATTTTTATAACAAAATCAGTATGAAAGGCTAAATTTAAATCGCGAAGCAATGAGTCACGGTTTAAACCACTTTTTAAAATTTGGCCCTATAGGTATTATTTTAAACCTATTTTTGGGCGAACAAAAGACTGTAATGGTGTTGAAGTGCAATTAGAAAGTAAAGTGTTGTAAAAATTATTAAAACGTATATTCTCTATATATTTTTGGGATCAATTGAAATGTACATAAACTAAATCAACTATATACTTTTATATGTCTAATCCAGTTTTGATTTTTTTTGTATACAAAGGACAACAAAGTCGAGACAATTGTCGATGAAATTCAGTCTTAGATTCCTAGAACGCCTTATCATTCAAATAGCGCCAAGGTTCGGCTGCAAAAAATATTAACTTTTTACCTATAATTATAATTTCCGCAATTAATATGCCTTTAGACTTTAGAAACGCGGTAAATCTATTTTTAAAGGTTGCACAATATATGTAGAATTTATTCAAAGGAGAAACTAGATATATATGACTTCTTTTGGGTATGAATGATCAATCATTTAAGGTTTATAACAGGTATAATGGAACATTCAAGTGCTATAAAAAAGTGTGTGTGTGTGTTCTTATGTACACGCGTTAGAAATTATACTTCTTCGGCGTAACAATATATCTTTCCCCTTATTATTAAAGCGACACTAACTATTTTGAAATTTATTTTATTGATTTTGACGGCCTCCCTGGCGCAGTGGTGCGAGTATTCGCTTTGCTAGCGGAGGTCCCTGGTTCGATCCCCGGTAGGACGAATTTAGGAAATTGTATTTGCTAATTTGTCTGAGTCTGGACTGGTGGGAGGCTTCGGCCGTGGCTAGTTACCACCCTACCAGCAAAAACGTACCGCCAAACAAAGAGATTTGTGTTCCGGTACGATGCTGTGTAGAAACCGTAAGGGGTATATCGCCTCTTAACAGATTAGCGCGCTTCCATCTTAGACTGTATCATCACTTACGATCAGGTGAGATTACATTCAAGCGCTAATCTGTCAGCAATTAAAAGAACAAAAAATGATCAAGTTACATTGTATCTTAAAATGTTAGAAACTGCGTTGCAGACGTCAACGGCAAATCTTCGCAAACTATTTATCTATACAATGTTACTGTCAGATTTAATAATGTTTAATACTATGAAGTTTACATGCGTGTGTAATCGCGAGTGAGTATCTATGTGTGAGTGAATCTGGATGTGTGTGCGTGCGGATGTGTATGTGTGCGTGTGTGTGCGTAAAATCAGAATGTTTATGTTTGATGATGAATGGCAATATTTTGATAGATGGGGAACAAGTGGAAGAGGTGAAAGAATTTGTATACTTGGGATCTAAATTTACAAAAGATGGAACATGTGAAAGTGATATCGAAAGGAGAGTGAATGCAGGGAATATGGTAAATGGTGCTCTGCATGCTTTTATGAATAGCCAGATGGTGTCTCAAAGGGCTAGACTGGCAGTGCATGCTGGAGTGTTGGTGCCAACACTTATGTATGGTAGTGAAAGTTGGGTATGGCAGAAGAATCACAAAAGTAAAATAAATGCGGTAGAGATGAGAGCGTTGAGAAGCATGAGTGGATTAAAACTGAGTGACAGAGTGAGAAATAGTGTGATAAGAGAACGTTGTGGTATAAAAGAAGACGTAGTGACTAAAATTGAAAAAGGTATGCTTAGATGGTTTGGGCATGTAGAGAGAATGAATGAAAGGAGACTGACAAAAAGGATTTATGAGTCAAGAGTGAATGCGAAAGTTGGAAGGGGAAGACCGAGGCGAACGTTCCTGGACCAAATCCAGGACATTTTAAATAACGGCCAGGTCAAGAGTACTCTAAACCGACGAACTTGTATGAAAGGTTTAATGAGAATGAAAGAAGCGAAGGAGATATGCAAGGATCGTGGCAAGTGGAAGGATGTTGTCTCTGCCTACCCCTATGGGAATGAGGCGTGATGCTATGTATGTATGTATGTATGTTTAAGTAGTAATTATTTATTTACAAATTACAAGAAGTATTTCACTCTCATCATAAGTTAGCGTTTGGAGCCAAGTCATACATTTAACTTTACATGTGTGGATAGAGAGTAAATGCCTAACAATTTATTTATTTTATTGTATAAAGGAGAACTTAGGTTTCTGTAGTGACGATTTTCAATTTCTGTCCTTGATTTTATAACGTTACAAACTAAGTACGCCCGACGTTTTTTAAATTTTAAATTCGGATCATAACCTAAACTTGAATGCTTCTTTAAAATTACTTTAAGTATAAAGAATTGATGGATTGTTCAAACTTTCCAAACATAAATAGAAAATAAAGGAAGTTTATTTAATAATATGCATAAACTTTGTCTCGGAATCATTGGATAGCACAACTTTTAGCGTGTTTATTGAAATACACGCTTGATTGCATTAAAACATGCGAAAAAATATATAAGCAACAGTTAGTAACTTCGCAATTAAAACCATAAATCCACGCCGTTTTTGTTGCTTGTCCAATCAAATACATCCATCATTCGTTCACTCAATGCAAGGCAAAGGACAAAGATTCCAAAATAATAAACTTAAACTAACACTCATTGGATATAAATAGTTTATAATCTGTTTTCTATAGTTGAGTCTAAAAGTTATAATGTTTATAAGATTGTCTAGTTGAGGTTTTAGTCACAATATATCTAACAAGTTATATAATAAAATAATTAAGGTATTATATAATTATAAAATATTAAAAACATTAAAATGTTGACTATAACTAACTTCAAGGTGTCGGTTTTTTGTGACGGTGTGCGCAAAAATTTACATTTATCATTTTTCCCTAACGCTCCAAAAGAAGTATAACTTCAATATTTTTTATAGCGAAGCCTGGCCAGCTTTGCTAGTTTATACCTAACCTAACCTTTCCATAGATAGGTTAGGTTATAATTATTAATTCTATAATTTCCATATCTCAGTAGTGTAGTGCTTGTAACACTAACATTTTTTTTATCAGCTGTTCTTCGCTTGTTTAGTTTGCACTTATCTTTTTCACAGGCACGCTGCCGCTCGCCGCATCACTTTTGGTACATCATTTTTTTTCTTTTTAATAAAAGAAAGTGACATATATAAAAAAGTAATTAAAAATTTTGTATTTCAAATAATGTATTTGGCTAATTCTAATAACAACACTTCGATCCTATTATATAATGTAATTATTATCTCCAAAGTTAATATCACTCTTGAAATATATAAAAGCTGAAATAGTTTCCACTTATGTCAGTCATTATATAATTTGTCCGTTCGTAAAGTTTGAATTCATCCAATCAATATGTCCCAAACCTTTAATTGACTTGAAATTCACCAATCACACCTTTCACAAAGTTTGGATTTCCGCATATTCCCACGGGACAGTCAGCTAAATAGCAACAGATGGAAATAAATGTACTTTTTTACTTATGTCACTTTAATATCATGCGTACGATATCTTATTTTACCGCTTCTGTAAAAAGCTAGTAAATATTATGTTTTATTATAAAAAAAAACAGTGCTTTTGCAAATTTTTGCTTTTATGCTTTTCATTTTATTTTTGACCCTGCATTACTTATTGCAATCATTCACTTTTATATCTTTGTTTTTCCATTCAAGCTTAATTTGATGATTTTTCCATTTAAAAGTGTAAAGTACAATAATTTGTATGTCAGTGTAAAAAATAAATATACAAATGTATTATTACTTTTACAGTTAATTTATATACAATTTGTTATAGTATCACGAATCAATAATTACTTTTTCATCCATTATGTAAACTATACACATGCGTTTTAATTTTTCCAAAAAAATCCTTTTCCCCTTTGCTAACACATTTTTTTACTATTTATTTTAGTAAGATTTTGATTAGAAAGAACTATTTGTCCCACATATGTGTCAATAAAGATGTTTTTATTTTGTATATATATAAGCTTTGTAAAAGCAATTTGTTTATATTTATATATGTAGATTAACGCTGCTTCAAACTAATGCATAGAATTCCAAAATCAGTTGCAAGTAATTTTGATCCTTCGAGCCGTATAATCTTTGCAGGCCTTATTTCGAAGAGAAAGCCCGTATAAATTCAGCATTGGAAGCCCAAAAGGCCCGTATTCAAACACTGGAGGAGCAAGTGACTGAAGCTAAGCAGAAATATTCATCAGCTTTAAGGAATTTAGAACGGATATCCGATGAAATACATCGACATCGATCAAGGAGACAATCGACTAGAAATGGTGAGCTTATTTTCTATTTCTTGTATACATATTTCAAAACAAAGTACCAAATTAAATAAAACAAATTTAAATAATACTGTCACCATGAAAATAGAAAAGAATACCTGACAGATATCATTGTTTTTTTAAATTTAAATAATGAATTAGTAAACGAAAAACTTTTATCATCATCTGTCTGTATAAAGTTAAAGTAACTATAAGAAAAAAAAATGTTTATAAACTTGACTGAAAATAAAAAGTTTTTATTACTGTGGGATGAAAGATTCCTGTCTTGGCCCCTGTGTACGGGATAAAAGTGCTTCGTTTTCTCTCAGTTAGATTCCACTGATGTTGCTTTACCTCCCGGAAACTTAACGACGAAGATAATTACATTTTTAATACTTAAGTTAAAAAATGAACTCGAAACCGTTGAACGTATTAAGGGAGAAAAATAGGTTATCCTAACCCGCCATATTTAATACTTCTCGGTCGTTAATGCCCTATCTTTCTAGGTTTGTAATATATTATGATTGACGACACAAAATTTTAACAATCTATATATAGAAATAGTTTGAGAAAATAGAAAAAAATAATTTCTAAAACGTCAAAATCAATTTACAGTGTGCGTACTTACGTGCAACGTGCGTGCGTGCGTATAGCTTTCGACACAATTTATAGAAGCTAGTAACTTTATGGTTGTGGTGTCTATTCGTAAAGGTATTTACTATTACACTTCATGTTTTCAAATTCTAGATATAGACCAATCCACAATAACAGATACAGCAAGTGAATCCAATGCAAGTGAAACTCTAGAGGAAATATGTTCGCACAATAACGATGAAAACGTACGAGAATGGCTCAGAAGAGCGGATAGAAGTGACCCTGACACCTGGACTGAGATAGATCTAGATTATTCTAGCCCCGAGGAGGTAAGAATACTTATCTAATAAAATATTTATGGAAATAAACTGGTAAATGATCATACAGTCTCATATGGTAACATACTAACCTGGTAAACAACGTCTGTAATGTATCATTACCTCTTACCTCATTAGCATGCTATCTTCATATACTGTATCGTCAGTTACCATCAGCTAAACTTGTAGCAATCTTTTATGTTTTCAGATAGGCTTCGAGAAATGCTCCCTCCGACCACGCTCCACTCCAGATAAGTCGTCCCCACCCAGTCCAATGGAGACAAAGGTATCAGCAGCTTCCCCACGGAGGATTATAAGAACTGGAGACAGAAGTGCGGCCATACGAGCAGAGCTGGAGAGAGGCAGGAGACAGAGCTTGGATGCCCTGCTGCACGACACCGGGGAGAAAGTCAAAGAGATGTTCCAGGGTGAGCTCTCTATCATTTATTATGTATGTGTCAAATGTGCTATGTATTTTTCAATTCGAATTTGTAGTTTACACTCTTCCTACGCACTCTCGCTCTCTGCATCTTAATTCATTATCCGTATCGGCCCCAAGTAACAAAAAATTACGCCTGATCCGAACGGGGGTATCAAAATACCCCAGTTCAATTGTATGTACATCTGAAACATGTCAACTGTTTGGGTTAATATTATGAAATTCTGGGCTTTCGACCATAAAAATAAATGAGAAAGTCTTCTTTATAATGCTTTTATGATTACAAAAATATGAAGAAAGTAAATCTTGTAATACTCAAGTTAAACTCATACATGGGGGATTTTTATCGCCCGCTTCGGGCCGGCTAGGTTTATTAATCTTTTTTGCTTGTAAAAAATTGTACAACGCCATTTATTGCAAGCTCACGTAAAAGGTTAAAGAACCGCGTAGGAATTTGCTTTTATTATTTTTTTATGTCACTTATTTTGATTTGATTGCCAAAAAATGGGAGTTCCAAAAATGACTCAAATGAAGGACGCGAACTATCTATATTGACGTAAAATATTATTATTAAATATGATGGCTAATAATTTAAATTGTGTACCAAAATAACTAAAAAATTAATATAAGAATCGCAATACCGTTTTGGAAATAAAGGCTTATTATTGTTATTACTTCTTTTGATAAAATTCACGATTACTTTAACCATTTAACTTGTAAACACATTGAGGAATTATATATATACAAAAATTCTCTGGTCAAATTGTCAATCTAAAAAATTAACCCAAACAAACACAAACAGTTTGGTGTTAATAGGACAAGACAATGGGACTTTAATAGGAAAAGACAGTGGGACATTAATAGGAAAAAACAGTGGGACATTAATAGGAAAAGAGATTGGGGCATTAATAGGACAAGACAATGGGATATTAATAGGACAAGAAAGTGGGACATTAATAGGACAAGAGAATGGGACATTAATAGGACAAGACAGTGAGGTGTTAATAGGACAAGACTGTGGGACATTAATAGGACAAGAGAGAGGTATTAATAGGGCAAGACAGTGGGACATTAATAGGAAAAGACAGTGGGACATTAATAGGACAAGACAGTGGCTCATTAATTATTAATATTAACTTACTTTCTACTTATTGCAGGTTTATCGTTGTTTGGTGAGAGGCGTGGCTCTGGCTCCGCCCCTCGGACTCCACGGCGTTCTTCACCACGCTCCCGGCGCTCCCCGGCTCCTGATGGAGCTTCTTCTACCTCAGACGAGAGATACTCCGACACCGATAGTTTGACCAGGTTAGTACTATGTATCGAAACATCTATCCATTCAAAATCGCTTGATACCGAGCGTAATCAGGCAGAAATTCTCAATGTTGTAAATAAAGGAATGATTTCAGCATGGAGATGTTAACCGATGACCAAATAGCATCTTTGATGTTGGATGCCCAATTGGAAGCAGTTTGTGAACGTCTCGCGGGTGTAGCAAGGATTCCTCGATCACCTCAATCACCAGAAGCGCGATATTGAATCTGAAATCCATTATAATAAGGTACAATTCGCTATAAAGTAATAAGAATGTAATTCAAGGTCAGGATTGTTAACAATTGCCATTTTGTGATAAAAAGATTCTCTGATATGTGATATTGGCTGCTGAATGTTCGAGTTCCTTCGTAGTTTAATTTAATATGCTTTTAAATCTTGTTTCACGACGGTTAATGATTATGTATATTTTTAGGGAATGTAATATTTGGTTCAGTAATTATCGAGTTGAGTATTACTGTCTTTAGTTAATGATTATAAAGTCTTAATCAAATACAACACATTTACAAAATATCATGACAAGCTAATAATACATTTTTAGTTCATGCCTATTAATAATAAATACTCGTAGAAACACGATAGGGTTATTATCTTTTAATTTTTCTCTTATCTTGATTAACTATTTTAATTTATATTTATTGGAAATGCTGTCTTGATTTAGATTAATTGGAAATAGTGTATCGATGTATATTTCAAACATTTACTCTATTTATTTTAATTGAGAATATTTTCCGTATTTATATTTATTGAAAATGCCGTCTCGATTGATATTGATTGGAAATACTCGATTTAGATTAATTGGAAATACCATCTCATTTTATATTTATTTGTAATGTCGTCTCTATTTTTATTTTTTAGAAATACTCGATTTAGATTAATTGGAATTACCATCTCATTTTATATTTATTTGAAATGTCGTCTCGATTAATATTGACTGGAAATACTCGATTTATATTAATTGGAAATACCATCTCATTTTATATTTATTTGAAATGTTGTCTCGATTTATATTGATTGGAAATACTCGATTTATATTAGTTGGAAATACCATCTCATTTTATATTTATTTGAAAAATCGTCTTGATTTGTATTGATAGGAAATACTTTATTTATATTAATTGGAAATACTATCTGATTTTATATTGATTGGAAATACCTATTAATAGTACTATTGTAACTTTTTATTTTAAATACTAATGGTTGGAAAAATTTACTCCATATATTTTTTGTTAAGGAATACTGATCCATATATTTTCTGTGGAAATGCCTCCATCTAGTTTTGTTGGAAATGCTTGTCCAATTTGTTTATATGTTGACCCGGTATATATTTTTTAAATAAATTATTAATGTTAAATTTGAGTGCGAACCCTCTTGAGGGTGGTTTTGTTTGTCCGTGTATAATCGGTAATATATATAACAAAATGTGGGCAGAGCCACGGCTATGGATGATGTTGATATTAAGCATATTATTAAAGGAATTGAGCGCACTTTAAGGTTCACAGTAGCGTTTATATTAGCTTAGAAAACACTCGCAATAAGATGATAATAATATTGTTGTTTGTCCGTTTGACTTTAAAAATCGATTAGATAGAATCGGAGCTAGAAATAAAATTATTAATCAATTGGCCTAGGGTATTATCAACATTTCACGTTTAGAGTGATAGTCAGAATGAAAATCTAGTTTTAATAGAATTTTACCAGTTAAAACTTAGTTCTTCCTTTAGACAAATAAACAAATAATATATGTAAAGAAAAAACGTATTCCCTTCTCAATAGAAGATTATCATTTTGGTTAATAAAATCGCAACAAATCTCCTGCTAAAATATCTTACATTTTCAGTCATATTTGTGTACATATTGAGTTATTTAGGTGCACAAAAATATCAGACTGTCAAAATTTACACAAAAAATTTAAACTCACAACTGAATTTTCATACCATTTCAGTCAGAACGTACACAAAATATGATAATTGTCAATTAAACTTTAATCGCGAAGAACAGAAAGAGTATTAATCATTGGGTTTATAGTTTATTATTAAAATATACAGTCGACTATGATTCGTGTACACGACTGACAGTCATTGTTTGTGTTTGAAATATCTGTTGGATATTTGTATTCGAATTCAGAGACAGTTGTGTTTATGTGGACTGTGAAATATTGTTTGTGTACGAATAGACAGTCACACAATTACCTTACCTATTTTTTTATATAACAAATCAATAGGTGATGTAATTGGCGACTGTCTATTCGAACAGTAAAAACACTTTACAGTCAACATATACGCAACTGTCTTTGAATTCAAATACAAACATCCAACAGATATTTCATATACACACAGTAACTGTCAGTCGTGTACACGTATCATGGTCGACTGTATGTTTAAATTAAAAACTATAAACGCAATGATTATTACTCTTTCTGTTCTCCGCGATTAAAGTTTTATTGACAATTATCCTATTTTGTGTACGTTCTGACTGAAATGGTATGAAAATTCTGTTGTGAGTTTAAATTGTTTGTGTAGATTTTGACAGTCCGATATTTTTGTGCATATTGTAACAGTAATTTTTACGGGATACTATTTTAAACATAGTGACATGACTTATTGCGTCGATATTAATAATTAAACCAGTTAAAATATTTTGATTTGCTTTTAAAATGAAATGCAATTTAGGCCAATATTTTTTTAAAACCAAACGCCATCACATTTTTGAATAAAGTTGATCGTGTTCTTCTTCTAACAGTATTATATTCTACGCTTAATTTCTACTAAGTATTTATTACGTATTAAGTTTTTATTTGCTTCTGCTTTAAATAATAAGTAACTAAATTTAACAACTCGCATAATAATTTTTCATGATGATTTTTTGCTAAATTTACTTTGTTTTGTTATTAAATTTACATCAATTACTTATGCTTATTAGACATAATTTCTAAACAAGCAACTATTGTTTAGAAATTATGTCTATATAGACCACTATAGTCTAAGATCCCACTGAAAAATTGCTACGTTCATATTGTAGGTAATCTATATATAATTTTAATGCTCAGTTATAACAGGGGCAATATGTTTATATAGGGTTGTCAATCCAAGTAAGCGTGGGACTATATTTAATTTAATTAAATTCAAAATATTTTTATTCACTAAGACCTTTACAGCACTCTTGAATCGTCAATCATGCGATATTATGCGATGCGATAGTAACTCTTCTGTGTCTGTCTCGCTTTCACGCCAAAAGTACTGAGTCTGTTTATACACAGATAGTCAGAGCCTAAGAAAAGACGATAAGCTCCTTGCAGTGAAACACCGTTAATAACTAATTAAAATATTTATACGTATGTGTCTTATTTGTTAAACAATAGGCCTAAATAGTTAAAAATGGTAGCAAAACCGCGATTCTACGCGGATGAAGTCGCGGGCACAGCTAGTTAGTTATAAATCAAAGTGGCTGATTAATTCAAAACACCTACAATCCATGAAAAACAATGGATTCAATATATTAAATTGTATTGTACAATTAAATATAGTCCCAGGCATATTTTGATTGGCAACCCTATATAAACATTTTGCCACTAATGGCGTGCAAATCGAATAATTCGAATTATTCCAAATTTCTTGAATAATTCGAAAAAAAATCGAAAATTCGCGAATTAATGAAATATTAAATCATTTAAATTGTGTATCGAAATATTCGATTTACAAATAATATACTTTTCGTTTAAAAATCCCTTACCCAGAGAATACAATTGCTCGTTTTCAATAAATGTTCATCTCTGTTGATACAATAACAAATGTAAATGGTAATATTGGCAAGAGATTCCGAAAGAAATTCTCCAGAAAGTGAATTCCACTTTTATCTGATAAACGAACTTCATTACCACCCGATTCAGTATCGTATTTATTATTTTTAAACAAAAATTTGTAGCAAATTTTCAAATGTTGTTTTGTTTAGAATACTGCATTTGCTACGATATAATTTCTGTAGTTTCATTCTCTTTAAAATAAAATACTACAATAATTGTTCTATTTGTGTAAATATATTTCATCGGTTTCAATAAAATGTATATAGACTGTTTAATTTATATTTGTATATTGAAAATAGGAAAGCAGAAAATAAAATTATTCCAGAAATTTCGAATTCTTCGATTCGAGTTTTAAATCGAATACTAATTCGAATTCGGAATGAATAATTCGTAAAATCGAATTATTCGTACACTCCTAATTGCCACTGTTATAACTGAGCATAAAAAAATGACCTCGATTCTTTACAACACGTAGCAATTTTGCTGCCGGATCCTAGACTACTATGTCACTCATTAAACAAAACTGCATATGTCAATTCTTATATTTGATATCGTTTTTTTTTCTTTAATTTAATTCTACCTTGCTTTAGTTACAATAAAGTTTAGTTATTGTCTTCCAATAAATAATACTCTATCCTTGTTATGCATAAAAATGTTTATTACTTCGAAATCATATTCGGATGTTATTAAGCAATTCTGTGTCAACTCATAAAATGCCTTAAATTGAGTGGCTTTAAATCATTTTGTAAATACACTAGATAAATGCTACCACAGTATGTTTTGGCTCAGACACCAGTCAAAATTTCATGTGATTTCAGACAGATAGAGCAATTGTTTTTTTAATATAAGTTAGGTCAACAAAATCATTGCCTTTTTGGAAGATTCGGAGGTAAAAAAAAATTCTAAACAGATAAATATGTAGATATGAATAATAAACAGTATGTTGACTCAGTATTGCAAAATATCCTCCATTTATGTATACATACCTATATCTAGATTTTTAGGGTTAGAACTGACAAATATCCCGTAGGAGTTTAGTTGAAAACATTATTGTCATAGGCGTCTATTACACTACACTCTACGTATTGTAGTGATTTTATGTCAATTTACTGATCTCTTCTTTAATATTTAAAATTAAGTACAACTTTGCCTGAATCCTATTTGGCGCTGTCTCTAAGAAAGTGTGTCTTTATTTATATATTTCCTAGTATAATGTTGAAGGTCATTTAGAGGTTAAACTTTTCTAGACTTCCAGCTGCGTATGAAACCTAAATGTTGCACAATATAACAAAAAAGAGTGTTTTTTTGACCACAGGACTGAAATAAAACATTTTTATAGCATCGTATTATGTTACAATAGCACACTGTGTTTTAGATATACGAAACGTTACTCTTTCTCTTTCTATCTTCACTAACTCATGTCTCCCATTTATCGTAACGCTCTCGTTACGATAAATTGAGAGTGTAGGATTTTGGAATTGTCATTAATAAACGAGATAATTCCGACTGTAATTGCACAGTATGTATTAAAATAATATTTTTTTTTGTATGTAGACAGCGCCTTAGTGTAACTTCTCATAATAATATATATTTAAAGTAGTTTTTAATGATAAAATTTCGTGAGTTCATTACTAACTATAGGAAACAATTGCGTTAGTTGGATTTAGCCCGACTCATTTTGAACCTAGCCGGGGCCTTACTTTAGACCTCGTGTTAAAGTAGAGATTTGGAGTAAAATCGTTTTATATAGTTAATACATGTTGTGTGAAATGACACAGAAAATTAAATTTCAATAAAATAAGAAGGTTGTCTATTTTTATCTATTAAGATAAAAATTATAGGCGTAACTAATTGGAGGAAAGGGAAAAGTCCCTATTTAACTGAAGGTCGTACAAGCAATCTTAAGTATATTTGTAGTACATTAATCTAATATATAAATAAAACTAGAAAATTCAGCTGTTATTATGACAGTCGGCTCTATAGAAAAATGTGGTTAGGAAGATATTTAAACTAAACTATCCCCCCAAATTAGTTACGCCTACTTCATACGTAGAGTGCTTATCTATATGAGTATGAATGAAAACAATTCAGACTATTTTTCAATAACCGATATTAACAACCGATTATTCAATCTTTTATATATAAAATAACAAGGAGTAATATCCGGCAACATTTGTTTATGTATTTACATTTTTTTATCGATAGTTACTCGAGTTTTTAATGATATATTTCTCAGGAGAAAAGCTCACAAGAGAAAAAACTCTATATAAAAAGCTATTAAGAACATAAATTAGGTTTCACCTCCAGAAAGCCGTGGTTTGAAAATTGATGTTTAATATTGATCCAGTAATAAATCTCATTCTCTTTAGATAAGCGCTTTACTTTGAATTTAACGTCGATTGTTAACTATTTAGTAAATTAGTTAGCGATTAGTCTAGATTCGTAAGACTTTGCTTATATTCGCTTTAAGACAGTGCTCGCACAAATATTTGTGATGTTCATGTGGCGTATTTAATTATGAATTAGATATTACTAAGTATTAGGAAACGCAAACGGAATACTGTTATACGCTGAAGTCTTGGAAGTGTGTTAAAATTTCGGCAAAGTCTAGTCTGTATTTAAAAATATCGCTAAAGTCTGTAATTTGTTTTAAATTATCGCTACCATCTGGGAAATGTGTAAATTGTTGCTAAGACTTTAAAACTAAGGCCTGGGAAGAGTTTGAAAAGGAAGCTGAAGTTTGAAAAATCTTGTTAAATTGTCTGTAAAGCAGGAGAAGCGTTTAAATTATCGTCAAAGTCCGTAACGTATTTAAAACTATCGCTGGTATAAAAAAGTGTCGTTAAAGTCGGGTAAATGTAGAAATCGTCGCTAAAACTTGGAAAGTGTTTAAAAATATTACGAAGGGCTGGGAAGAGTTTGAAAAGATCGCTAGTTTGAAAAGTGTGTAAAAATGTCACAAAAGGATGGGGATTGTTTAAAAATATTAGAGTCGTGGAAGTGTCTATAACATGTCTTAATATATCGGTCTAGGAAATGTGGAAATTCTTGCTATGACTTGGTAAGTGTTTTCTTTAAATGTTACCATGGCAGTTACAAAATAAAGCAAAAGTCTCAAAAGTGTGTTAAAATGTTTGTAGAACAGGAAAAGTAAAAATATCGTTAAGAGTCTCGGAAGTGTGTAAAATTTTCGCCAAAGTCCGTGACGTGTTTAAAACTATCGCTAGTATCTGGTGATTACATTAAAATGTTACTAAAATCAAGTAATTGTAGATGTCGTCGCTAAAAGTTGGAAAGTGTTTAAAAATATTACTAGGGCCTGGACAGAGTTTGAAGAGATCGCTAGAGTTTGAAAAGTGTGTTAAAATGTCTCAAATGGGGAGGGGGGGGGGGGGGGTTAAAAATATCAGTCAGAGAAGCGTCTATAACTTGCCTTAAAATATCGTTAGGATCTAGAAAATCTGAAAAAAATATCGGTAAATTGTATGTGTAATGTGTAAATTGTTGCTAGGACTTGGTAAGTGTTTAAAAATGTTACTAATGCCTGGGAAAAAATTGAAAAGACCTCTAGAGCAGACTGTGTAGAGCAGGAAAGGCGTTTAAAAATATCGTTATAGTCTCTGAAGTGTGTAAAATTATTGCCAAAACTCCGTAACGTGTTTAAAAGTAACGCTAGCATCTGAAGAGTATATAATAACATTACTAAGGCCTGGACAGAGTTTGAAGAGATTTCTAGAATCTAAAAAGTGTGTGAAAATGTCTTAAAAGAATGGGGATTGTTTAAAAATATCAGTTAGGAAAGTGTCTATAACATGTCTTAAAATATTGTTAGGCTCTAGAAAATGTGAAAAAAACATCTGTCAAGTCTAGGAAATGTCTAACTTATTGCAGGGATTTGGAAAGTGTTGAAAAATGTTACTAGACTTGGGCAGAGATTAAAAAGATCGCCCAGTCTGAATAGTATTTTTAAAAGTCTCTAAAGGATGGAAAGTTTTTGAAAATATCGTTAGAGTAAAGGAAATCTGGGATAGTGTAAAGTCTGGAAAACGTA
Source organism: Elymnias hypermnestra (assembly GCA_015832385.1). Lineage (NCBI taxonomy): Eukaryota > Metazoa > Arthropoda > Insecta > Lepidoptera > Nymphalidae > Elymnias > Elymnias hypermnestra. The sequence continues at coordinate 781,707 of JACTOM010000215.1, forward strand.
TAAAAAACATCGGTAAAATTGTTTCTAAAATTTGGATGGTGTTCATAAGTGTTACTAAGGCCTGAGAAGAGTTTAAAAATAAAGCTGAAGCCTGTAAAGTGTGTTAAAATGTCTCTAAAGCCTGGGAAATGTATAAAAATATTAAAGTACTAGCAGACCCGACAGACTTCGTCCTGTCAAAAAGATTTGAAGAAATGAAATTACAGCAGTACTAAATATCTATAGCTCTTACATTTTGTGACTATTCAATTCACTTTTAACTTTGTGCATCGCCAATAAAGTGCAAATTGACTCTTTGACGTTAGGAACACACCTACATTGCTTAGACAACAGTGAGTACTTGTAATTTATTATGAACTTTATTGCATAACGTTAAAGGTCAAATTGACTCTACATTTTAGTAAGAAAACGTTTGTATGGGTTTTCCCCTGCAATTATTCGAACTTTTCTCGTCGTATAAACCGTCCTTGGACTTCAGCGAACATTTAAAAAAAAGAATTGGCAAAATTTACCCAGGCGTTGTTGAGTTATGCACTTACCAACACATTCTGCGATTCATTTTTATATTAAAATATGTTATTTTATCTTAAATAAACGTAACATACAATAGATTAAAAGTGTTCAATTCAAATAACTTCAGTCGTCTGCGTTTAGCTTATAAATTTTATTGGAATATGGAAAGATTACTTGCCACAAAAACATATGATAGCAATTAATTGACAACCTCAAAACATTTAACATTTTGTTATTTATTTAAAGAGATGTCACAATGACCACTTACCATGTCCAGTGTAATTAGTTATTGCTCCCTTTTTTTTATAGTCTAAGCAATACATATCCAGTATATTTAATCATAATATAGAAGGCAATAAAATTTATATTTTTTCGGGAGTTTTACGTACCATAGATTATAATCACAGACAATTTGTTATTGATGTTTTATTTTTTAAACGATAACGTACGTAACAGCTGTACGTCTCAAAAAGTGCAGAACAAGCAATAGAGAGGCCCGATCGGCCTATCTGGCTATTATGTTATCGTTCGTAAACCGACTTCAAAAGACATCCACTTTTTTATTTTAAGATCGCTATGCGCTTTGATTGGTTTTATTTAATAATACTCATTATTTTATGCAATAAGAATTACTATTATCAATATTGGCGGATAAAAAATTAATTAATTTAGTGCTTTATAATATTTATTAATTACCATATGAACCTATTTATATTTATAAAGTATAAATATAAATAGGTATATTATTTTACATTAAGTAAATTTTTGAATGATTTTATTTATATTTACATTGATATTTTATTAAGATATCATTGAATATTGTCTATGATATTGTATCAACACGAAATAATAAAATTCGTGATTATTATTATTTCCTTTTCGTTATTATTTATTAAATGATTAGTTGCGATAGTTTTCCAAATAGCTATTAAATATGTAATACGTAAAAAGGGCTTATTGTATGATATGTCACTATTTATTTAATTATAGACAAAAATTTTGCATTTTTAGCGATGTCTAAATGAATTCCAACCAAAAAAAGACAGCATTTGTAAAGCACTGTATACGTATTGTTTTTAATGATAGTGATACGCGAAAATAGCTTTAAAACGTTATGATTTTCCGCGTTGTGATATTATCTGTACAAACGTTAGCCATAGATAACACAGAGTTGTCAAGCTAGTGATGGACCTGCAAGGCATAGACTGCGACAGGAAGAACATACCTATCTGCTAAAACAGATTAAAAAAGATAAACAAACTCTTTTTTGAAGTGAAACTTCTTTAGGTGTATGAGGGTAAATTTGTCACGGATGAAACGCGTGATTAGCGTCACGAAGATGTGCAGCGTTTTTATTACCAATTCGTCGTTTGAGATTTCAATAAACTATTTGTATTAATTTTAGACACTTTTAATATTTTAATGACAATTAAATTCCTTTTCCCCGTCTAAGTCTCGGAAATCTAGTTTTAGATTTGTATTAATATAAATAAGACTTAAAAATTGGTTTGTTAAAGAAGTTTCACTTCTGCCACGTGTACTTTGTACGCACGAACTTTTAATTTTTTCTTAACATATTAATCCTGGAATATCAATATAACAATTCACAGTAAACTTTCAGCTTTTAACTTCAATTATTTAATAAAAAGAAATAGCATTTTCTGGTGGTTGTAATCTTGAGTTGTGGAACTTGCAAGTTTGTCACTAGCCATCTAATGTACATATTGTGTTGAATGACTTGCCTTCAGATGAATAAATGTAGTTATCGATGGCGTTGTTTTTTTCTCCTCTCTTTGGTGTTGTCGAAATTCAATGACGTATTACGCTAAATAAGGACTGTAGTACATCGCGCTCGGTGAAGGGGGAAGCCCCGCCATTTTGAAGATTGTTCTGTGTATCGAGATTCCATTTAGTACGCTACGACGTACATTCAAGGTAAAATCGTTAACTTTCGACCATAAATAATAATATTTTATTTTAAAACTATTCCCCAATACGAGACGTATTCACGTACAAGAAACAGCCGTATCCATAACACCCCATTTTTTATCCATTTATAATAAAGATTCGCAAAAAATAAAAGTTATAAAATATATTAACATTTCTGCGAAAAGGCGTAGGACTCAGATCGAAGCTGCTTTTCAGTTCGCAACTTAATACCTTTGCTACCAACACCAAAGTAAACATAATAAAAGGGCGAAAAAATCTATAACTATGTAATGGATTAAGAAAAAACTGCATACATGGGCTGCGGTTTCATTTACTGTAGCTTAAGGGAAATGATTCTAAAAAAAAACTTAGACGGATAGATTTGTCTAAAAATTTGTTAATTTACCATTACACCTGTATCTGGTACAATTTACTGTAGTTAATTTCGTATGCATATTGACCAATTGAACTCTAAACTAACATCATTAACAGAAGCAGCATTTCTGTGTCAAATTGCATGCCACATCAGATCAAATCAACTTTATATAATACATTGGCAAAACCAGATTTAGACTATCTAATAGAAATCCGAGGGACTGCAGCTAAAGCCCACTCAAATAAATTACAAATAACTCAAAACAAACTACTTAAAGCTTTATTTAATTTTAACTACTTTTAGAGTCGCTCACTAATTTGTAGGTTCAGTAATACTATTCTCATATTTTTCATTATTATATTACATACGTTGATACAAACTAAAAACTGTCAGTAGGCGAATATTACATAATTCTCCTGTGCTACCTTTCTTATCATAAACGCCCCACTCAAAATAATAAGTCCACCAATCACAGTCTTCGTGAAAACTACGACTAAACAGAGTGTTACGCGCCCTTGGATCCAGCTTTAGCAGCGAAGTGCGATAGTTATTATATTATATTGACGGACAAGTGGCAGACGGTATGCAGAGCGCCAAAGAGGATTTATGCTTAGTTAAGTGGTCGGCGCGTTGTTACTGGCAAGCAAGGCTGGAATTACGTTCCGTATTGAAAATTAGAAGAAAGTGATTCATGTTTGAATTACGACTTCGTATGGAAGATTGAATGGCTGTAAAACTGTTACTAAGAAAAATCAGATAAAAAAGGAATAAATAATTGTATCGAGACGAGTAAGGCTTTGCTTTTACAAGAGTTTAATAAATTTGAGAATAGCAATCCACAAATAATGATCGCTAACACTACTTACTAAAATTATATAAAAATAAACAAGCAAAACCTATACATATAATACGTGCATTCTAATAATAAAAATTATAACTAAAACTGTACATTCTAATATAACATTTACAAATAGGACATATCTAAATAATCGGAGAAACAGGAACAAACTAAATGTCTAGCAGGTACGCACAAAAAATTATGGCCAAAGAAATGTACTACACGACTGAGCAAATCTACACAATAATCTACCAGAAGCACTGAACAACGATATAAACAAGTTTAAGAAAGATCTCAAGGTGTATATTAGAAACAAGTTTCCATGACTTATTACTTAACTTTCTTTTTTCTTGTTTTATGCTACTATGTACATATTCTGCATTACTTTAAAAAAAATTGTATCTCATTTTAAAATTCTTTACACAATTCTTAATCATATAAGCAGAATATAAATAGTCTTCTCCAATCACATGCAAGGTGGCATGAACTGACAACTCTAACGACTCTACGGCGCAGTTGACCTGTCTGCCGATTGGCTAATAGTTTCATCATCATCGAGTGGCTTTAAAATTAAGTTTGGCGGTCAATCAGTGGAAAAGTCGTCTCTTTTGAGCAATCCTCTTTAATTGCGCGTAGTTATGGCCGGTATGCTCCCTTATAATACCGCGTAGTTATGGCCGGTATGCTCCCTTATAATACCGCTTTGGTCTACCAGAAGCCCGCCCTCTAAGATCATGGGGTCCCTTTAACGATGAGACTATATTAGAAACGTTTGCGAAATTAAGGAAAACAATCTCTCGTTCCCAATGAAAATTGGTGATAAAAGCAATTTTTCGTCCATTTACAACGAAGACAGAAAGACACGATGTAGCGTGGCTTCAATTACCTATAAGTCAGTTAAAAGAAAACCTTTAAAATATTTATTTTTTCACTACGAGATGAAAAGTTCGGTTTTCATCGTCTGCGAGATAAAAGGGCAGTGTTTTCTCCCGATAAGACTTCGTTTTTCTTCCGATAACCTAGCAACCGTTTAATTATCGAAGTACATAAAACAACAGCTAAATTTTAACATATTGATTGAAAAGTCAATTCGAAGTCGAATTATTCTAACTCCGCAACCGGGAACGCCTTTTTTTCTTCCTTGATGTACTATTAGCACCTTTGAAGTTGTGTCCGTTGTTGGTAGGAATTAAAAGATCTTATTATTTCGCGTTTTTATTATCTGTACATCGGTTACAAGTTACAACAGAGTAGGTACGTACACGGACGGCAAATACATCAAATACACAAATATATTGCACTGGAAAGAAAACCTTAATTTTAGATAATGAAACAAAATTGTTTTTGGTTATTCAAAGTGACATCCCGAGGCATGGAGTGAAAGGTATAGAATCCAGAGCTGTTCAGCAAGTTTCAAACATGTCCTCTTTAACCTCAAAATTTAACGTATATTTTCTTAATGAAGAGTTGTATTTTATTTTAGATTTAAATACGGCTACATTTACGAAATAAATAACATCAATTTAACATTCTCGATCAGATCTAACATTAGAAATATTTTATGTTTTTAAGTGGATTTCACTTCTGACACATGTTAGAAGTGAAATCCACTTAAAAACTTTACTTAAAAACATTACACTTTGGCCAAACTAATTTTTAAGTCTTGTTTATATTTATACAAATGTAAAACTGTCGATTTCAGAAACTTAGACAAAGGAAAAAAGGAAGACATGTTAAAAATTTTATGAATTTAACTATCATTAAAATATTAAAAGTGTTGAAAATTAACACAAATCATTTATTAAAATCTCAAATGACGGATTTGTTAAAAATGCCACGTGTTTTCTGTCAATATTAGAAATTATTGATCAAATTTTGAATTTAATTTAGAAAATATTTTACGAAAAATAGTATATTAAATGACGAGTGGCAAATTAAAATGACACATGTTATTTTTAAATATAAAAACTACCTAACCTTCAAACGAATTAGCATAAAAATGTTAATGCTGCACATCTTCGTGACTGTAATCACGAGTTTCATCCGTAAAAATTTTATCCTCATTCGCCTAAAGAAGTTTAACTTCAAAAAAATATCTTTGTAGTTTTCTCAACTATGCCTCAGTTATGTCAAGAGCCTCAGGATTTAACGGACTTAAAACTAATTCTTTTAAGCTTAATTTGCTTCTCGTCAAAAATTACACAACATACAAACATAACTGTCTACAAGTCAAAACACAATTATGGTACAAGGTGAAACTTTAACGTGGTTCATCACCAGGTCAAAAAACAGGGGTACAAATAGTAACATAGTGCTAGTGATAAAAAGGCTAATAAAAATTGCCTTAATGGGAATTGAACCCAGACACAGTGGACACGTTTACGTCAAATTGCGCTATTTTAGCAATTAGGTATGATATGAGTCAAATATGACTCATTTCTCACTTCATGACGTAGGACTTACGTAACGCCGCCACTACTAGTAACTATGATATACGTATGACGTAAATTTGACCTTATTATGTAAAATTATTTATTTCTTTATTTATTTATACAGTGCGCGAAAAGATGTACCTTACATCTTTTGCCGTACTTTCTATTCCTGATAATCCCTTATAACCAAAGGATATCTGTTAAAATACTGATTTTGCAACAAATAACGCTTTCGTTTATCTATTACTTAAGCTTTCCTCTGATTGTTAACTATCTATTTGAATGACCTAAATAAACTTACAATTACGTCATGTCTACGTAAAATTAGAATGTCATTAAGATATGACACAATACAACTCATCAGCGCTGCAAGGTCTGGAGACTGTGTAGCATAAATGCTGAGCTGTGTCCATTTTCTAGGTTATGCCACACATCGCAGGGTATTTTAAAATGTACTAAAATATATTGTGATGTGTGGCATAATGTATAAATGAAGATATTTTTCTAACTATTACCTAAACGCTTGCAAAATAATTATCTTTAAGTAATAAATAATTACATTAAATACTGTTGTTTTTGCACCACTTAGTTGCTACTACTGACAATTTCCATAGGTGGCCTGTCAAGGCATTGCTTTAGCAATAAGACCACCTTTGTATGTTCTAGTTTCTTATCAGTTATTTAAGGTTGCTAATTTGGTTTATGTATCTATGAAAATGACGCGAACCCTCTTACAGTTACGTCATGTCTACGTAAAATTGGATAATATTTGTATGACCTATGTATAATGTCATTTCAAGGTCATGTGTCACTAGGTTACGCGAATGATACATTGACAAAACAATACAATTTAAAAGATAAATCGTTGAAGTTCCACCCTGTACAAGGATAATTACTAATATCTACTCCACTATTACATGAACAAGAACGGGAAACAGCGCTAAACTATCACAATAAATTCACTATATTTGAGCACTTAATTCATTTCTATACAATGTTATATTATCATATACTTAACTTACAAAATATAACCAGTGGCATGCATGTTTGATAATAAGTATAAATGCATTAATTTTGTCTCTTATTTGACTATATTATGATGGAGTGTCAAATATATCAAATCACATAAGTTAGTATTAGCGAAGAGAATTATTGTCTAACTAACCTCAAAATCAAAATGTAATTCTATATTTTAGACTTAAAAGATTTTATATCGCGTCTTATTTTTTCATCCATCTATCACATGTCGCGTTATCGAAAATCATAATACATATAACAGAAGTTCATTACAAAAAAAACAATAGACACTTTTTTTTAAAGCAAAACTGAAATTATTATACTAATAAAGTTGTTTGTAGTCGGTTCAGATTAGCACTTGTCTATGGTTTTACCATATTGTAAGGGACCAGTGTTTCCCAAACGTTTTAAGGTCCTAACATTTCTAAAATTTTTGTGCCGCTCATACATAATTTTTAACCTTTAAAAATTGGCTTGTTCTTTTAAGAAATATGCATGATAAGTCTTAGGAAGAAATAACCATGAAACTGTTACCAACTATCTAATTTTCCCCCATTGGGGCGTGTGCCCCACGTTGGCAAACATTAGGATATACCATTCCAACACAAGAACACGATAACCTCGTAGGAGGTAAATTACCCCTTAAAGGGTTCAACACAGTATCAAACTTGACTCAAAATATATTTGGGATGTTGTTGAGCCTCCCACCAGTCCAGATCATATACAATCTGGATAATATGTCAAAAGCCTTCAATTCATATGTAGTAAAAATAATATCATAAATATGTAATAATGCATGCCACTAATAAAAAATACAATTCACAACATATTCTACCAGTATTCTTTGGAAACTATAATACCGTGATATAGTTACAATACATACTTATAAAAAATAACATTGTTATGCTGAAGTATATTGCCTTATTTACAATAGCATATACATACTTTCAAATAGCCTAACAAAACTACAACTATATAAGACCATATTGAAAAATCAAACAAGCATTGTTTTTAGCAGATGACGTCACGTTTCACAGATCAATTACTTGATAACCATAGAGTAACAAGAATCAGACATATTTAAAAAAAAACACGACTGTTCAGTTACAAAGCTAATTAAATAAAAATTCACATTTTATAGTTTTTAAAAGGTCTTCAAAATTGTTTTTTATTTGATATATTTTTGTAATAATTTATAAAAAATGGCACAGATTTGGAGTAATAATTGCCATTTTTTTATTATTAACAGGTTTTATAACTTGGTATCAAAAATGTTAACACATTTGGAATTATATTATGGCCAGTGTTTTATTATCTGGAAGTGAGGGGGTGGGGGGGGGTAATAATTGATAAATTTTGCAATCGTGATGATGTAAGGATTACAAAATTATTAAAAAAACTACATTAATATGTGCTATGAAGCTTAAAACTATTATAATTTTGGGGAACCCGTATAGTGGCCGAAGATTTTGGGGAACCACAAAGACATAACATTCATTTTACGAACAGTCGTGTACCCAAAAAATTGAACAGTCACTTGAGAATTGAGCAAAAAATGGTTGAAAAACGATCTAAATGCACTATAAAATAAAGTTATTCTATCATTTCCATATATAATTGTATTGAAGTACATTCTTATTTATAAAAAGTGACCATGAAAAATAATTTATATATTACATTACAGATTATAAAATTTATTTTCCCATTGCACCTATTCTAATTATAATTTAATGCATTTAAATATATATAGCTTAAAGCTCCCTATTATGAGCTTAAATCTCATTGCATCTTGAGGCTTTAATATATCCATACAAATTAATTCAAAATTATAAGTCTGATCACTCCACTATCTGATATTTTATTTACTCCACTATCTGATATTTTAGTATCTGATATTTTGTAGTAGAAGAACGTCACAAAATTACATATTTATCTTTATGACGTTAAAAATGTTCATTTCCATGTTGCCAGACTAATAATATTTTTTTATTTATTTTAAGCAGCATTTTTACAAGAAATTGTAGTCTTATTACTCTATCTCATATTTTAAGTACAAAAATGGATATTGTAACAATTTTTAAATCAAATTTTGCTACATGAAATAAAAATTGATATTTTCTAAGTTGCTAGACTAATATTTATTAATAAAATGTCGGATAATGGAGTAATAAGCTTACCATGTTTGTAGGAAACGCACAATTTTGACTTTCGTAATTTATATAATTGCTTAGCCCTTTCAAGTGTTTAATAAAACGAGCCTAAGGTTATTATAAAATATATTTTTGTAATAATTTGAATAAATTAGCTCATACATGATGATGTTTATTTGTATGTATGTTTATGCTATTGCCCATCCAACATTTTACTTACATCTTTTTAAGGTTGTCTGGAAGAAATCGCTATCTAGCGATAAGACCGCCTTTTGTACAATTTTTCCATTACTTGTTAGTTTCTGTTTATTAATATGTGTATTTTATTAATGTGCAATAAAGAGTATTAATGTTGATGTAAAAAAATGTTAATGATTTCAGTTTAAAGTGTTTGGTTTAGTTTAAATTTAAATTAAAATATAGTTCTTAAAAAAATTTATACCTACCCTCACAACTTTATTATTTCCAACAGTTAATAGTTATCAAAATTGTGCGTTTAAACTTTTATTAAATAATATTACTATTATCTCACAAATCACATTAAATCTAGACTAGAATTATGCGCGTCAATAAGTGTTTTGGTATACAATAAAGCGAAAAATTACATAAAGTCGAATGTTTCGCTTATATTTATATTTTTATATAGTACCTAATAAATTTTCATTTGTCCAATATATGTCAATAATTTTATTTCAATTATATATTATAAATTCCAAACTTTGGCACATTCTTAATACTACTGTTTTTAATGAGCTTCAATGTAACATACAACATCTTATAATAGGGGGCGGCCTTAGGTATTGTGCGAGGCCATGGACGGTAGAACCTTGCAAGACCCGGTGTGTTAGATCTTTGCGAGACCCTGGGAGATATGATTTTGGTGAGCCCCGAGGTGTTCAATATTTGCGAGGCCCTGGGAGATAAATTTTGGTGTACCCGGGGTATTAAATATTTGCGAGGCCCTGGAAGATAGATTTTGGTGATACCCGGGGTGTTAAATATTTGCGAGGCACTGGAAGATGGATTTTGGTGAGGCCCGGGGAGTCAAATCTTTGCGAGATCCTGGAAGATAGATTTTGGTAAGATCCGGTGTATTAGATGTTTGCGAGAACCTGGACGGTAGCTCTTTGAAGGCCCGGTGCATTAGGTCTTTGCGAGGCCCTGGGAGATAGATTTTGGTGATACCCGGGGTGTTAAATATTTGCGAGACCCTGGAAGATGGATTTTGGTAAGGCCCGGGGAGTCAAACCTTTGCAAGATTCTGGAAGATAGATTTTCGTAAGGTCTGGTATATTAGATGTTTCCGAGAACGTGGACGGTAGCTCTTTGAAGGCCCGGCCCATAAGGTCTATGCGAGACCCTGGGAGATAGATTTTGGTGAGGCTAGAGGCGTGAAATATTGGCGAGACCCTGGAAGATGGAATTTGGTGAAGCCTGAGTTGTTAAGTATTCGGGAGGCTCTGGAAGATGGATTTTGGTGAGGCCCGGGGAGTCAAATCTTTGCTAAATTCTGGGAGATAGATTTTCATGAGGCCCGGTGTATTAGATCTTTGTGAGATCCTGGACGGTAGCTCTTTGAAGGCTCGGTGTAATAGATTTTTGCAAGACCATGGGACATAGATTTTAGCTAGGTCCTAAGAGGGCTAAATACTAGGTACGGGGAATTAGATCTTTGCAAAGTCTTAGCAAAGCTCTGAGTAGTCGATATTTTCGAAGCCCAAGTGGTTAAATTTTTGCGAGGCCCGAAATGATAGATATATGCGAGGCCCTGGGAGATGGATTTTGGTGAGACCCGGTGTGTTAGATCTTTACGGAGGATCGAAGGACCGAGACCGGTCTGAAGTGATAAATCTTTGCAAAGTACATACACATCTGTTAGATTTGCGAGATCCCAGATGGCAGACAAAGTGGTCTTAGCAAGGGTCTGATATTTTCGAAGGCCAGGGCGTTAAATCTTTGCGAGGCCCGGTGTGAAAGATATTTACGAAGCCTTAAACGTGGGATATATCTAAATATTATTTTCTCACTATGACGTATAAAGGTGAAATGCACGTCTTAAAGCGTGAGATTGAACTACGCATTAGAACCAACAGATTCTTTCTATTTATAGTGTATGTTGAAATTTTAGGCCTGATTACTGTCTCCTAATGGCGCTATTACCATCAACACGCCTTATTAAAGTTACTTCGACATAGACCCCATGTTAAAGGAAAAGTTTTAAAATACAATTTACAATCAATAGAGTTCAAGGTCAATTGAGGTCACGAAGTTTGACTTTGTCAAGAAGATTATAACTTCATGCTAAATTATTTATACTTCGATCGCCGTCGTCGTGTCTCGAGGGCAGAACAAATTGCATATCCCCGAGTAAATTACATTACAATTACATACATTACAAAACATTCTTTTTGATACTTCTAATGAAGGAAACGGCCCCTAAAGGTCAAATCCTTGTATACAAATATACAAAAATCGAAGAAAAAAATAAATGAAAGGAATTTAAATAAAAACAAATGCAATTCAGTTCTTTGATAAAAATTAAAGTATAAAAAAGTTAATTGGTAAGACAATTTTGATTGATTCATAGATAGATAGACAGACAGATAGATATAGCGATCGACTGATAGATTGAATGATTGAATGTCATCAAAATTTTTTTATACAAAATATGAAAATGGCTACATATTCATCATTTCACTTATATTAAAGATGGCGTTATTTAATTTTTATGACCGCCTCCTTTTACAGTATAAAGGAATTAACGTATGACCAATTTTCAAAATGGTTTCCTATATAACATACATAACTACAACTACATACATAAATTAATCAATACTATTTGGAATGTTGCGTTCAATACAAGCCCTACACTATAATTCTTAACATATACTCATCATCACATACATTTATATCATCATAGCATACATCATATTGACACATAAATAAATTACTTTTTTTTTAATACTTATTCTAGGAATTCCTCATCACCTCGGCTTCGTTTTTGGATTTTTTCCCTTTTGTATCGCTCAGCCGCATTTATTTCAGTCTGAAATAAAAAATATATATTTTAGTCTTTATTCTTGTACACGTCACGAAGATGTGCAGCGTAGTTTATGTTAATTCGTTAGAAGGTTAGGTAGTTTAGATTATTTTACATATAACACGTGGCATTTTAATTTCCCGTTAGCACTGTCCCCGTAATAATTATACAGATAACTTAAATCGGTTTATTCGTTGCGTTTCGTTACGCCTCGACAATGGATAAACAAAAAAAAAAAAAAAACATAAGTGCGTGCGTACAAAGTACACAGTGTCATTAGTGAAACTTCCTTGGCAAACTAATCTTGAACTTTAAGACTTCTGAGACTTAGAGGGAGATATAATGGATTATATGTTAGAAATTTAATCGCTACTAAAATATTAAGTGTCTAAAATTAATACAAATAATTTATTGAAATGTCAAACGAAGAATTGCAAATAACCTGGCCACATATTTTTTGTCAATTATTAATTGAATTTTGTTTTTCAATTTTAATATTAAAACTACCTAACTTTCAAACTAATTAAAATTAAAACGCACATGCACATCTTCATGGCGTTAATCAAGCGTTTCATCTGCATTATTTTACCCTTATGCAACCTAGAGAAACTTCGCTTGAAAAATAATAAAACAACTCTCACGTGATGATCTATCGGGCGAGCGTGCGCAGGGGTCAGGGTGCGGCAGCGGGCTGGCGGCACTGGACGCATGCGGCCGCAGTGGGCGAGGGAGCCGCACGCTCCACCTGGAACGTACCGCTAGCCGCGCCGCAACGACGGGCTACGCGCCCGCACGCACTCAGCACCGCCTCCCACTGCGACGGCTCCTCTGCACACACAACACACACACGCACATTTCAAAAAAGGTTGGTCTTCCTTTAAGTATATGTCGGAAAATAAGAGAGAGACGGAGAGCATAAAGCACACGGGCGCAGGGTCCCCCGCCGACACCGTCACTAATGGGATCCATAATAAAATTCCCCACGCTGTGGGCGTTCGTGGGTAATGTTGGTCTTAACCTTTATTATTTAACGCTACTCGAGAACTGCCGAGAAACGCGCTTGACCGCCGTTTATTGACTCTGCTCCACTCACAGATGGCGCCAGCGTTCCACAGACTATTGCACTCCGACATATATAATTGTACCAGAAGACACGGAAACGTGATAAGCAAAAGTCCCCCCCCCCCCCTCGGCCTATTCGACTACCACCGCACACATTTCTAATTAAAGTCCTAAGTCTGTTGATGGTTCAGAGGCGATCCATAGTGCTTCGCCATCGTCTGTTTTGTGCTATGCTCTTTATCTCGGGCCGGTTATTCCGATATCTTTCATATCCGACGCCACAGAGCGCCGCTAGGTTTATCCAGATCGACCACGCTTCCGCTTTCCCTAAGGAGTCCATTCCAGCGCCTGTCTGGGGATATGTACAGGTCCTCTTCATAATACACTTTATAAATATTGGAATGCAGCAACAAACGTAATTTCATTACAATTTGACTAATGACAGTTAGATATTTTCTACAAATCGCACTCTTACCGTAAGCCGTGTAGGAGTTCCATTGATTATCATATTTGACTACGACAATCATTTGACCATACCGACGTTTCGTTAGGTGACTCAATTATCCAGATAGTCTATAAATATCACTCATTTGCTCCTATGGTGAAAACCTAACCTCACTGAGTTATTCGTCCATTTGTCGCGCACATCCCTAATGAAAATTTAAGACATATACGGTTTTCTCGTGGATGCCATCACCAGAACTGGACCAAAAAATGGGATCCATCCATAAGCACCACCTTTCATATTAAAATTAAATCATCAAGATCGGATTAGTCAGTCGAAAATTATGAGGTAACCAACAAAAAAAATACAGAGAAATTGATAACTGAATATGAATGAATGAATGAATGATGACGAATACAGAGAAAACAGGGTCCTGATAATATAAGTAGATTAGAAAATGGTCTCACCAATGGCGATGTGCGCGGTGAGAACAGTGTGGTGGGTGGACAAAGCCCACGCATGGACCGAGTGAACGTGCCGTACTCCGTTTATAGCGGACAAGGCAGCCACGCACTCGCGGTACCTGCAATCACAGATATATAATAAAAATATTCTTTATTCAGGTAGGCTCAAACAGCACATTTGTCTTTCACATGATAAGCTTAATCGTTTATATATATTAAGAATAAAAAAGGGCCGAGAATTGACCCTTGTGGGACACCCATTTTTACCGGTGATCCCGACGACTCAACTCCACTTAAAAATACCTTTTGAACTCTATTTTCAACATAAGATTAATTCAACAAATTAATTGCCCCATCTCGTACATCATAATAACTTAATTTAAGGATGAGAGGTGCTATTTTTTACACAGTCAAAAGCCTTTGAAGGGTCGCAGAATATTCCTAGTGCATTCTGGGACCCTTCCCATCAAAAATATGTCTCATGAGGGACACGCCCGCGTCTGGAGTATTGACAATTTAAATTAAAATTTAAAATAACCAAATATATTCATTATTCGCTCCGTGAACCTATCGCCCTTATATTAATGTCACCAACTAAACTCGTAAACAGGCTTGCACGTAACTATTTTAAAATATATCATCATTTATCGTGAAGTTGAAATCCAGTACAATATAAACAAGAAAATACTGACCTGAAATTACTAGGCACAGCTTGCATTAACATTGACAGCGCATCTCGAACTACCCTCGCCGAAGTAAGCAAAACCAGTATACTGAATATGAAGGTGCAGATTGGATCTATTACCTTCGCTTCTGGCTGAAATAAAAAAAAAATAATTAACTTTATTCTAATTAGATAGGCGTTTATACCACTTTAAAATAGTCAAATATTGGTTTCTTTCAAATATCATTTCCAAAGGAACGACTTTCAATTTAAAGGTATTAATCTATAGAGGAGCTTTCAATAGGGTGTTGTACAATTTTTAGCATATAAATCAATTAAATGTAAATAATGAAATATTCAATCCGAATAGGTTACAAGAGATGCTAGAACAGCCAGTGAACAAAAGTATTAAAGTGGGATTATCAATGAATACTGGAAAAAACAAATGACAAACCTAAAATATATGTCAGCGGCATGTCAACCTAAATATATATCTCGGACAGGTCATATCTCCAAGAAACGCCAAAAGAACATAATTTAATAATAGAATAACAAGGCCATGGAAAAGATATTGGTCCCTCAAAGAGGTCATGAAAAATCCAGATGCCACTCAAAGCCAAGAGAACAATGTTCGATTCTTGTGTTCTACCAGTGATGAAACATGGAGTTTAACAAATCGTGATATGTACTCACTAGAAACTTGCCAACACAGTATGGAAGTTTACTCAAATGTTATAAAAATGCAAACCAGAATAACTGATATTACCTAGTGTATTAAAAAAATTTAATTAGAGGTGGGCCGGCCACTTAATAAAAAACAATCAAAATAAATGGTTGAGAGATGTGACAGAGTGGTGTCCAAGACAAAACAAAAGGAAAAAATGGAGACAATGTCGTAGATGGGACGATGATATCCGCAGAATAGCAGGTGTAACGTGGAGAATGCAAACTAGAGATTATGGCAAATTCAAGGCCTCCCTATGCTGGAAAGCAAAACAATCTTCGGTGTCGAAAACATAAATTATTTATACTATAGATTAAGCAAAATCTATCTATGTAAGGATTGTTTAATAAAGAATTTATTATTATTCTTAATGAAATATTAAGGAGTCAAATAGTTTGCGGAATGCCGGCTGACATGCGTTTTGGAAGGACGGATTAAATGATCGGACATTATATTATGAGTTAATTAACAAAGTGTTTGATTTCACCAACATTACCCACCAACGCCCGAAATACGAAAACTGAGTTATGGAATTCTTTCATGACGATGTCAGCGAAGAACCCTATGTCCCTATGCTATGCTTTATTCTTCTTCTCCCTTATTCTCTGACATACATTTAAGGTTCAGTTCAGTTCATTAATTCAAAATAGGAATGGAAAAGATAATGAAATCTTACATATATTTTGATAAGTATAGCAGCAAGCAATACCCCACAGCTTTGTATGAGGTCACCGATGACATGGATGAGGGCCGCACGCAGATTAATATTTCTGAAAAGAGAAATGTGTTGTTAAAAGAATTTTATCATACATTTTATGTTGGCAACAATGTAGATAAACAAACATTACAACTAGGTATTTCCGGCCACATGTGAATGTGAGTGTGATGTGTTAGCGATTAACTGTTTCAGATGTCTGAGAATCAACATAAAATTTGAATATTTTATACAAATTATAAAGGGAACAGATTATGGGAGGAGTACGAGCCAATTTAATGAATGAGTCAAAAGGAGTCAAATTAAGAAAAATATATATATTTTAAATAGAACAGGTCCCTTCACTCACCTAGTAGCAAAAACTTGACACTTAGCAAATATTTTGCATTGTAGTAAGAGATATAAAAACCTCTAAAAACATTTACCCATTTTGTAACGGTCATCTCAACAAGCTTTATCCTTAACCCCCAAGTCAAATCATAGTCAAAACTCGACTTGCTCTAGATACAACAGGAAATAACCTAAACAGTATTTTTTTATTACCTAGCTGTAGACCCGCCGAAGTGCGTGTCAGCTGCAGGCAAGTCCTTCATGCTGTAGTCTCCGTTGACAAGAACCCCGTTGGCTTGTTTATTCTCGCGTCGCCTGAATAGTCCGAAACGACGAGATTCATGGCTGTGAGCATGTGAACACGCCGCGCCACCATGCGAATGGTAATGAGCTAGAGGATAATGATATACAAAATCAGATAAAAATATATAGAATATCAAATTGTATTGAAAATAAATCATCAAAATTATTAAGTCGCTATATATAATGGATACAGCTTACGACACGAATAGAGTCAAAGCCAAACCTCCACATACTCTTAACACAGCTGTCTGTTAGTAATAGAAATAGTAAATCAGATTGACAGTCCTGAGGATTTGGTAAAAGTGAACTTAAAAAGGGACGACTATTTCTCGAGAACAACGATTATCATTCGAAGTAAGATCAAGAATCTTAGATGTAGCTTCACTATCAATAGCAATATACTGCTGATAGCAGAAAATACTACCATAGAAAGAGACTTAAGCCAACAAGTGTACGGTGGTAAGATGAAGAACTAGTAAATCAGCCAATAAAATAACAGAACACTAAAATTTTTCTTTTACACGTAGACGCATAAGAAATAGGAGAGGTGTTCCCCGGGCACATTGTTAGGACCATTTTTCTTTCTTATTTACATTAATGACCTTCATATATTGGTAAGTACAATCGCAGGTGGATTTTGTTTGTCGTTATAATCTTTCACGAAATTGAAAGTAAAACTTACCAATGTCTGAAGCACAACCGTGGAGCACCAGAGCCAGAACCACGTTAAATGCCACCCCACATCCGGACACTAACATCATCATGTCGGGCTCGATGTTGTACTCGCCTGTGCGTATACGCACTGCTGCCACGTACACGAACACTCCCGTCAACGCCCAGATCAAAAGAACCGATGTCATCGCGCCCAGAACCTCTGTGGATAAATAAATTAACATATAAGCGACTATAATAACATACGTTGTTACTAAGATTTTGCAAAAATGTAATAATAAGTAGGTGAAGTACGCAATAAGGTTTTCTACAGATCATTATTGGAAATGCTGGTCATCTGGTTCTATCCTTAATAGAGAACATTGTCACGTTTACAGAGGCACTCGAGAGGATTTAGATGCTGTCTTCATCAGAGAAGATTGGGAAGCAGAAGGTGCTGTTTCGATACCTTTCCAATCATTGTTTTAACTTCCACCAGGGTATGTTAACGCAACGCCAAACGATCTTTTGGCGTCTCACTTAATGAGTCAATGAGTGGAATTGCTTAATTTTACAGAGCTCAGACACCAACCGCAACAGTTAGGTTAGAAGTGGAAACTTATTAACCCAGTAAGAGACAAGAGAAGGTAACGCAAATTTTGCTTGTCGGTAAGACCATCGTTGTTGTTAAGGTGTCATAAGAGGTTCTTGATCTCAGGATCTTTGACGGGGGACCCAGTACTAGCCTCATTATTCGACCAAGGCCTTCAGAAATATTTTATACTGTATTGCGAAAAATGAAAATATTACTACGATTAATACCAAATTCATAAAATACTTAAATATACATGATCACTTATTACGAAAGCGTTCTTATCACATAATTCCAGAGGCTAGATCTTGTATCGTCTTACCTATAACGATAGCATTTAGGACTGTTACAGACGGAATATTTCGCATTCTACTTAGGACTACAGATAAAGAAAAGGTTCCCTTTTTTCGCTGCAAAATGCTTTAGGCACGCCGGATGAAGTATAAACTTTCATCCGTGAGTGTGGGACTCGCAAGCTGTACCAGGATACCCACTAAAACTCAGCGGAAACCTCTTCATTCAGCTTTGACGCCCCAGATGAATCAGTTTCTTAACAAAAATACTAATACATCTGGCAACCGTAGAAATGTTAATCGATGCGCTATTAAATTAAAGTAAAACTAAATAGCGTAAATCCATAAATTCAATATGTAATGGTCTTTTAAATTAAAAGGTTCTACAATAAATACACGCGTTTGTCTTTGAAGTGATTAGCAATAATTTTCTGAACATTTAAGAATTTGGAATAAAATTGTATTAAATTATATTTAACAATTTTTAGAGGCGCAATTTAAAAAAAAAGCAGGTCTACATTATTAAAGTATGCAAAAAAAGAAGTGGTATGAAGTTTTCGATATTTTTCAATATATTTTTCTACTAGCAGTAATAACGCCCGTAAAAGACGATCCGTTTGTAAGAAGCCTTTTAAAATCGTTTAACGTAACGGAGTCCTTGATAACAATGCGTTATTTTTATTGTACCTTTTATCAGACAATAAAAGTAGATCTACCAGATACAAGCCAACCAAACTTGATAAGTATGTAATACCGCAAACCGTACTACAATTGATCGTGAGTGATAATTGATAAGTAAACTTTGATAAAACATGTGTTTGATAATAAAGTGTCTCGCCGCAGAGGATTTCTGCACATCGTATTAATAAAACAAAAAAAGAAGCTTCGCGGACAAGAAAGATGTAATATATTTACTAGACTAACGGGCTACCATTGTAGAATATATCATCATTTACCAATAGTTAGCAAATAATAAATAAAAACAAACTATTGTTTTAAAGATTTGGCAGACATTTCATTTGTTTACACAAAATGTCCTTTATCTATTTAACAAAAGCGACCAAAAAAAGCTAATTTCATTTCTCATTTAGAAAAGGTATGGACATTAATTTTCCCAGAAAGAAGTATTTATTAAATTACGTTTTTTATTACTTTCTGCGCGGTAAACCTTAATGTGCATTAGTGTATATCGTCCGTAAGCAGCTTACGTACGAAAAACAACGATATGGAATCAAAATATATATTTTTATGTTGTTCATTATTTCAGATTATACAATTATCGGTCGGCTGAAGGACTCTTATATTTATGGAGTTAAATTGAAAAGTTTTCTTGTCCAAGTATTACACAAACAACTCTTGAATAGAATGTAATATAAAATCTATTAGCTTAGATTCGATATCCACTATTAAAGCTTATGTGTAGTATACACAAAAATCTTAAGAACTGCTTTATTGAGGTTGCCCTGATTATTTATCTTTGAGGTTATCTTCAAAATTGTAACACACTTTGTGCATTAGAATCTACTTAAAATTATAGATAGAAAACACGTTATTGTACAAAGTGTAAGTAAGTAGCAGCCCTTTAACGTCCCACTGCTGGGCACAGGCCTCCTCACTCCGAGGAGCGAGGGTTTTTAGAGAATAGACCCACCACGCTCCTCCACTGCGGATTGGCAGGCATAGTACACAAGTGCACTCTCGTAGTCCGATGTGACGGTAACCCGACACGACCGGAGAGGCGCAGAACCGACGGCTTAACGTGCTCTCCGAGGCACGGGGGTGGATCACACCGCCAACTGCCCAACTTCGGGCAAATATTGAGAAAACCTTAATAGAAAACTCAATATTCATTTTTGAATTGGCCCGACCCGGGACTCGAACCCAGGACCTCATGTCTGTAGTCGAACAAAAGTGTTAAGTAGACATAATTTTTTACACTAAATTATTACAAAATACAAATAAGGATAATAGGTTATTACAAGTTTGTTTTTATAGTGCTACTTTGAAAAAGGTTTCTAATTTAGACTTACCAGCTCTCCGGTAGCCATAGGACATGCTGGCGGTAGGTGGTCTCGCAGCGCAGCGAAACGCGAGCAGTGCTAAGGCAAACCCACCGCAATCGCTTAGCATATGAGCAGCATCACTCATCACAGAAATACTGCCCGCCAGATAACCACCGACGAATTCGCATATCTGAAAATGTAGAAACCGCTGCTTTGGAACTACAGTGACATAAATTCAATATTTCTTTTTCCAATTAAGCCATTCAAAATCAAAATCAAAATATTCTTTATTCAAGTAGGCTCAAAAAGCACTTTTGAATAGTCTGTAATCAATCATTTAAATAATCCTTTAAATTATTGTACGATTTTTCGATTATAAAGGATTTGAATTTATTAAGTGACATCTCTAGAATGTCTTCTGGGAGTTTTAAAAACTTATCAGACAAACTTACGAGTTGGTAATTTTATGTAGCCTACTTGAGTTTATAACATTTTTGTTTCTAATGTATTATGATATGCAATTTCTATTTCTCTTAATTCAACAAAGCCTTATTATACCCTTTTTTTTGAGAAAAGGATACGAAGGACCCAGTCAAATTTTAGTTTGTAAGGCTCTTTAATATCATCATCAGTCGTACATTGAAAATAATATGTGGATAAACCTATATTTGTCGACGGTAATAGTGTATTTGAATAAATAATATTTGGGTTTCAAATAAAGAGTATAAATAAACCGGTCATTGTACCAAAACATTAAAGATCTTTTTGGAAAATTAGGAACACAATTAAAAGATATATGAATTTTAGAAAATCAATCGATGACATAATTAAATATTGTGACAATATAACATCACTTTAGAAGATAGAGACACACAAAAGATAGAGACTAAACTATCCTGTTTAGAAAAAAGAATATAGATGTATAAAATGATGGTGCCGTAGATTTTAGACTTATAACTGATTTTAATATTTTTAAATGAGAAAATATAGAATTCTTAGAAAAATTTGAGACGTAATTCAAGAAGTTAAATTAGAAGCGAGTCGTTTGATAGTTAAACAAGCTTTATGAGACATGATGACATTTTTGATGCCAAAATATAATTTTAACCGATTTGAATATGAGTTTTTCGTATTTAGACTATTCTGGACTTAGAAGTGTCTTCAGACAACCAAACAATTACTCAGATTCAACATTATTTGAAACACTAGAACTTTTTGGTAAAAGGATCGTTTAATTATTCACAAGCGTGTAGGAAAAGGAGATACCCTTTTCCCTACATCGATTACTGTCAATAAAACCAGGGACAGACCTCGATAATTACTCGTTATTAATTATTCTGTTTTGTATACATGTATATAATGTATTCTGATTTTAATAAAAATTGTAAGAAGAATGAAATTTGGTACACAAATAGTCAAGAGCCTGAGAAAGGGCATAGGCTACTTTTAAATAAGAAAAAAGAGGCTGTCATGGAAACGAGAGTAAGAAATTTGCCAAGCACTTTACCGTGTAGTAGGGATATCGGAAATGTAATAAAGTATGGATATATATCATATCGATATTTTTTGAAAAAATCAATGTCGATATTAATGTTTTTGTTAAAAAATATCGGTATATCGGTATGATTTAACAAAAAATATTTAAACTCTAAAAGTTGGCCTAAGCTAATTCAGTAATAATAATAATAATATACTCTTTATTGTACACCTTAAAAGAAACAGCGTTACACAATATGGTTTAAGTTAACAGCAAATGTACAAAAGGCGGTCTTATCGCTAAACAGCGATTTCTTCCAGACAACCTTAAGGAGAAGGAAATTGTTCAAAAGTAGATAGTTATCTTACATCTCTAGATAAATATTAATCAATATACATAAATTTCAATTGATTATCGATTGATTATTTGCTATAAACTAGGTACTCAGTCAAGTGCAGAAATAAGCATGTATTTAAGTTATAACAGCCAGGGGGTACACATCTTTGTCTATTTGTCCGATAGTCATAGTATGGTACACGGGTATGCGATCCCGGCTCCCCGAGCTATTACTGAATCTTCTCAGGTCTTCCGAGTCAGTAATATCCTACTACCTTATATTTTCCTTTCTCTTCCTTGCAAAGTTCCTATCTTTTTGACCCGTTCCTCCCATTTATTCCATTTTCCTACCCACTTCCTGCCAGTCCAAGGTGTACCGTGCCGAGGGACTCATGGCTAGGGGCATTTGCCTAGTCGCAAGCGGTGGCCCTGGGACCGGGCGAACCCAGAAATAGGCTAGCCTTATTCTGGCATGCGGGGCTCTGCCAGAATGGACCTATGTTCCCTTGCTACTCGTGGGAACGCAATGGTTATATTATTAAAATCCAAAAATGGCGGCGATGAGATTCGCAATCCATCACGTCACGTTCCTAATGGGGGCGAAAAGCGGGCTACCGAGAGCCGCTTTGCTACTTTGAATGTAAGAGGAGGAATGAATGAAAAGATTGATGAAGTATGCCAGATGATGCATGATAGGTGCATAGATGTACTCTGCGTGAATGAGACAAAGAGGAAAGGATGTGATACCACGAAACATAGCCCTTACACAGCTTACTGGTCTGGTGTAAGCAGTGATAAGAGAGGCTGTCAGGGAGTTGGTATCATACTTTCCGAAAGAATGGATGATTGTGTGAAAGAAGTGAAATACGTGAGTCCTAGACTCATCTGGATCAGGCTAAAAGTTGGACTTACTCGGATCTTTGTCTTGGGTGCTTATGCTCCGACGGATCTGGGCACCAGAAAGTCCAATAAAGCCCAAAAAGAAATAGATGAGTATTGGGAAAGTGTGAGTGATACGTTGAATGAATGTGAACCGAATGAGCGAATAATTATGTTAGGAGATTTTAATGGATGGGTAGGTGTGAAACGTGATGGATATGAAAGGACTCTTGGTATGTTTGGTGACAAACGGGTGAATGAAAATGGACGAAGTTTGCTTGGAATATGTGTGGAACATAGTCTTTTTGTGGCAAACACTATGTTTGAGCACAAGGGGATTCATGTGTATACAAGGGAAGAAGGGAATGCTAGAAGTATGATTGATTTTGTAATTGTGGACGAAAAACTGAAGAAGAAAGTTCTAGATGCTCGAGTATACCGCGGGGTCGACATCGATACTGACCACTACCTGGTCGTTGCCCGAATCGGTGGTCTTTTTAATCGGTGGCGCCATAGAAAGAAGGAAACCTCGAGCATTCTTGAACGAATAAAAGTGGAGAGATTGCAAGAAGAGGATGTTAGAGAAGAATATCTGAAAAATTTGAGTGGGCGATTCAAGAGTGAAGACGAAGGAAATGAGATTGAAAGTTTATGGAATAAATTTAAAGATGGAGTGGTTGGTGCTGCTATTGATG
>JACTOM010000215.1:805976-837582 GCA_015832385.1 Elymnias hypermnestra
GGAAGACCGAGGCGAACGTTCCTGGACCAAATCCAGGACATTTTAAATAACGGCCAGGTCAAGAGTACTCTAAACCGACGAACTTGTATGAAAGATTTAATGAGATTGAAAGAAGCGAAGGAGATATGCAAGGATCGTGGCAAGTGAAAGGATGTTGTCTCTGCCTACCCCTATGGGAATGAGGCGTGATGCTATGTATGTATGTATGTTTTTACGTCCTATGACAGAGATAATACAAATGGCTTAAGTTTTGTACAACAAATAAAACCCTAACTTAACTTATTGCGAACGATACTTTATATTAATACATTTTTATTTTAATATTATTTATATTTAATTAATTAATACTCGTATTTGCGAAACGTTATATACTTCTATCTGTTTAAAAGTTTGTTTCAATATATTAAGTACAAAATGCATAAAATGGTGCTAGCAATTATAAAAGCAATAGTGGTTCTTAAATACACGTAATAAGGCATTATTATTTTTATTTTTTGCTATTCAGTTCTTCGAAGGCAAACCCCAAAAGGCCGGGAACTTACTCAGCTATTGTTTCACTAATTGATATTTACGCAACAACCGCTTATAAATTCAAAAACATCGCAAACAATGCCTTCAATAACTTATACCTTGCCTAATTATTACGATCGGAAATCCACACCTCGACGCGAATCGATACTTCTTTCGGAAAAAAAGAAGATAACTAAGTAAATTGCGAAACAGCTTAACCGATTTTGACGGAAATTTAGGTAACATCAAATATGGAATAATATAATACTTTATATCAGTATATCTATAAAAACATCTAAAAAAATGTGCTTAATTATTTGTGCCTTGCCTAAATTTTATGATGGAAAAACCTCGGTACAAATAGACACTTGAACAGATTTTGGTAAGTGTAGCTGATATTTTATAAGGAATAATAGATGTTGATTTATATCCCACGTTTGTGTACGTCAGTATATCTACGAAAAATCTTCGAAAAAAGGCTTTAATAACTTGGTCCTTGAATAATATTTACGATGGGAAATCGTCTCGCTCACTTTAACACAAATAGATATTTCATTCTGAAAAAAATACATACAAAAAAATCAATATCAAACATTTGTTTGTTCGTCTGTTTGTTGCACACGTTAGTCTCGTACATAACTGAAACAGTTTTGACAGCTTCAGCTGATATTATAAGGAACAATACATACTACTTTATCAACAAAAACAACACTAAAAATGTGTTCAATAACTTACACCCTATTATCCCTAATTTTTACGATGGAAAATCCAGGCAGCTTGACACAAATTTCCTCCAAAAAAAATATAAATACTTTAAGTTAAGGATTTTTGTCTAACTATCTATTTCTACCCGTTAATCTTCAAAATGAGTGAGCCAATTTCGATTGTTCTTTTACCTTGTGCTATAAGGAATAATATATGAATCTTTATATGTGGCATGTAACGTGGGTGACGGTACTTAAGAATAACGACAAAAAATAATAAACAAATTAAGTTTTAGAATTTTTTCTGTCTGTTTGAACCTGTTAATCCTCAATAGATCTGAACCAATTGTCATAGATATAAGTGATATTATAATGAGCAAATATACCACTTCATATTCACTGTGAATATACGTCAGTAACTTTTAGCTGTTTGTCTGTTTGAGCCCGTTAAACTTCAACACACCTAAACCAATTTTGATAGCCGTAACTAATATTGTAAAGAGTAATATATACTACTTCATATTTACCTTGAGTGTACTTCAGTACACCTATAAAAGCATGACAAAAAATAGGTTCAATAACTTTTGCCTTGCCTGCTTTTTACGATGAAAAGTAATTTCAAGCATCTCGAAACAAATCGATACTATCAATGAATATTAATTTTAGAACTTTTAGCTGTTTGTCTGTTAGTACCTTTTAAACCTCAACACACGTAAAGCAATTATGGTTGCTTTAACTGATATTGTAAAGAGCAATATATTAAACATATTCGTCTGTGTATAAAGGCATCACAAAAAATAGTTTAAATAACTTTTGCCTTGCCTTTTGACTTTTTACGATGTCATTTCGCGTCTCGAACCAAATCGTATCAGTTTAAGAACTTTTATCTGTTTGTACCCGTTAACCGCAACATATCTGAACCAATTTTGATAGCTTTAACTGATATTGTAAAGAGCAATATATACTACAACATATTTCCTGTTAATGTACGTCACCATATATATGTCGGAGAATAAGAGAGAAAAGGAAGCACAAAGAATACGGGCGCAGGGCTCTCCGCCGACATCACCATTAATGGCATCCATAATATCCATACTGTGGGCGTCCGTTGGGTAATGTTGGTGCAATCAAACACTTTACTATTTGCTTCAGATTACGAACGAGAGACGCGCCGAACTGCCACTTATTGACTCTGCCCCACGCCGATAGACAGACGGCGCCAGCGTTCCACAGACTATGGCACACGCACCATCGATCCACAGACTATTGCACTCCGACATACATAAAAGCATCGGAAAATAGGTTCAATAACTTTTACCTTGCCTGCTTTTTACCATGAAAAGTCATTTCACGAAAACCGACATTTCAAACGAAAACACATTGAGTTGTAGTACATTCGTCTGTTTGCACACTTTATTTAACTGGTAGATAGTGGAGATTATAAGAAATAACCTAAGTTATATTTATAATGTATTTTGTATATCTCAGTGCCATGACGTCGGTTGCCGTTTGTAATTATATACATAATGAATTTTACTGAGCAAAGCAAATTGCAAAGTAAAGAATTATACCTTGTATAATTGTTGTGTTTACCGCAGTCTGTCGTGATATTTATCAAGAAAAGCAGTTGACGCGATTGACAACAATTAGATGACTTGTCATCGTTAAAAAATATGATGCAGTTTTTAATTAAAAAAAAAACAACTTAAGTACGTCTATTTTATGTCGTATGAAGAATCTCCTTTACATAAAATCTATATGTGTATAAGATATATCCAGATATCTATTGACTCATCACGATATCTCTGAAAGTTTGATAGGAATATTCCTTTTGCCGAGTAGAGATCGGCTAACATCGGATTTTGTGAAACTCCACCCGCAAGGGGGGTTGCGAGGATGTTAACTATTGACTCATCGCATAAGGCGTAGAGGCTTTAAATTTGGTAGGAATATTCCTTTTGTAGAGGAGAGGTCAGCTAAGAACGGATTTTGTGAAATTCCACCCGCAAGTGAGGTTGCGGGGTGTTAACTATTGACTCATCACATAAGGCGTAGAGGCTTGAAATTTGGTAGGAATATTCTTTTTGCCGAGTAGAGGTTACCTAAGAACGGATATTGCCAAATTCCGCCCACGATGGGAGTTGCGAGGGTGTTAATTATTGACTCATCACATTAGGCGTAGAGGCTTGAAATTTGGTAGGAATATTCCTTTTGCCGAGTAAAGGTCAGCCAAGAACGGATTTTGCCAAATTTCGCTCACGATGGGGGTTGCGAGGGTGTTAACTATTGACTCATCACATTAGGCGTAGAGGCTTGAAATTTG
The DNA here is from genome assembly GCA_015832385.1 of Elymnias hypermnestra. Taxonomy (NCBI): domain Eukaryota; kingdom Metazoa; phylum Arthropoda; class Insecta; order Lepidoptera; family Nymphalidae; genus Elymnias; species Elymnias hypermnestra. Next base: position 809,514 of record JACTOM010000215.1, read on the forward strand.
GTAGGAATATTCCTTTTGCCGAGTAAAGGTCAGCTAAGAACAGATTTTGCGAAATTACACCCGCAAGGAGGGTTGCGGGGATGTTAATTAAAAAAATTCAAATTTTCACATTTAAAAAGTCCAAACTTCACATTTACTTTTATGGTACGTAAAACTTGGTCAGATTTTTTTTGACATGAAAATGCTATCAAACAAAAATTCCACACAGACGAAGTCGCGGGTTCAGCTAGTATATAATAATTCATTAAAGAAAACCACGTCATAATATTAATTTAAACCTGAATATTTGGTAGAAACAATTAATATTTATAATCTTTAACTAGTTGTTCTCGGCGCTGTCGCCTGTAGAATTTCCGATCCCATGGAAATATGGGGAATTTATTTATTAAGCAGACAATACTATCTGTTTAACCATTCCTGCATCCTCCTGAACACACGAAATAACCATCAAAATAAATCGTGATGTTTAAGATATACACGTACGCTATCGATATCAAAACTAATATTATAAAGAGGAAACATTTTGCCAATTTTAAATAATTTCAACTAATACATTTTACTGTTTAAAATTGATTAGGTTATTTAAATCATTATGGTACTTATTGTCAACAAGACCGTTTAACACAACAATTTTAATTGATTCTGGCAAAACTATATTCAAACAAGTAGACAAAATATAAAAATGTATTTTTGATATCGCTTATCGTTTGGCAAGAAAACAAAGACTGAAAATAACACTAGATACAGCATAGTCTAACGATCAATGCTCTCTGAAACTCCTCGAGACTACAAATGGATCGAACTATGTCTTGAAAAAAGATAATTGTAGCTTTGGATCGTACTTCGGGACGTTGGCAGACAACCAATTGCTCTTCGTCTTTGTTGTCTATCCTTGTCGATTATTTCCCTCGGAGATACTAAGACTTCATTTAATGAAGATCCAGTAAAGTTCGACAGTTCGGATTTTTCCACTAAAATTAACTCTGGATTAACATTTAATATTTAGTTGAGAGAAGCTATGGTGATTGTGGATTATCGTTCAGTTTCAATCTAGCTGATGCATTACTAAGTTCTTTTCCTCTGCAACTTTTATTATAAATGCTAATATGATATGAGAAAGATAACAAAATCGGGGGATACAGTTTCGTGTTGAAACTACCTACCTATCATCCCCATCCGAAACTCAATTAACCGCTGGAGAGACAAAGGATCAAAGAATTTATAACGCTAAGTCAGGACTATGACACATCGCGTGCGGAGGAGGAGGAAACCCTGACACGAGACTAGTTATGGGAGTTTTTGCTTTTTTTCAATAACTGTAAAAGTAGGCTATTACAGCACTTTTGAAACGTCAAATATACGTTTTTTTCATATATTATTTTCAATATACGACTGATGACCATATTAAAGAACTTCTTATAATCTATAGTAACGAGGGTTCCTTCTTGCCCTGTTCTGTGAAGAGCCCACGACAAACTCAGTCGGATATCCCTCTTTTTTTCTCATCATTACAATCTATATTTTTAACTAATTTTATATTGATTAGTGTAATCTTTGTAACGATTTCTGGGTGTTTATTATAAAAACATAAATACAAAAACATGATAAATCATATTTCCACATTTAATTATATTGCCATAAGTCTCAACAATAATTCTATGCGTTTCAGCTGCATATTTCTTTTGAATAAAGTAGTGCAATAAAATTTCGCACAAAAACACTTTATTTGGCACAAAAGTAGACATTTTCAGAAAAATAAAAATTGCATTGTTTACACTAAAGTTAACTACCACACGCTGAAATTTAAGGTTAGATATAATACTGCCTAGCAGGTGTATTACTATTCAAAATTCCGCAAACGGGGTACTGCTACTTTCTTCTTTAAAAACAGCGAGAACTTATTCAGGGTCTTTGTAATTGAAGGAAATCGTTTCAAATAAACAACATGGTCTTTGGCTAAAAGTTCAATATGTGGGATTATTCAAATGTTGTTTCAACATCTGGTAACTTAAGTATCATTAAAAAATTGTTTAATATATAAACATCGATCATTCCGGAATATAAAGTGATTCGCAGAATCGTTTTAGATTAGACAATGTAAATAATGACATACCATAAAAACCGCACAAAGTATCAGCGCTGCTAGTAGCTGAGGCACTGCACTGGGTGGTTCTGGTCTTGTCCAATGGCAGTGGTCATCTGCTTCACTAGCCGGAGCCACTGATACTTCAGTGTAACTCTCCTGAAACAAGCAAATATTCATCATTTCCTTACCCTTCTCCCACTAGGCAGGGTCGGCACAGCATGTTTCCTTTCCTTCACTCTATCAGCTGTCATTTCTACTTTCACATCCCCTACACACATATCCTCTTTCACACAGTTCATCCACACTTCTTTTGGTCGCCTTATCCCGGCCCTACCCCTTACCATGATATTTAGGGTCCTCTTGCACACAAGCAAATATTATACACTAAAAATACATAGTAACAATAATAAAAACGAATAATATAAACAACAATCTTTAAATTTAGCCCTTAAATATTAACGAAGGAACAATCTTATAATGATATAGAAAAATTTTAACTGTTAATCTATATACATAAAAATCGATGCAACTTTTCATTGTAATTTTATAACTCAAGAACGGGGTTACCTATCCAAACCAAATGTTTAGGCTTTGTTTGGACTATTTAGTAGATAGTTTATGTGAATTTTGCACAAAATCGGTCAAGCGGTTCTTCATTTATGCCATTTTTTGTAACATATGCGTTCAATAAAAGTATCTATATGCAAGCGTTTAACGTCCGAACTTTTTTGGAACAGCTCCCTTAAACTACAATAAATAAAACCACAGCCCATGTATGCAGTCCGATACTCCTCAGTGCTTGAAGACAAAGCTCTTCGAACAGTGCTTGTTGCCAGTGATGACCTACGGCTCCGAAACGTGGTCGCTGACTATGGGCCTCATACGAAAGCTCAGAGTCGCTCAGCGTGCGATGGAGAGGGCTATGCTCGGAATTTCTCTACGTGATCAAATCAGAAATGAGGAGATCCGTAGCAGAACCAAAGTCATCGACATAGCCCTACGAATCGCGAACCTGAAGTGGCAATGGGCGGGGCACATAGTCCGACGGACCGATGGACGTTGGGGCCCGAAGGTGCTGGAGTGGCGACCCCGCACCGGGCGGCGCAGTGTAGGGAGACCCCCCACAAGGTGGACCGACGACATAAAGAGGGTCGCCGGTAGCCGCTGGAGCCAGGCGGCGCAAGATCGGGCCTTGTGGACATCATTACGTGAGACCTATGTCCAGCAGTGGACGTCCATCGGTTGAAGCGACGACGACGACGATGTATGCAGTTCTTTTTCTTAATCTATTACATATTTTTAGATTTTTCGCCCTTTTTATCTGCTTTTATTATGTTTACTTTAGTGTTGGCAGCAAACGTATTAAGGTGCGAACTGAAAAGCAGCTTCAAGCTGAGTTTTACGCAAAAATATTAACATTTTATAACTTTTGTCCGATATTATGTAACCGACACATTTTTTTGCGAATCTTTATTATTATGATTATTAATGTATCAGGTTGTTTTATAATTGTAGCATACTTGAGTCCCCACAGCGCAAATACACGAAAAAACAATTAGATTTCCTTAAGCCCTATAAAGTATTTGCTTAATCTCTGATTATATCCACTTGAAATGATTAACGCGACACGGGAAAGTGCTCAGAGAAAATTAGATTTAGCATAAGACCCCATCAAACTGTCACAAGTAGGCGCATTTCATCTTCCGAGCCGACGGAGCGTTGATAATGTTTTGTTATCGCTTCTTGACATTTAATTCACTATTTTCATTTCAGGTTACGACTGCCTGCTAATGCATTGGATATAGCCACGGTATATCATAGGTATTTAACATGAAATATTAAATTAAATACTTATATAGTCCACTTAGTTTACTTATATTGGTATGTCGGTACTCGGTTCACATGTAAAAGCCGCCGTTGGATTGCGGAGTCATGGATGCGGTTTCCGACGTAGCAAATTGTAATTTCAAATTTGTCTGGACTGGGAGAAGGCATCGGTGGTAACTAGTTACTAAAATACTAGTGAAATGCGAAGGGTGCAAAGCGTAATTGCGGCTAGAGCGATTCGGAGATACCGTATGATGTCTTGGACTGCAGCAATCCCTAGCTGGAACCGGCACTGAGAAAATCGGGCGGGAGTCTACGCGGCTACATACAAATGTAAACAAGACGCGAGGATTACTGGAGTCCTAGCCCAAAGGACTCTAATAATGAAATGGAGGGATGTTCTCTAGTCCCGTATAGCAGGTGTGGTGACAGTGGAGGCATTACATCCTCTGCTAGAGAAGTGGCTGTCCAGGAGACATACAACGCTATCACGCATAGTAGTACAGGGGCTCACCGGACGTAATTGTTTCGGAAAGTCATCGTTGTCGTCGTCGCTTCCAAAGGAAGTCCACTGCTGGACATAGGTCTCACGTAATGACGTCCACAAGGCCCGATCTTGCGCCGCCTGGCTCCAGCGGCTACCGGCGACCCTCTTTATATCAGCGGTCCATCTTGTGGGGAGTCTGCCTACACTGCGCCGTCCGGTGCGGGGTCGCCACTCCAGCACCTTCGGCCCCTAACGTCCATCGGTCCTTCGGACTATGTGTAGGACTCATATCATATTGCTGGTCGGTAGAAATCGCCCATATGGTTATACTGTGGCACAATGCCCGTGGGGAACTCAACGGCATCTCCTAGTGTCTTTGACTGGGGGACACCTCTCGGTGGCCAGCATAGCACGTGCAATAATCGCCAGTGAAGCAGGGTGGAGAGCCGTAGGCTTCTGGTTAAAGAAGGCACTTGAAAGGCATCGGGAGGTTACACCTGATGCTACCTGACGCAGAAAGTCGGATGCTAGAAGCTACAGATTTTCGCGCTTCTTCCCAAAGCTTTGAACTCATATCCGGCTTCATCCAGGGCACCATTTTTTTTTTGCAGAAACAAGCCGCTGGTCTCAATTTACGATAACAAGGGTCCGCTGGGTTTTAATGGGTATTCTGCCTCGTTAATGAGTCTTATACTCCCGATTGTTTTTCTCGTGATGCGTTAAACATTTCTTAGCGAAAAAAAGGGCCACCATCACTTACCATAACTTGAGGTTATAGTCAAGCGCTAACTAGTCTGCCATAAGAAGCCTTCATCTTTTTGTGTCGATAATGTTTTACTAATTGTGTAAGTATTTTTGAAATAGCATAAATAATTTCTAGTATAGAAGTACAAATAATTAACGTCGTCTCATAATGATTTTTATCTCATTACGCATACAGGATGCATAAGTGTATGGCATTGAGTTAAGTACATACAGATATCGCACTGGGAATGCTAATGCTCAAGTAAATTGCTTTAGGATGTTCACGGTATATAATACTAATAGTAAAGCACAGCAAAACTTTTCTGTGGCCGATTTAATATCAATACCACGCTTGAAATTTCCCGTTTTTTATTATATAGTACCTACTCATATTCTTCTTATTGAAGTTTGGGAATGTGTAACATTATTGCAATGAAACTATATAATTAAAGGCTTTTTTTATATCAATCAATTATTATTTAGTGTCAGTGTTGCTCTTTAAATAGTCGGGAGTGGAATACGTAAGCTTTGTCTACAAGAAAAGATTTAATAGAGTTTTAATATTTTATAGTATTATTATTTTAAAAGTTATTAGGAATATTTCGTAGTACTTTTTGGTAATACACATCTTATTTTATTATATAAACATAACTAGTGTCCCGTCAAAACCTTTATACACGTTTCAGAAGGTGAAAAACATTCATTTAATTCAATTCCTAACAATTCACACTCTCTTTCTATTCAAAGCTTGTTCAATTTTTGAATAAATTTTTTTATCGCTCTAATATATTATTTTAAATTTACAGCAGATCATTTTTTTATAATATCGCGTCAATAAATAAATTAAATTAATTAATAATCTAATTAGCGAAAAATTGTACATTGCCATTTATTGAAAACTGTCGTAAAAGGTATAAAGCTTCCTTTTCTATCCAATGAGTTTAAGGTTTCCTAGATAGTGCAGGTATTGATTTTATTAATTAAGATATCCCTTCTTTATGTGTATATACACAGGGTTATTGGTAATTCCACGTTGGGAAGTAATAGGGGTGTCTATTTGCGATCATTTTTAACCCCCGTATTCATTACGAAAAAGTGAAACATTTTTGACTTATTGTGTTTTAAGCTTTTTTCAAAATAAGTTTAAATTGCAGCTCCAAAACTACCAATTAACATCTTCATTTTTCTTTTGATCATAACATCTTCATAACAGTTTACAGAAAATGGACCATCTGTAATCAATGTAATATTTAAGGTTGCTATAGCTTTCTTTTCTCCATTCCGTTTTATTAAATCTCTCGGCCTTCGTTAGTATATTAGCTGAAGGTTAACTCCGAGGAAAACATCCATTGCCAACCCTAATTACGTAATGGACCACAGTACAAATGGCTCGCACTGAATGAGATTGTAATCTTTCTAAGTAGTTTATATAAAACCTTTGGGAGACAAGGTGTTTCATTCTTTACGCTAACATTGTTAAATATAAATCATTATCTATACAAACAAATAAAATTTGTGTATTTGGATGTTTGTGTATCTGTTTGTAATTTAAAATGAATATGAAAGTATTTACGTTACAAAAAACCAAGTTTTGAAGTTATTGTTAGACTTTTTACTACGAATAATTTCTGAAACGGCTGGATTTTGCGGGGGGTTTCACTGAACGATAGTTGTTGTAATAAGTAGTGTGTTGTTAAGTTACTTTTAGTAAAAAAACATCCTGAATTTCGAGGTAATATCGTGAAAAGGCATCGCTCATGAGAGCCTTAATATCCGAAACCTTGATTTGATATTCTGCATTTATTATACAAAGGAAGCTTCCCATAAAACTATAACATCTAGATACATACACACATAGAATCACGCCTCATTCCCCTAGGGGTAGGCAGAGACAACGTCCTTCCACTTGCCACGACCCTTGCATATCTCCTTCGCTTCTGTCATTCTCATTAAACCTTTCATACAAGTTCGTGGTTTAGAGTACTCTTAACCTGACCCTTATTTAAAATGTCCTGGATTTGGTCCATGAACGTTCGCCTTGGTCTTCCCCTTCCAACTTTCGCATTCACTGACTCATAAATCCTTTCTGTCACTCTCCTTTCATTAATTCTCTCTACATGCCCAAATCATCTTAGTATCCAGATATCATAACATCTAAATGCATTGACATAATAAGAAGTCTGAGGCAGACACTCTTGCTGGCATATTGAAAGTTAAATTCTGTAAAAATCGCTGTTTTAAAATTACTTTCTATATACGTAACTATAAAATGAGAGAAGACATGGTTATTTTTTGTTTGAGATATACACGAGCAATAAAATCCTCTATTATAAGCGTATAACATAGACTTCAATTTATGACGAAATACGGAGGGTATCGTGGAACTGTATTTGTCCTCGCTAATCTCAAAAAGCCACTGGACCCTTTTTGATGGGACTTTCACTAATAGATAGCTATGAATTCCATAGTCTACTTAACGTCTACAGTTCTCACACCAAGGAGAAATTGGAGGTATCAAACTATACTACATCCTGCTGAAGTTTAGTTAATAAAAATCGTAGATACACATTATTATCCAATATATATAATATTTGTCTGCATACTTGTCGTCTTTGGCATTTATAATTAACATCTGCAATATCGTAGTTTCCAAACAAAGCCGCCCAAGGTCTACTTCAGAAGAAAAAGCCACAGTAAGTTGATGTAACGTTTTGTAAGACAGTTACATTGCCTACTCGAGCGTTAAGCCTTACCGATATCGGTCAATGCATACATCCTGTTATTACTTTTCTCCGAGTATAAAACCATATTGTTATACACACTATAATCCGTGATTTTAAAAAGGTAGGGCGCTAACATTGTAAGATGTAGAATACTTTTTAACGGTTCCTATACAGCATCGACCGGAACGCAATTGTTTTTCTTGGCAGCACGTCTGCGCTTGTTGTTAAGATCTAAATTACACAGGATTCGACGCAGAACAGAACCGAACATCATGACCAACGAGAACTCGACTATTTTGGTCAAATTGCCAGAAGACAGCCATGTGGAACCTTTCAATTCTTCTTCTTTTCGTTCCTCTCCAATTGCTGGAGGTTGGCTATCAGCTGTGAGAATCTGACTTGATTTCGGGCGAGGTTTACCAATTTGACAGCGCTTGTGATACCAGTCCACTCACGAATGTTGCAGCGCCACGATTTCTTGCGGCGGCCAACACCGGATTTTCCGGCAACTTTGGCCATCATTACCAACTGTAGGAGGTAATCTTTCGTGTCTGAAAGTATGACCAAGATAGGCAACTTTCCTGATTTTGATGGGCTGCAATGGCTTGCGATTTTGACCAACTCGTCTCAATATCTCCGCGTTGCTGACTTTTTGGGTCCAACTGATTGATGCCCACATTTCGAAAGCCTTTACACGTTTTCGAGTGCCTTCCTTGATAGTCGAGGCTTCACATCCGTATAGAGCTATGGGCCAAATGTGCACTGAAGTAGACAAATGCTTAATCTTTCACTGAAGAGCATAATTGGTGTAATGTGCGATAGTAAAATTAGGTGGAGGGCGGTTGCTTTATTATGCGAGACCGTCATCTCGCTGAACGACGCAAATGAAAGGTTGAGGGAGCAAGACGCTGATGCCTTCTCTCGCCCTTAGATGCTGCTGAGTAGCAGAAGTTGCACATATGCGCTTTATGCGTGTCATCCGGGCCACTAGTGTGGAATGCGATTAGGGAATCTCTAGTGATCTCATTTATAGATGAGGAAGATTCAGCGAGTCCCACACTCCCAATTGGAGAGCTTCTTTCATCGTGGTGCGTAAAAGAATTTACCAGCGAAAAAAAGAGCCTGGAGAAACTAATAATAGAAGTCAAAGGAAAAAGACCACGAGGGTCCCGACCTAAAGATATGTGTAAGGAGATGTTTAAAAGACTGGAAAAAACCTTTAAGATCTATTTACGAGTAACTTAAGATATTAGCCACATATAATTTTATCCAAAGAAGTTTTGTGCTGATTATAATACAATAGAATTGTTCTGTAATTTTGCATCGAAACAAAGACCTTAGCGGATGCATAAATTATAAAGCACGTCAACACGTGACTAACATTTAATATATATATTCTTTTAATATTTGGCATTGCTGCTGTAAAGTTTAGTCCAAGCTGCCTTCTCTAGCAAAGATCCTAGGATCGGTAAGATTGAGGACAAATATAGCCGTAGTTTTAACTGCTACTGTGATTGGTGAGGTTATTTTTCGTGTTTTACAAGGAGGTATAATAAACGGTAGCACAGGAGAGCGTGGAACCTAGTTGTGGCACAAGAAGAATAAAGTCTCAGATATAATTGTGAAGAATCGGAGAATAGTAATAGTCATCTTACCAAATTGATTGAGCACTTTGTTTTTTATAATTTGTTTGTGTTTGTAATGGTAGTAGGCTTTGCCAGTCTGGAGCGAGAACGGGAAGATGCAGCAGATGCCGCTTTCCTTCGGAGGACGCGACGTCTTTACCAACGCCTCTTGTCTCTTCCTTGAACATCCTCAGTGGGTTTCATCCGGGAGTGTTAGGGTAAATGCGCAAGAAAGCCTCTGACACTCCCAATTCAAGGCGAGGAGCGAGTCACTGGGTCTTAGTGGGTATTCTGGCCTTGCCACTTAGCAAAGTCTTTGCCAGTTAGTTAGGACCTTCTTAATGTATATAATACAGAGCGAAATATCTGCAATCTGGTAGATTAATTTGTAGAAATCATTCATAAAAAAATTAATTATCTCCTCAATCTGCATCATCACACAGTCTCAAGGGATATCATAGACAAACTTTTTCATTTATGCAACAAAAAAAAAATTTAACAATGAATTGTTGATAAATTTATGTATATAAACACTTTTTTTATATTTTTTAAATACTTGACGATATAAATAATATAGATGATTTTTACGCTCTTGAAGAACATTATCTAGTAAAGGCTTTCCTGAAGTCTAAATGTTTTTAAAATTTATAATTCTACTATCTCAAGTATTTTAAGTATTTAAAAATGAATTACTTCCATTTAGATTTACAGAACCGATACTATGGTAGACTCTAAATGTACTTAAAATATTTACGGACGGAAATGGGATGCAAGGAATTTTAACGGAGTTAACTTTAACTGCATCTTATTTGCAAGAATTCTACAGATAACAATACGAATAGCGAAGAAACTACTTCTCCTTTGAATGGTCCAAAAGCTATTTCAATTTTACATCAACGTGTTTATTCAAATAGTAAACAGATTTACTTTAAATTTTAAACCATACCTACTCACATTTAGCCTTCAAATGTTAAATGGTAAATTTAAAGACAAATGTACAGTTCCTTAACTTTGAAAATTTCTTCTATTGAATCTACCTTTTCAAACTGACTTTAGACAGGTGTGAAACTGACAAACATGTAGATATGCCAATTTGAACAATTGCTATATATTCACATAAAATAAAACGACGTGTTCCGGGTTTTTCCAATATTCACCAATTGTATAAGAGTCATGTATAAGAACAAAATCAGTTATCAGACGAGTTATAGTTTTCAGACGAGACTCTGAAACAGCCTTTTCAAAATTTAAATTTCAAAATGTATATATTTTATAGAAATTACAATATAACATCAAGTGGCAGAGATCTTTTTTATACGTGTATCAAAAGACCTCAATACTTGTATCAGAAGCCCTCAATAGCTACATCAGAAGCCATCAATTCTTATCATAAAAGACCTTCATACCTGTATCAAAAGACCTAAATACCTATATCAGAAGACCTCACTACCTGTATCAGAAGCCCACAACAGCTATATCAGAAGAAATCAATATCTATATCAGAAGACCACTACCTGTATTAGAATGACTCAATACCTGTATCAAAAGTCCCCAGCACCTGTATCAGATGACGTCCCTACCCGTATCAAAAGCCATTAATACCAAGACCAGCAGACGTCAATACCCGTATCAGAAGACCTCAGTAATGGTATCAGAAGCCCTCCATAACTATATCGGACATCAGTGCCTATATCGGAAGAAGACGTATCAGAAGACCTCAGTAGCGGTATCAGACGACCTCATAGCTTAAGACCTCAATAACTGCATCCCAGGTCCTTTTTCTTAACAAATTAAATATCTAGATAGCTACCTCCTTGATTTGACTCAAAACATTGATAAATACATTGAGTATATACCTCCTAAAATTAACTAATGAGATTATAGTAACATCTTTTAATTCGCCAATACAACTGAGTAAATAAAGATTTTTATTTACTCAGATTTATCATTACTTATCCAAAATTAAATTAAAACCATCAAAGAATCTTTAACATCTTTAACTTCTTAAGCTCATCATATATAAAAACACCTTTCACCTTTCACGTGAGCATGGAATAGATAGCGTTGTATAATTTAAGGAAAAATAAATTTAAGAAAAGACATTAAAGAAAATGTATTTGAACTTCAGCGGTAAAACTAAAACAAGTTTTGTTAACGATTGAATATTCAACAAGATAATATACACGGTGTGAAGAGACCGCTCCCGAAAACGAAGACAGATGATAGTACTAATGACACCTTTGATGATGGGACATATAAAATAACCAATCATGATTTAAAAAATCATATTTTAAAACGTTTTATTAGTATTATTTACACTTCATCATATTTATATTCAGAAACGACGGTTTCTAAAAATACATTACTTCACTAAAAATACAACCAGCACTGAAAGACATATTTACTACCAGTCTTCGTTTTAAGGAACGGGTACGAACTAATAGTAGAATATAAAAATACACTCAGTGAGACACAAAATTTCAAATAGCTCTTATATCGATATAAAATTGGGGCAAATTGTGAGGAGAGGCGAACTTTATTGGAAATCGTTACCGCTTGCTTTATGGCGTATGTTGCAACTTGCAATGTATCGACTCATGACGTCACGTGGAAACAGCCTTCAGTGGACTTGAACAAACTAGTACATTGGCAATTATACACTAGTTTTCCACGAGTTATAGATTTTTTAGTTGCTATTGGGTAACATATTTATCAGATGAATGAGATGATTTAATCAAATCAGAGTCATGATGGCCTGGTGGTGAGACACGTGATTCTTGTCAAGAAAATAAGCTGGATCAAACCCTGGAGAGCCACCCCCAATGAATAATCAGGAAATCAGGAACCGATGCAGGCATACATACCTAAGGGCTAAGCAAAAACTAAAGCTTAGGGCAATACACTACAGTTTTTGTCGTTGGTTGCAAGATAATATTCCTCAGCAACAGCCAGGCGGCAATAAAAGCACTTGACACAAGCAAGGTCATATCTGGCCTAGTGCTGAAACGCGTGAGAAGTCTTAACTGTCTTGAATAAAACAATATGGTAAAGCTTGCGTGGGTACCGGGTCATAAAGATATAAAGAGCAGTGCGCAAGCGGATACGCTGGCTCGAGCTGAATCCACTAATGGGTTCATGAGTTCTGAACCCTGTATTGTGATAGCACAATGCGTGATAAGTGCCCCACCATCACAATACGCCAACAAAAGTGGTATGGCGGAATTGAATAGTTATAGGGGTTTTAGGCATTCCAAAAAGTTCTTTGATGCAGTAAAACCAGGCTTCGCGAAAGTCTTCAAAAATTTAAGCAGAAGACAGGTAAGGTATGCAATGGCAATCGCAACGAGCCACTACAAAAGAAATCTATAGGCATTGCGGAAGACTGATATTAGCCACAGTCTACTAGAGAGTGGCCTATCCACAACAAGATCATTTCAACGGCTCCGAACTAAAGCCTACTCTCAACCTTCGAGAGTGGGTATTTGAATATATTTAGGGGAGATTAAATGATGGGGCGCGTACAAAAGATCCACAAGGGTCGAAGTGCATCCACTCCCTCTGTGGGCCCCTCCGCAAAATAATAATCCATTAGTTCACTTCATTAAAGCTTAGAGTTTCCATGCCTCTTTATTCGCAAATGAAAGGAATGAGTTTCCATGTTGACATAACATAATGACAGTTCACTGCGTATATATATTAGAAAACTTGTTGTATGTACATAAAAACATTGACTCTTTTAATAAAAAGAGTGAATGTACATCATATAACTTACGAAACCAAAACAAACTTGTTATAAATTCTAGTAGGCTGCATAAGATTAACAACTCATTTAAGGGTAACTGTATACGTTTCTATAATAAACTCCCACAAGACGTTCTAAAGATGTCAATTAATAAATTCAAAGTCTTTGTTAAAAGAAAGTTGATAGAAAAATCGTATTATAAGTTGCAAGATTACCTAGACGATAGAAACGCTTGGGAGTGAACAAATTGCTCTAATTTTAATTAAAATATAGTAAACTAATTTGTTATTGTAATGATGAGGGAAAAAAAAAATACCCGACTGAGTTTGTTGTGGGTTCTTCTCGGATCAGGGCGCGAAGGAACCCTCGTAACTTTAGATTTTAAGCCGATCTTGAGTACCGTCATCAGATGTATATTAGAATCAGAGTGTGGAAGAAAAATATAATTTGACGATTCAAAATTGCTGTAATATGCCTACTTGAATAAAGATATTTTTGATTTGATTTGATTTGATTTGTTTAACTTCATATAGGTTTTAATATATGATTCATCCTGTCAACACAGGTAGATAGACGGTATGGTATTTCTCATTCTATAAAATGTATTTACAATCTAACTACAATTGTAAAATGTACAACCAGGAAAGTACTGTAACAACCGGTTGCTGATAAGCCCATTACAGTGATATCAATAAAAATAACTGTTCAAGTACAGCGCACCTACATTTTTGTGTTTTGTATTTTTATACCTATTAAAATAAAAATTATATTTTAGGCTGTTAATTCGATATTAAAATATCTGATATACAAAGTCTATAAAAGTTTTAACTTTTAAGTGTGAAAAATAAAATGTTACTTATATTATAAATACGACAATAAGTCTGTCTGTCTGTCGCACTTTCATGCCAAATAGGTTAGTGACCCTTTACCCGTTAATTATGGAGTACCTCAAGGAAGTATCCTAGGATCTACTCTCTTCCTTGTCTATATTAACAATCTTTGCAATATCAAGTTACTTAAGGGGCAAGTGTTCTCATTTGCGGATGATACAGCTTTGGTATTTAAGAGATACACAGATGGGATTAGATTAAGTTACAAATTGGCTGAATCTTAATTTGCTTAGCCCTAACTAAAAAAACAAAATACGTTACATTTTCTATAAGGCTTACCGAACCGCCGATTTGTAGAGATCACAGACAGTCTTATCAATTATATATATAGGTACAGACTGCACTGTATTCAATTTATCATTTGTAATTCAAATATGGTAAATACAATTATTAATGATATTACGTATGTTAATTAACGAGTTGCGGGTTAATGAACCCACGTGGATGTCGGATATGATTTGCAAACTGCAATCCATAAATACGAGTATACGGCGCCACCCACTACGTTTATAGCGATCTATATGTAACCAGCGGTTTTACCTTCGTAGTTTTCTATCCCGTGTGAATATGGGAACACCCGTTCTTAGTGAGAAATAGCGTTACGAAATAAATACATATGGTATATTTAAAGGCAAATAGTTTTAGTGCCTATCGGTGGTGATATGCGGGTTGGGCTGTAAGCATTACTTATACATTTCAGTTTCAGGGACTTTTTTTCTAAAACAAAAGAAGTCCAAGTTACGTACATAGCATCACGCCGCATTCCCAAAAGGGTTGGCAAAGACTACGTCCTTCCACTTGCCACGATCCTTGCATATTTCCTTCGCTTCTTTTAATCTCATTAAATCTTTAATACAAGTTCGTCGGTTTTGAGTACTCTTCTCATGGACTTAATTTAAAATGTCCTGGATTTGATTCAGGAACGTTCGCCTTGGTCTTCCCCTTCCAACTTTCCAATACACTCATAAATTCTTTTTGTCAGTTTCCTTTCATTAATACTATCAACGCGCCCAAACCGTCTAAGCATACCCTTCTCGATTTTAGTCACTACATCTTCTTTTATACCACAACGTTCTCTTATCACACTATTTCTTCATTTGTCGCTCAGTTTCAATCCACTAATACTTCTTAACGCTCTCATCTCTATCGCATTTTACTTTTATGCTTCTTCTGCCATACCCAACTCTCACTTCCATACATAAGTGTTGGCACCAACACTCCTCCATGCACAGCCAGTCTGGCCCTTTAAGACAACATCTGGTTATACACAAAGGCCAAGTTACTCTTTATAATATCTGCTATCTACCAGTGAAAGTCTTGACAAAATCGGTCAAGCCGTTTCAGAGATTAACTGGCACAAACATACATATAATGAAGTACAGTATATAGTTTGGTATGCTTCTAAGAAAGTGTGTTTATTTGAAATGTTTCTTATGTTAACGTATTTTTTACTGCAAACTCACGTGATGGTAAAAGTTACTATATAATTACTAAACTACGATAAATAACCTCTATTTTCTATACCGGAATAAACACTTGATATTTTGCAAAACGCATTGAAGTTAAAGCTGTTATGATATTAGATATTTTGTGAATCAATTCATTAACTGAATAACTAATGACTATAACTAACTAATGGCGGATATTAATACACAAAACAAACCATGGCATCAAACATTGTAAATACGCTTTTATTAGCTTCGCCTGCATGTGTGTTATTTTTTTTGCGTCTCATTTTTTAATTTTGACCGATATTTGTTATTTTACTATTCATAAATAACAGGCGTTTAATTGTTTTTATAAATCACTAGAAAAAATGAGATTTAAATTGATACTTTTGCAATAATAAGCTTTAGAAGCCGCAATTCGGGCACATTTTTAAAAACCGGTAACTGAAAAATGGTTTATAACGGCATAATCCTTATGGGGTTTCAAATTATAGCCAATAGTCGCCTCTATCATTTCTCAAGGGGAATATGTTGAATTACCAATTAGCCTGTATAACAAAAAAAGCACGCTTTAATAAAATAACAAACTACAAGGCATAACGCAAGTTTGACGACTTCCAGCCTCCCGAACAAGCCGGATTCCAAAAAGGCTTTAGCACCCTAGACCACATCTTTACACTGCGGCAGATTATACAGAAGACCGAGGAGTAATCGGCAACTTTGCTTGGCGTTCGTGGACTATGAGAATGCCTTCGATTCGGTGGAAACATGGGCCGTGTTGAGATCTTTGCCGAGATGCCGAATTGACCACCGGTACATACACATGTTGAAGTACTTGTACGAAAACGCCACCATGTCAGTCCGTATACAGAACCAACGCAGGACGTATACAGAACGAATGAGGAGATCCGTAGCGGAACCAAAGTCACCGACACAGCCCTACGAATCGCGAACCTGAAGTGGCAATGGGCGGGTCACATAGTCCGAAGGATCTATGGACGTTGGGGCCCGAAGGTAGGAAGAAGGAGGGTGTAGGAAGACCCCCCACAAGGTAGACCGACGACATAAAGAGGGTCGCCGGTAGCCGCTGGAGCCAGGCGGCGCAAGATCGGGCCTTGTGGACCTCATTACGTGAGTCCAGCAGTGGACGTCCATCGGTTGAAGCGAGCGAACAAGGCATAAAATGTTTTTAATAAGCAGCCCTGAGAAGTGTCTTATTAATAGAAAAGTATAAACTTTTCTAATAAAGTGTGTTAAAGGTTTATAAAGTACAAGAACCCGCGACTTCGTCTGCGTTGAATGTTTTTTTTATTGGTTTGAATGGGTATCATTTTCATTTAGCAAATTGCTGTACAAATAAAAAACTAATATATTAATACTTCAATTATTTATTTGCTGTGTATTACTGCAAAGAGCTTATAGTACTTCTTCAGGCTCTAAATTATCGCTGTATCAAATTTCAATCAATTTCGTAAAATCAAGTCAATGGGAATATTCCTACCAAATATCGAGTCTCTAAGCCTTGTGGTTCCACAGATATCGTGACGAGTCAATAGCTGCCACCACCACAACCCTCTTGTGGGTGGAATTTCGTTAAATCCGTTCTTAGCTTACCTCTACTCGTCAAAGGGAATATTCCTAACAAATTTCGAGTCTCTACGCCTTATGTGATGAGTCAATAGTTAACTTCTCCGTAAACCCCCTTGCGGATGGAATTTCGTAAAATCCTTTCTTAGCTGACCTCTACTCGGCAAAAGGAATATTCCTACCAAATTTCAACTCTCTATGCCTTGTGGTTCCAGAGATATCGTGATGAGTCAATAGATACAGATATCTCTTTTATATATGTAGATTATTTTCAACAGGTAAAAAAACTTTTATATTTCAAGAAAAACTCCTCTAAAATGATATTTTATTTTTAAAGTATTTCTTTGAAGATAAAGAAAAAAATGTAACATGTTGTTATCGTCGACAGACGTTTAATTTTTTCATTAGAGCACCTAAAGTTCATTAGTATTCAATTGAATCATTAAACGAGACAATAACACGTGTTAGTAATATATATCATTTAAGTATAAAGGTGACAAAGGAAGTTTAGCTTGAGCCAACTTAATTAACTAATATATAACTAATAATTCTTGATATTTAGAATAACAGAGAAGAGATATACAGACAAAGAGATATATACAACCGCTATATTACATTTCACTTCACATATATGCACTGGTTCTATTACGGATCTCCTCATTTCTGATTCGATCACGTAGAGAAACTCCGAGCATAGCCCTCTCCATCGCACGCTGAGTGAGTCTGAGCTTCCGCATGAGGCCCATAGTCAGCGACCACGTCTCAGAACCGTAGGTCATCCACTGGCAATACTCACTGTTCGAAAACTTTGGTCTTCAGGCACTGAGGGTTATCGGACGAAAATATCTGGCGTAACTTCCCAAACGCAGCCCAACCGAGTTGGATTCAGTTAGTAGAGAGAGAGTGATATGTTAGTTAAAACATTAAAAGTGTCGAAAATTAATATAAATAATTTATTGAAGTCTCAAATGTCGAATTGTAAATAAAAATTCCAGTTTTTTTCTCAATATGAGAAATTATTAATTAAACTTTATTTTTAAATTTGAAATATAGTATATTAAATGATTAAATGACGAGTGACAAATTAAAATGCCACATTTTATTTGTAAAAACTACCTAATCTTCAAACATAAAAAACGCTGCACATTTTAGTCACACTAATGACACGATTCATCCCTTAATTTTACCCTCGTGAGCCTATAGAAGTTTACATTAAAAACGATGGTCTTGTTTGTTAAATGTTATGTTATGAGTTGATTTATTATACGTAGAGGACATCGACATAAAAATAATTCGTAATATATGTTAAAATCCACTAATCTCCTTTTGAAAATGGTTACAGGTGCCACATAAGCACATGTCACTATCATATCAAGTCAAAGTCGAATTATCTTTATTCAAGTAGGCCTATAACAGCACTTTTGAATCGTCAAATATCGTTTTTTCTATATATTATTTAAATGATGTGATGATAACATTAAAGAACGGCTTACAATGTAAAGATACAAGGGTTCCTTCGCGCCTTGACTTGAGAAAAGTCCACAACAAACTGGGTGTAAGTTTTTTTTTGTTATCATCATTACAATATATATTTAAAATTTATTATATATCTATATACATATAGAGCAATTCATTCACTCCCACGCTTTTTTGTCTTCTAAGTATTCTTTCAAATTGTAGGATGATTTCTCAATTAGTTTTCTTTTAAAAAAGATTTAAATTTATTAAGGGGCATCTATGTAACTTCTGGGAGCTTGTTGTAGCAACGTATACAGTTACCCTTGAATGACTTGTCAATTTTATGTAATTTACTAGAATTTACAGCAATTTTATTTTTATTTATTAAGTTATATGAGGTACATTCACTTTTTTACCTAAAAGAGTCACTATTTTTATGGACTTACAAGTTTTCTAATATATACGCCGTGAACTGTCATTATTTTCACTGCTCTGAATATATCACAGTAAAATGCATTAACTAGGGTTATAACATTATATACTCACTTGCATTTGTTTCATGTTAAAAAAAAACTAAGTCCAAGGCACTTGACACAATTTATAAACTCGTTTAATATACACCGATCTTAATGGAGACGGCGATTGGAAATAACACGCTTTTACCAACTGTGCCGTTGCACTATACAGACGAGAGATGACTTTGCATAACGGTTACTGAAATGACGGTAGTGGAAAAAAAACGCTCCATTTTAACTGTATTGCGACAGATAACATTTATTTGGTAACGAGTTTTGAATTTAAAATATTCTTGAAATACCGGATGTAGGCTAATAATTTTGTGGTTTTGCCAATAATCACCACGCTTGGCAGGCGGGTTGGTGATCGCAGTACTGACCTTCTCGCACAACGCTGCTGCCCGTTATCAGTCTGTGGCAAATAGGTCAGCTATAAAGAATGATTATACCGCCACTTGTTGGTCACCAGAGCCTCGTCGGTAGGAGTACGGTGCACCGTGTGCAGGTGAGGTTGGCGTTTGGAGAAATGGACTGGGACGCGTTTCCCCCTTACACCCCAGAGTGGCGACCCAGTGTAGGCAGACCCCCCCCCCACCCTACAAGGTGGACCGATGACATAAAGATGGTCGCCGGTAGCCGTTGGAGCCAGACGGCGCAAGATCGGGCCTTGTGGACGTCATTACGTGAGACCTATGTCCAGCAGTGGACGTCCATCCGTTGAAGCGACGACGACGACGAGGCTAATAATGAATTTTTTATACTATTTACGCTTCGCTGTGGCTCAATGTGTTTATCCTTACTAATATTATAAATATGCAAAATAAACTCTTGTCTATCGCGCTTTCACGTTAAAACTACTGAATCGGTTTAAAAAAAAAATTGATACACAGTCTGAGAAGGGGCATAGACTACTTTTAAATGTGAAAAAGGGCTCTAAAGGATGGAAGTATTGTCATTTTTAGAACTAGTAACTTGAAAGTTATTTTTAACAGACTTCAAAAAAAGGAGGAGGTTTTTTTATGTTTGTTACCTCATATCTCCCGACTGGGTGGACCGATCTTGATGATTTTTTTTTAATGAAAGGTGGTGCTCGTCAAAGGGTTTTTTTTAATCCAGTTCTGATGATGGCATCCAAGAGAAAACCGGATTGTTAAATTTGCAGTAAGCATGTGCGCGACAAATGGACGAATAATTCAAGATCACGCCAATCGATTTCGACCATTCTTTTTTTCTTGGAAAGGATATACTTCAAGGCTTGTTTTGTGATAGTTTGGTTAGGTTCTGATGATGGAATCCATGACAAAGCGACGGAACTCTTCAATTCTTAGGAGCAAATGAACGAAACTCGACAGAATCTTCTATAAGCTATCCAGATATTTGAGTTGCCTACCGTAACTTCGGTATGGTCAAGTGCTAGTCGTAGTTAAATATGAAGATCAATGGATCTCCTCAACGGCTTACAGTAAGGACGTGGTTTAAGACAGAAAATATAAGTGTCTGTAATCAAATAGCAATGAGCGTACGTTTGTTGCTGCATTGCAACACGTTTTTAGGTGTACATATATTAAGACAAATTTGTTAGTTTACTTCAGATTCACTAAAAATAAAAAAATTAATAGAATATTTAACAAGAAAAGAACCGCCTTCAAAACGATTTACAATAGCCGAGGTACCTACATGTAGGTGGGAGATGCCAAGTGGACTCGCGGAGATTTCCTACCTTAGCTGACGCCGACTCCGAATATAAAAATACGAAGAACACTATAAAAGAATACGCCATTATTTCTTACTTTTTAGAGCATATTAATATAAATGTTTTGTAAATTGTTTTGAAGGCGGTTCATTTTTTTGTTAAAATTTCTATTTATTTGTAAATCTTAATGTAAGGAGCTTAATCGCTTTTGATTATGTCGATAACAACTTAAATGACTCGTAATCGTATCGTAAACTCATAGAAATGTATAAGGCTTCGAAATAAAAACTTGTTTGTTGTAAGTCCATAAAAGTATACACTCTTTAACGAAGAAAAGTGATTGCACCTCATATAACTTAAGCAGTACAAGTATCGACACTTTTAATATTTTAATGACAATTAAATTCCTAACATATCTACCTTTTCCCCTCACTTTGAGGCTCGGAAAGCTAAAGTTTTAAATTTGTATAATTATAAACAAGACTTAAAATTAGTTAGCCAAAGAAGTTTCACTTCTGACTTGTGTACTTTGTACGCAATTTTAAATTAATTTTCACAGACGTAGGATGTTAATTACTTAAGATAAAGGTGTCTTTGTCAACCCAAACAATCCAGATATAGATAAATTATCAAAAGTTATCCTGCCAGGACTCTATTCCAGGGCATTTGCTAGAAAAGTGAACTAGCACCTTTACGATAGCGATGTCATGAGTTACATAAATTTAATCCTATTAGAAATTTATAACGCGTCACGTGTTTAGCTTATGACCTATGTAAGTTATCAACGAGAGATTAGTGCAAACTGCATGTGCACTTGCTAAGATTACAATAAATACTTGCTTATTATCGGTAGGTATATATTATGGCACGACATCAAGTCTATATGCAATTCACAGACCTCTCACTGGCTAGTATTATAGATGCAATACTCAGCAGTGGGCAAACTCCCCTTATAGAAAATTTGTATGCCAGCCACAACCCAGGGGCCAGAGAGGAATGCCTTAACGTACCTCTGGCTCCCCACTCATGGTTGACGACGGTCCCGCTGGGTTTTAGTGGGTATTGCGAGTTCTTCCCCCTCGCGGAGTCCCACACTCTCGACCCCACAGTCGGGGTGCGTAAATACATTTCCCAGCAACAAAAAAAAAAGTCTATGCTATTATTTAATTAATCTAAACTTCAAAACTAATATTATAAAGAGGTACCATTTATGTTTTTGTATGTAAGTTGCTTACATTTTCACACAAAAAGTACTGGACCGATTTCAAAAATGTTTCCATCATTAGAAAGCTGCATTTTCACAGAGCGACATAAGCTATATTACTTTCGCAAAAAAAAATAGGGATCCCTAAGAAAAATGGATTAACGTAACCTCAGGTGTGAAATAAAAAA
The DNA here is from genome assembly GCA_015832385.1 of Elymnias hypermnestra. Taxonomy (NCBI): domain Eukaryota; kingdom Metazoa; phylum Arthropoda; class Insecta; order Lepidoptera; family Nymphalidae; genus Elymnias; species Elymnias hypermnestra. Next base: position 831,731 of record JACTOM010000215.1, read on the forward strand.
TCTATTATCGCGTGCGCTGCGATAATTATTGAAGATAGAACAAAAAAATGTTCTACAATATTATAGAACGTATTAATATCTATAAAAAAGTCCTGGATACCATATGTCCAACTACTGTAGTTATGCCAATAAAACTACTTATTTACATTTTAAAAGTGTATTATAATCAAACCTTATTATTCATGTCTCTGTATTTAATCCTTATCCTAATAATTGATTAAAGACCATTTCAATACCTGTAAAATGCTTTTAAAATTATTAAAATCGAACATTCCCTTCCAAAGATATAACATATTTAAAAATCTCAATCTACAAAGAATAACGTATCCAGAGTCGAACTCCAGAACAAAACAAAGCTACGTCAATTGTTGTGTAAAGTTCTGAGACAATAAAGTATCACAAATAAATCCTTTCTCTAATATTATAGAAGAAAGATTTGCATTTTGAATTTTCCTTTTTATTTTTAACTATTTATAATAATCAAGCTAAACATCACTGGACAGATTTAAAAAAATACTTTCAATACCTGTAGAGTATTTTAAAATTGACTAATATCTGGCATTACATGTAAATGATTTTACGAATTTAAAAACGTAAAAGTCAGCAAGTAAATAGCAGCCCATTAACGTCCCACTGCTGGGCACAGGCCTCCTCGCTCATATGACAGGGGGTTTTTAGAACATAGACCCACCATGATGCTCCATTACGGATTGGCAGGCATAGTATACAAGTGTACTCTCTATTCCTTCACTCTCGTAGTTCGACGTGACGGCAATCCGACACGACCGGAGAGAGAGATCAAGCGCTGGACCGACGGGTTAACGTGCTCTCCGAGGCACGGGGGTGGATCACACCGCCAAATTTTTCCCGACTTCGGGCAAATATTGAGAAAATCTTAATAGAAAATTCAATATAGATTTCGAACTGGCCCGACCCGGGACTCGAACCCAGGACCTCATGTCTGTAGTCGAACATGCTAACCACAAGACCAATGAGGCAGTCTTTAAAAAATTATTAGATATATATTCGTTCTAATGTAAAATCTGTATATTGATTAGATGAACTAAGTGAAATAAAACTCTTGTACTTCCTAACAAAAATATATAGTCCGACTTAGTAGACTTTCCACTGCCCCGAGATCGGTATCTACGCGGGCGACACCATGGGGCATTGCTAGTTTTATATATAAATACATATATCTGATCGCAATTTCGTATCGGTGGAAAAATTCGGAGGGATTTATTAACTAACACTACGATACAGTAGATAAACTATTAGATTTCTTGTAATTGTTTAACCGCGATGTACTTTGAAACTCACCCGTTTTGATGACTTCGTCATTTTTGCTAAATTATTTCTAATTAAATACCAATTAAGATCTTTATTCGTAAAAAAATGTGTCGTTTACATAACATCGGACAAAAGTTATAACATTTCTGTGAAAAGGTGTGGAATTCAGCTCGGACCTCCTTTTCAATTCCAGAGTAAAAACATATTAAAAGAGCACAAAAGATTAATAATAAAAAATCTAAAACTATGTAATGGACTAAGAAATAAAACTACATACATGTGGTTTTATTTACTGTACCTTAAAGGAGATGGTTCTAAAAACGTTCGAAAAAAGTTAAGGACATAAGATAATTTAATTTTTTTTGTAAATCTTAATATAAGGAGCTTAATCGCTTTTGATTATGTCGAACTGTTAGTCGATAACAACATTTAAATGGCTCGTTATCGTATCGTAAACTCATAGAAATATATTAGGCTTCGAAAGAAAACTTGCTTGTTGTAAGTCCATAAAAGTATACACTCTTTTATGAAGAAAAGTGATTGCACCTCATATAACTTAAGCAGTACAAGTAAAATTATTATCAATTCCAGTAGGCTGCACAAAATTGACAATCAATTCAAGAGTATGTAAACGTTTCTGCCTCATTGGTCTAGTGGTTAGCATGCTCGACTACAGACATGAGGTTCTGGGTTAGAGTCCCGGGTTGGGCCGATTCAAAAATCAATAGTGAATTTTCTATTAAGATTTTCTCAATATTTGCCCGAAGTGGAGAAGTTGGAGGTGTGATCCACCCCCGTGTCTCGGATAGCACGTTAACCTATCGGTCCTGCGCCTGATCTCTCTCCGGTTGTGTCGGATTGCCGTCACATTGGACTATGAGAGTGAAGGAATAGAGAGTGCACTTTTGTACTATGCCTGCCAATCCGCAGTGGAGCAGCGTGGTGGGTCTAAAAGCGTATGCTCTAAAAACCCTCGCTCCTCGGCCACTTACATACTTTAAACGTTTCTTTGACTAACTCCCAGATGTTACTTAACAAATTTAAATCTTATATTAAAAGGAAATTAATAGAGAAATTGTTCTATAATTTGAAGGACTACTTAGAATAAGTGGGTGAGAATGAATTACTCTAGTAATGCTCTAATAAAATAAATGAAACAAATATATTGCAATGATCATGCGAAAAAAAGAGAATTTTAACTGAGCTTGCTGTGGGCTCATCTCAGGACAGGGTGCAAAGAAATCCTTGTAACTTAAGATTACAAGTCTTTCTTTAATATCAATATCAGTCATACAATGAAGTGATACATGGAAAAAACTGTATTTGACTATACAAAAGCCTACTTTAATAAAGAATTTTGGAATTGAATTGAATCTGAAATTGCTTTGAGGATGGACCTTGTTGCATTATATTTACTCCACCAACCCTTGAAACTAGCTGTATTCCCTGATGAAGGTGTGTCTTATCTACCCTTTCTGGGCACATTTCATTAGAATATGGAATGTCACAGTTTGGATACATATTTTGTAATGAAAAAATGCATACTGCAATTTTTTAAAACTGAGTATGTTTAAGTAATAGTTCTACTTTCAACATCATAATCATCAAATAGATGGGTGCAGTAGTTTAATTCCCACATTTTTTAAAATGCAGATGAAGTTGCAAGGTTCAGTTATCACTTTTACAGGAATACAAATGATTTGATTGATTATTCAGTAGAGACTCAAATTATACTAAATCCATTTTAATTCAACTATAGAAAGCACTTGCTACTACATTTACTGTATAAGAGTATATATGATTTTATGAGGAAAATGATATTACACAATTCCCTATTGTAGTACACACCCTCTCTATATATCAGTGTTAATACAGTTTATTTAAATATTAATTCAATAATTAAATTCCTAAGTGAAAGAGAATATTAGAGATTCTTTTCTATAAAACAAATTTAATAATAAGTTTATGCTAGAAGGTATAGAAAACTAATTTAATTTGTAATTACCACTTTGATTAATGAAAAGATATTGTGAAAATAATCATAATAGAACTAAATATGGTATCACAACACCAAATACATAGGGGTTATTGGAATACTTAAAGCATTAAAAAAATTATATAGTGCATGTGGGTGCTTGGTTAATCTCTTTTTCTATCGTAATTCTCTTACAATCAATTCAAATATGTTATAACATGGCTTTTGTTTTTCGTGACAGAGTAGAATTGTTCAAAAACATATCCAAAATCTGGCGAAAAATAATAGGGTTGTGTGGTATTTTTACTCAGTTACCCCCTTGGTAGCATCATATGACTGCTGGGGTGGTCCCGGCAACTTGGGTAGAATGTACCAATGAAATGGCTTAACATATCTATATTAATTCCATGTTGACAATTTACTTTATCACTGACAGGTTAGTATTTGAAATGGTAAGCGAGGATACAGTACAACGTTGAAGCACCTTGGCCTAGTAAGAGATAATTTACCTCTTGTGCTTATTACACAGCATTAACGCAGAATGCAAATTTTTTGCTTAATGGCATATCTTTGCTGGTAAGGTGGTAATAAGCCACCAAACAAACTTCCAACCAGTACAAGCTCACACAAATTAGAAAGTGCTACTTCGTAAATTTGCCCTACTGGGCAGTAAGTAGTACCTCAGTTACAGAAGTGAATACATGCAACATTGCACCAGTAAGACAGTCAAAATTATTACTAACTTATTAATGATCAAATTGGATTATAATATTGCATGGATGGACACATACAGAAATTATGTAATGATTGAATAGTTATTACAGCAATCATCAATAATTAATTATTAAAGTTTATAATATATTAAAACTTTACAAGATATTTATAACTTGCAAGCAAAAAATATTTATAGATAAAATTACGAATTATTTATTGTTAAAATGTTATTTTAGGTTTATCTACACTTGATATTTACTTAATGATGTTAACATTAAAGACAATATTGTGTGGATTTTGAATAAAAATTTTATTTAAACAACTATAAATCATTTTCAAAATCAGGCAGATTTTTTTTATCGCTGACAAGTTAGTGCTTGACTATGACCTCTTTGGTGGTACTTCTGTAATGGTTGGGTGGTAACTAGTCACACCTACCAGTCCAGACAAACTAGATAATGAACTTTCCTAGATTTGCCTTACAGGGGATTGTACCTGGTACCTCTACTAGTAACTAGAGTACACACACCACTGCACCAATGAGGCAGTCAAAAATAGCATAAGAGATTAATATTTTTAAAAGCTAACTACAGTAAGAAATTATAGGTCAATTCTCTGGACAAATGCATATATGTATAGTAGAGAAAATTATTCTCTGTATTCTCTAAAAATGGCCTGACTGAGTTTGATATATATTTTTTTTAATATTTGGTAGATATCAGAATAAGTCAAACAGTAATTTTCACCTTCCTATATGCTATTTTCACAGTTTAGCTGATTAACATATCCAAATTTCTTAAAATACTAAATTTCTAAATATAATAAAAATCCAAAGGCTTAACTTGTAATAATTTACTTAATACAGTATAAAGTGTAATATGTTGGATTTATCTGCCTATTTGCGATAACTTATAAAACTTCTTAACTGATTTTTATGCGGTTTTCACGAATAGATAGAGTGAACAACAAGGTCTTTATTTTTCAAGGTTTTAAGTAAATTGGATGAAAAGTATAACGCTAATTGTTCAACGAACGAAACTCGTGCGAGCAATATATGTAGGCTTGTTGTGCTCTTCCCGTGCGAAACCGGGAATATAATTTTGTGATTTACATTAACTTTAATTTAATACTTACTTCTGATAATAAAGGAGCTCTGTCTAAATTTTCCGAAGATACGAATGCGGACTCGTAATAAGCGCCGCGGCTCCTGGACTCATATCTGGAGCCTCCCTCGTCCCACATCCGAGCTTCTAGTTCATCAGACATTCTGGCGCTTGTGTTTATTTAACACTTTTACCACATTTTTTCACAGTAAACACTGTAATTCAACAATTAATTTTAATTCAACTAAATCCTTTTAATTTCCTGTATGGATAATATTTGTAAGTTTAGTGTAATTTAGGTTTTAAAGATAATTCAGCCCAGAGAAGGCAGACAACGCAACCACCTCCCCCACTGAAATCGAATCTACTACTACAAACACAAAAATTGAATGAAAATGATAAAAAAATAATCTTGGCAATTGCGTTTATAAACTTAAGATACAAGTTTGAAACGCCATACAAGATGGCATATTATTTGCATTAATTGAAAAAAAACAACACCTTTTTTTCTGCTTATAATTAATGTACATTGTTTTAAAATTTAATACAATAATATATTATTTAAAAATGAAAAATATTTGTATTTAATCTATATAAATTTCAGAACGAAATATTATTGACAACTGTTATACTTTTTTATCTGGTGTTACAGTTCTGGCGTCTAGTAGATTTGATCTTAAAGAAAATGTGACATTTATGTTAATATTTTGAAAAAGTATTTATTATGAAAGTTTTTTTTTTCGCCTCTGCGGGTCGTGGTTGACGCACGT
>JACTOM010000810.1:0-192192 GCA_015832385.1 Elymnias hypermnestra
TACCTACCTACCTACCTACCTACCTACCTACCTATAATATAAAGATGAAAAAATCTCCATAGCGCAATCTACGTAGTACGTTTTCGTCGTCTGCGCCATCTTGTGACTAATGTTCATCGTTCATGTATAAGTTTGGTTATAGCTCTGTCTGGATTGCCGCGGGTGCAACCGCGATGGCGCGACTTATATTTTTTTACTTACCTACATTACTTGTTTTTACAGTTTTTTATATTTAAGTACATTTCTAATTATTGGTGTACACACTATATTCCTGTTTGCTAATTTTAACATAAATTAAATAAGATGACACAAGTATTACATGATTATCGGCGTAGAGTTAACATTTAATGAGTAATTCATTCATGTTTAACCCATCCATGCTTTCTTTTAAATCTGTCAAACAGTTATCTATGAATCAATCCCTGTCAAACACCTCTCCGTGTACGCCCCGATTATCCTGACACAAGCACTAGACTCCTCATAGAGAGACTTCAATGCTTGAAAACAATGGATGGTTTCGTTAAGAATAACCTAAAAAAACTGTTCTATATGTAAAATGGGTTTATTGTTCCTTTATACTCGTAATAGCTCTGTAAAAGGCTAATGCATCTTTGAAACGTATATTTCAAAAACGAAGTCCAATTATAGTTGCGACTGTATTGCTGTGAGCATTGTCTGTTTGTAGCAGCTTATGTTTACCTTTCATGTAATATTACCTTTTGTAATAAGACATTTTAACAAATTTCATAACATTATGTGGAAGCAAACAAAAAAANAAAAAAAAAAAAAAAAAAAAAAAAAAAAAAAAAAAAAAGGGCGAATGCTCGAACCGGCGAATGATTTCTGCACTTTCTTCACTCTAAAAGATGGCAATGCGAGATTGTTTTTATTTCTTGTATTCAAAACTGTGTATTTCGCGCTTTTCATTGTATTAGTGAATATTATTACGGATATATGAAATGTTAAACAATATATATTGTGAGCGACGGTACTGTCCGAATTTATATTCATCGAATTTTGCAGTATATGTATTATGTATGACTAATTAATACTGACACCTAATACCGGTTCTTCTTCTTCTTCTTCTTTAATTTATGGCTTTTATTGGTGCCAATCAGGCCCTATTATTCCGCCAACGACGTGTTTTCTGTGTTAATGTTGAAGTAATTTTCCATTGTCCTTGGAGCACTTCAATTAAAGCTCTAACATTATTTTAAAGTCTTACAAACGTTTATTAGTGTCTTAACAACTTCGCTGNAAAAAAAAAAAAAAAAACAGTGTCTAGTTTTTAAACAAAGCAAAGGTTTAAGATCGTACCACCTGATCTATGGTTTGATCATATTAATACATAAACAAGCTTCACAGTGAAAAAGAATGAAAAAGAAAGAAAATGTGGCTGTGACTGTCCTTGTCTTGCCTTGACTGGCCATAGATAATACCTATATACTGGTTATAGAGGCGCCACTCTACTTTCAATTAAGTGACAAACGAACTGCAGTTGGCATTTCTTTTGAATTTTAGAGCTGCAGCTAGATGGCGCTGTATTATTTTTACGATTTTTTATAAAGGTTTGTTCTTAGGCCTCATATATGGCGCCAAGGATCCAAGTTCGTTTTAAACTATCGATACGATGGTGTTATATTTTAAAAGTATTTTGCATAAAATACATTTTTCAAAAACGAACTATGGTTTGGTTCAAGGCGGCATGAATGGGCCCTGTTAAGGCAGAAGCAATAAAAACAAGTAATATAATCACTTCTTTTTATTTTTATGAACTTATATAAACAGATAAACATTTATATATCTAAACCACATAATTTTAAATAAATAAAATACACTCAACAAAACATCCTCCGCTCCATGACGCATAATTTTTCAAATGTCAATTTCTGAATCAGACGTAGGGATGTATGTCGATGTCGACTCCGCGATGTTTAATGACTATCGATATTTAACTGGAAAACATTGATGTTTTGATTTCGATAACACGGCCATATCAATTGGAACAAAATATTGAAAGAATAACATATCCTCGAGAGCCATCTAGCGTTAGATGTATACTTATATTACAAAAAAGAGCAATACATGCCTTATATCACTAAGGATGTCTCCTTAAAAGAAAAATTTAAAGAAACATCACTTTAACGAAAACAATATATATTGACTATTTGAACGGGTACATATCGCGATGGCGATTTTTAATTTTTAATTTTGCCGATATTTCGACCCAGTTGCATGGATCGTGGTCACGACGTAAGAGCTGTGGTCGGTTGTGTCAAGCTGTCAAGGGCAGAATCTGTCTACCCTACGTCTGATTCTTTTATTTTTCACGGCACCCACATCCATTTGTCGGCATACTACACTCACAACGTCACGTTTTAATTTTGAAAAATTGCGTCGTTTGTTCATTTGGCATAGCTTCACCACTGGATTCCACGTATCAGCCAGCTTAAAACCATCTTCACGATTGAAATTAGGATATTTTTNAACACATAAATGCTGTCAAGCACAACGACATACAAAAATCTGCGATCGCGGAGCACATTTTGCAGCAGGGAACTCAACACTGGATAGAACTTCATAGCCCGAAAGTTCTTTCCACGGACCGCCATTATATGCCGAGATTAGTTCGCGAGGCCATTGAAATTAAAAAATATCCTAATTTCAATCGTGAAGATGGTTTTAAGCTGGCTGATACGTGGAATCCAGTGGTGAAGCTATGCCAAATGAACAAACGACGCAATTTTTCAAAATTAAAACGTGACGTTGTGAGTGTAGTATGCCGACAAATGGATGTGGGTGCCGTGAAAAATAAAAGAATCAGACGTAGGGTAGACAGATTCTGCCCTTGACAGCTTGACACAACCGACCACAGCAGTATCGTCGTGACCACGATCCATGCAACTGGGTCGAAATATCGGCAAAATTAAAAATTAAAAATCGCCATCGTGATATGTACCCGTTCAAATAGTCAATATGTTAATAAACCACGAAAATTTAAGTTTAAAACAATTAGAAAACAATATATACTGAATAATACTTTATATATCCGTAATAATACAGCAATAAGAGCCAAATACACACAACTTTAAATTTATTATTTTATTGAAAAGGGTTGAGCAGTTCAAATACCTGGGGCACATATTAACTGAAAATTTTATGGATGACAATGACATTGAGAGAGAACGCCGTGCTCTGGCAGTACGATGCAACATGATCGCACGCCGTTTTGGAAAATGTACCGCCAGTGTCAAAGAACATTATTTCGGGCGTAATGCCTAAGCTTCTACACTTGTCAGCTTTGAACAAAATTGTCTAAAAGTGCAGTCAATAACATCAGGGTGCAATATAATAATGCGTATCGTATTCTGATGAGATCAATACAGTCGCAAGTCTCATCAGTCCCTGTCTCTAAATTATATATTTCATAGATGCATTAGCCTTTTACAGAGCTTTTACGAGTGTAAAGGAACAATAAATCCATTTTATATAAAGAATAAATAGTTTTATTTGTTACAGAAAATATCGATGTTTTGTTGTCGATACATGTATAGATCCGTAGTTGCATGTCAACATCGATTTTATCCTAATATCGACATCCCTAACCTGTTTGTATTAGCTCCATCTAGTACGCCTCGAAGACGTACTTTAAATATAAACTTTATATATTTATTACACATGTTTTCATATTTTATTTTTGTTCAATTGCTCGTATGAAAGTATCACCCCCCCGGCGCCAGCTTCAGTTCTCTTCGTTATTTCGTCCGTCATTGTCAATGTCTCTTTAAATATTGCCATTTTGAGTTGTGGATAAATGGTTAGTCTGTTACAGAGACACTTGCTGTCGGCATATCACCGTGACAGTATTTAAGAGCCGCCTCTGCTTCAAAGAAATTTAAATAAAAAAATCAATCTAATCAATATAGTTGTCACTTTTTATAAACTATAAGGATAACCTAAAATTTGGAATTTTCGCCTCTGCGGGTCGTGGTTGACGCACGTAGTACTACCTACCTACCTACCTACCTACCTACCTACCTATGTTTAATACAATAAATGAAATGAAAAAATCTCCATAGCGCAATTTACTTAGTACGCTTTTCGTCGTCTGCGCCATCTTGTGACTATTGGTGCAACCGCGATGGCGCGATTTATATATATTTAAGTACATTTCTAATTATTGGTGTACACACTATATTCCTGTTTACTAATTTTAACATAAATTAAATAAGATGACACAAGTAATACATGATCATCGGCGTAGAGTACATGATCATCATCAATACATTCATGTTTAACATTAATCATGTTTCATGATTAGTATGTATATATTTTCTTTAAATCTGTCAAACAGTTATCTATGAATGAATCCCTGTCAAACACCTCTTTCGACAGGAAACCACTCCGTCTGCGCCCCGATTATTCTGACACAAGCTATAGACTCCTCATAGAGTGACTTCAATGCTTGAATCAGATTACTTCTCACCCATACGTAGTTAATATTGACCACGGCTCATTGCTAACCACTCGATCATAGGCCGTTTCTATATCTATATAATTGATTTTACTTAATACTAATGTTTTATTTTGTCTCTACTTTTGTAACACCTACGTAGTAATAATTTTTTGTTTTTTCCGTCCCATCATTAAAGGTGTCAGTAGTACTCCCATCTGTCTTCGTTTTCGAGAGCGGTTTCCTAACAACTCGTATATCATTTGTTGTACCATCGATTGTACAAAAAAAAAAAACTGTTCGTTCTATATATGATTGTTGCGACTGTTTTGCTGTTAGCAATGTCTGTTTGTAGCAGTTTATGTTTACCTTTCATGTAATATTACCTTTTGTAATAAGACGTTTTAACAAATTTCATAACATTATGTGGAAGCAAACCAAAAAGTGCGAATTCTCGAACCGGCGAATGATTTCTGCACCTTCTTCACTCTCAAACATGGCATTGCGAGATTGTTTTTATTTCTTGTATTCAAAACTGTGTATTTCGCTCTTTTCACTGTACTAGTGAATATTATTACGGATATATGAAATGTTAAACTATATACATATATTGCGAGCGACGGTACTGTCAGAATTTATATTCATCGAATTTTGTACATATATAACTGGTAAATATGTATTATGTATGAATAATCAATACTAGCACCTAATACCGGTTATACGAAAGCCATTGATAAAAAAAGTCTAGTTTTTAAACGAGGGAAAAGTTTAAGATCGTACCACCTGATCTTTGGTTTGATCATATTAATACATAAACCAGCTTCACAGTAGACATGGAAAATGTGGCTGTGACTGTCCTGGTCAAAAAAAAAAAAAAATAATAATAATAACAATGACGAATAATCCAGACAGGTCACTTTGGATGCGAGTTAAATCGTCCCACAGTCAAATTTGAATAGATGTTAAAATTGAAAAAAAAANTTTATCCATAACAACTCAAAATGGCGGCAATATTTAAAATAGGCATGACAATGACGTATGAACTGTCGAACGTGACTTAGGTGACTGTTCGCGTGCGCGGCGACTCTGCGACTGCTCCAGTGTGGCCAGCTACACACTGGGGTGGCCCTCTACAAATCGGTGTGACATTTCTAACAGCATTTTATTTATTTTAATTAGTTCAAATTATTAACTTATTTTCATTAGTTTTTAATTTGTGAATTAATAAAAATAATGACATTTCTGCAGTATATTATAGATTTGTATATGGTATTTTTTAACATCAGCTAATTAAATAAGCAAATCAAACAATTTTGAAAGTAACATTGATTTAATATTTGATGTACTTAGTAGTAAGATAATACATGTATACATACTCGTGTTCGATATTTTCATTGTTCGAATAAGCACACTAATTTGTGGAGGGCCACACCAGTTTGTGCCTGACCACACTGGGGGAGACGCGCCGGCCATAGATAATACTTATACACTGGTTAGAGGCGCCACTCTACTTTCAATTAGGTGACAAACGAACTGCAGTTGGCACTTCTTTTGAATTTTAGAGCTGCAGCTAGATGGCGCTGTATTATTTTTATATAAAGGTTTGTTCTTAGGCCTCATATATGCCGTCAAGGATCCAAGTTCGTTTTCAACTATCGATACGATGGTGTTATATTTTACATAAAATACATTTTTCGAAAACGAACTGTGGTTTGGTTCAAGGCGGCATGAATGGGCCCTGTTAAGGCAGACGCAATAAAAACAATTAGTATAATCACTTCTTTTTATTTTTATGAACTTATATAAACAGATAAACACATATATCTAAACCACATAATTTTAAATAAATAAAATACACGAACGTTATGCAGCATCCCATGGTCTAAAATACAACATCAAGAAAACTATTACGATGGTTTTCCGCTCAGTCAGAGGTCCAGAAATCATTCCAGCAGTCTTACCTTGACGATAGTGTATTGAAAAGGGTTGAGCAGTTCAAATACCTGGGGCACGTATTAACTGAAAATTTTATGAATGACAATGACATTGAGAGGGAACGCCGTGCTCTGGCAGTAAGATGCAACATGATCGCACGCCGTTTTGGAAAATGTACCGCCAGTGTCAAAATAACATTATTTCGGGCGTATTGCCTAAGCTTCTACACTTGTCAGCTTTGAACAAAATTTTCTAAAAGTGCAGTCAATAACATCAGGTTGCAATATAATAATGCGTATCGTATTCTGATGAGATCAATACAGTCGCAAGTCTCATCAGTCCCCGTCTCTAAATTATATATTTCATAGATGCATTAGCCTTTTACAGAGCTATTAGGAGTGTAAAGGAACAATAAATCCATTTTATATAAAGTATAAATAGTTTTATTTGTTACAGAAAATATCGATGTTTTGTTGTCGATACATGTATATATCTTTAGTTGCATGTCAACATCGATTGTATCCTAATATCGACATCCCTAACCTGTTTATATTAGCTCCATCTAGTACGCCTCGAAGACGTACTTTAAATATTAACTTTATATATTTATTACATGTTTTCATATTTTATTTTTGTTTAATTGCTCGTATGAATCACTCCCCCCCTCCCCCCGGCGCCAGCTTCAGTTCTCTACGTTATTTCGTCCGTCATTGTCTCTTTCAATATTGCCATTTTGAGTTGTGGATAAATAGTCACACGCCTGTTACAGAGATACTTGCTGTCGGCAGATCACCGTGACAGTATTTAAAATCCGCCTCTGCTTCAAAGTCGTTTAAATAAAAAAAACAATCTAATCAATATAATTATCACTTTTTATAAACTATAAGAAATATTGCATAATTAATTAGGACTTTGTATAATTAAATATAGATCGATTTTCATCGAGAGTCAAAGAACATGTTATTTGTAATTTCCTGGATACATGTCGGATTTTAATGTTTTTATTTACAATAACTTTGACAACGTGTCAAACTTTAGCCGTTACAGCAGGCCTATCACCGGTGAACAGGGTACATTCGATTGAAAAAAAAAAAATTGCTACATTGAGTTGTACCGCTACATTGTTTAGTGTTCTTAAATTAATTTAATTTAATATATATTACATTTTTCATTTTTTTTTTTCTCTTATTTTAATCCTAGACACACCGGCAATAGCGAATCGCATCGAACTAATTCATATTGTACATCTTATATATGAAAGTTAATTGCTGTTCATTAAAATTCGACATCGCCTAGACTTATTTGACTAATTTTGGTTTTGTATTATGTTCACGTTTCGCTATTATCCAGGGAGGGTTTATGGGGAGATTAAATAGAAAAATCTTCGCATGTAGTAAGAACAACAATTTCGCTTTCCTTCTGAATCCTATCTGTCAAATCATGGATGACATCTTACATTTGTCTCGCAAGTGTGCCTCAGAACGATGGAGACGAGGCGGAGGCGCGTGACCAGTTGAAACGTCAAACAAATATTTGTAAGATGAACCTCGATCCTCCGATTTAAAATGATTTATTGTCATGACTACCATAAATGAAATGCGGTTTTCATTCGTTTGGAAAAAAGGGCTAAAATTGAAACCAAAACGAGACGTTCCTAAACGTCTGGACGTCTCATTTAAAGTGGGACCTCTTTTGATTAAAGCTGAAAGATTCGCAATTATCATTCAGGTTTTTAAATTATTCATTTTGAGACGGTAAGAAGTTTTTCAGTTCAGAGAAGTCGATGGTGTATCTATCTTTAAATAAATAAATTATATGCATACAATATAATCCAGAATAAGTTTCCATCGTACACTGCCATTTGAAAGTGAAATGGAAATAGTGAGTTATAAAAATAAATATATGCTAATACTCTCGTTATCGTAAAATGTGCCTTCAACCAGAGTTCCGAGGTTTCATAATATTTTGAAAAGCCTTTAGTCAATACGAGTCGCCGCTTCTTTTCTTGTTCGCCTCTGCCTCTCGTACGCCATCCGAGTAAGAGATTACGGGACAAACGTACCTCGCGGTCACGATGCCGGGGCGAGATCGTCGCTCGGGGAGGGGGAGGGGGAGGGNTCGGGCGCCGCGGGCCCGCGCCGGTCGATGAGGCTGGGCGCCAGCGGGCCGCACAGCACGTGCCAGCAGTTGGCGCACGCGTTGCCGCGCGAGTAGGGGTTGGCGGGCGCCGCGCCGCGCCGCGCCGAGAACGAGCCCTTGATGTCCTCGTTGGTGGTGCGCTCGGCGGCCGCCAGGTACGTGTGGAAGCCGGCCAGGCCGAGCACCGACCACACGGACAGGAAGCACACGGCGGCCGTGAGCGCCGAGGCGGGCGAGCCGCGCAGCGCCGCCGCTAGGCCGGCGCTGCGCGCCAGCAGCGCCAGGTGCGCCGCCGCGCACGCGAACACGAACACGGCCAGGAACGACAGCGACACCACGAACAGGTAGAAGTGGCGGTAGTTGCGGCGGCCCACGCAGTTGCCCACCCACGGGCAGTGGTGGTCGAAGCGGTCCACGCAGTTGTCGCACAGCGAGCAGTGCGAGGCGCGCGGCGGCCGGAACATCTTGCACGTGAAGCAGTACTTGAGCTTGACGGGGCGGCCGCGCACCAGCACCTCGCGCGCGCGCGGCGGCGGGCGCGCGGCCTCGGCGTCGCCGCCCGCCCCCGCGCCGCCCGCGCCCCCCGCGCCCGCCGCCTCGGCCTCGGCGGGCGGCGCGCGCGGGATGATGCCGGGGTCGGACAGCGCCGTGCGCAGCAGCGCGGCCAGCGTGAGCGCCGTCAGCGCGGCGCCGGCGGCGGGCACGGCGGGCGACACGCGCGCCGCCAGGAACGGGCAGTCGAAGGCGAAGTGCAGCGCGCACGTGCCGCAGATGAGCGCCAGCGTGAGCGCGAACACGCCGGGCTGCGGCGCCGTCATGAGCCGCCCGTCGCACCAGAAGCGGTTGCGGCCCGCGAACACCTCCCACTTGCGCGTCACGCGCCGCGACGCCATGGCGGCATCGTCCGCCGCCCGCCGCCCGCCGCCTGCCACCAGACTCACCAGGCTCACCCTCGGGGGCCACCGAGAGGCCGACCAAATATGGAACATGTCCGACTCATTTCAAATATGGAACTGTCCATAAACCCAATAAATAAATAAATTTGCTTTTGTAAATGTATTGTCTTTATAAAAGCTGCATGTCGAGTTCACCGGTATCCAGGTGTGCGCTGAGACTGCTGGACTCTATTAAATAAATCTCTATTAACTAAATATGTAAATTTTATTTAATTTTAAAAGCCTGTTTTGCAGCGAAGCGGTTTGAGGTAACCGATCTCCTCAAATGGTAATTGTACAATATATTTTG
This sequence comes from Elymnias hypermnestra, assembly GCA_015832385.1. Classification (NCBI taxonomy): domain Eukaryota; kingdom Metazoa; phylum Arthropoda; class Insecta; order Lepidoptera; family Nymphalidae; genus Elymnias; species Elymnias hypermnestra. Next base: position 9,773 of record JACTOM010000810.1, read on the forward strand.
ATGTAACAGATGTAATGTAATGTAATGTATGCTGTTGCAAAACAGAAAACTGTTGTTTTTGTGACTTGGTTCAAACAATTTATTATGATGTTAACGAGAACACTTTCCTACTTTTTTGAGGAGAAAGGTTGATGATTTTGAATTGCCTTTTTCTGAGGAAATTCGAAACAGCTTTTAGTCTATCGATTTGGGCAGTAACGTTACCATTAAAAAAGTTAATTTTTCATTGTAGGACAATAGGTGCCACCTCATTTCAGGTGTGAGACAACCAACTAACAAAATGTTTTTGAACTAACAAACGTCAGTGTCCACATCTTGTAGAAGCTGCACATGATGAGACCCGGCTTTCATGACTGAGGTCACTATATGACTCATAAAATAATAATTAAAAAAAAAAAGATTGACTCATAGCTGAGCAATCAAAATTAGAAAAAAAAATTACAATTTTGTTATATATCTCTAATTATAATACCCAGAACTGAATTCACTGAATATTACTAGACACAGCAGCAATGTACTCACCAGTCACTCCAATTAGTAGAGTCGGAGCATGTACAACATTCCTACAGCACAGATTCTTCTCGTTGACTATATTTTGTGCATATGGAAACTTCTATCATGAGGTGTTGAGGCACACTGTCCCTGCAAATGATGGTTTAAATCATATAGGCAGTGTGGTGCCTCATTTGCACATTGGAGACACTTTGCGGTCCATATATTGGCACTCAAAGCACCGCACTTCAGCTATTGGATACTCGCTGAGGCTACAGCAGACACAAGAAATCACTATATTTTTAAAACAATGTGGGACGGTTCGATGAAATAATCGAGTCTAAAATCAATTGCATGCATGTAATTCCGAGGACGTGGTAAACTAATGTACAAATCGCCAGCGACGAGCGAGCCACTTATCAGCGCTGCGAGATTATCGCGACGGAGGGCAGATAACGATTACAACTCAACAGCGGCGGAGACCCGCCCGGTGGGGGCCTGGCGACTAGCGAGGCCGCGCCTGCCGCACCCGAGCCGGGGCCTCCTCCGCGGGACACGTACGCGGGAGCAGACGGGAGCGGTGCGCGCTTACCTGCCGGCCGCAGCGGTCCGCGCTCCACAACGCGCCGACTCTAAAACACCATTTGTGCCGATTTCTCGCTCCAATCACGAGAAACTTGCAAATTTGTCTGCGACCTGAATCCTGTTGAATCGGACGAATGTAATATACGCGACTGCGGAGTACTGTATTATCACTGTTCCGAAGTAATTTTTGAGTTTCCGTCTTGTCGAACGAGAATTCCAATACATATATTGAACTATTTTCGCTTTAAAAGTTACAGCAAAACTTTCTCTTAGTTCAATTTTTGACGTTTCACATCAACTTCAAAGTTTACTCTCCGTTGACGGCTCCGTGGCCATCGACAACGGCCCCCGAGGCGCGCAGCCATAGACCGGGCGCTCTACGTCGCCCGAGTCAACTGCGAAGTGCGACTGCGAATTGATTCAAGTGCCATCGTCGAACCAATATTTTCATTAGAACTGCGCACTGCCAAATGTGTCTCGGAGTAGTTTTAAGACGGCGGCGGACGGCGACCGTGGACCCGTGCCACGCATGAGACGAGGCGGTCGCGGCTCTTCGAAATTCGATTTTGTTGCAGGACTATATTTTTAAATCTGGAACCTCCGCGTCGCCGTACCGCTTTCGATTTTATTGAAACGACGGACGGACGCTCGGAAAGGAACGCAGCGGACGGATTTAAAAAAAAAAAAAAAAAAAAACAGAACTGTCAGTCGGCCGAACGTCACGTCGACAGAACCGAAGCGACGGAGCTCCGCGCGAATTCGGGTTGCGCGTTTCGCAAATCGAGGGCATGGCGTGAGGCGCGCGATGGGGTCGCGGCGCGAGACGCTGGTGGTGGGCGCGCTGTGCGTGGCGTGGTACGCGCTCAGCTCGGCCAGCAACGTGGTGGGCAAGCTGGTGCTGACGCGGCTGCCGCTGCCGCTGTCGCTGACGGCGGCGCAGCTGCTGTCGGCGGCGCTGTACAGCGCGCCCGCGCTGGCCGCTTGCGGCGTGCGACGCGCGCCGACGCTGCCGCTGCGCTACTACGCGCGCGTGCTAGTGCCGCTGGCCTTCGCCAAGTTCCTGACGGCCGTGTTCTCGCAGATCTCCATCTGGAAGGTGCCCGTGTCGTACGCGCACACCGGTGAGTGGCGGCTCGGGCCGGCGGCGACGGGAGCGAGGCCCTCGAGCGCTCCCGCTGACCGCCGGCGTCTGCCGCCCGCAGTGAAGGCCACGACGCCGCTGTGGACGGCGGCGCTGGCGCGCGCGCTGTTCGGCGAGCGGCAGTCGCGCGGCGTGGCGGCGGCGCTGCTGCTGATCGCGGCCGGCGTGGGCGTGGCGTCGGCCACCGAGCTGAGCTTCGACGCGCTGGGGCTGCTGGCGGCGCTGGCGGCGGCCGCGCTGCTGAGCCTGCAGCACCTGTTCTCGAAGCGCGCGCTGCGCGACACGGGCGCGCACCACCTGCGGCTGCTGCAGACGCTGTCGGCGCTGGCGCTGGCGCCGCTGCTGCCGGCGTGGCTGTGGTGGGAGGGCGCGGCGCTGCGCGAGGCGGGCGCGGGCGCGCTGCCGCTGCTGGCGGCGGACGGCGCGCTGGCGTGGCTGCAGGCCGTGGCCGCCTTCAGCGTGCTGTCGCGCGTGTCGCCGCTGGGCTACGCGGTGGCGTCGGCCGCCAAGCGAGCCGCCGTGGTGGCCGCGTCGCTGCTGCTGCTGCGCAACCCGGCGCCGCCGCTCAACGTGGCGGGCATGGCGCTGGCGCTGCTGGGCGTGCTGGCCTACAACCGCGCGCGGCTGCGGCGCCCCGAGCCCGCGCCGCCCGTGCTGCCCGTGTGACGTAGGATAATGTTAACGCTAAGAATGTCTATTTTTAATATATCTGTTGGACGAGAACGTGGTTTGATTGGCGCTGGTGGCCTCGGGGCCTCGCGCCTCGGGCCTCGGTGCTGCGCTTCGTCGGTGCGCAGGGAACGATTGCAACATCGCGGCTGTCGATTCACAACTTCTATTTCAGTCGACGAGAGTCACGCTACGATTACCAATTTATTATGGGATTATTTGAAATAAATAGATAATTGGAAGCGATTGAGATGATCGGCGTTGTCGTGTGTAGTCTCCTTTTTATTAAAAACATATGATGACATGCAACAATCAGCACGTGGACAAATGGACGAATAACTCAACATCACATCCGATTTCGACGATTCCTTTTTGAAGTGGAACTTCTTTAGGCGCATGAGGGTAATTTCTTTTCAGATGAAACGCGTGAGGCGTCACGAAGATGTTCTTATGCTAAATCGTTTGAAGGTTCGGTAGTTACAAATAAAGTGTGGCATTCTTATTTGCCACTCGTCATTTAATCATTTAATATACTAATTTAGTAGCTAAAAACCAAATTCAATTAACGATTTGCAATATTGACAAAAATCACGTGGCAATTTTATTACTTCCAATTCGCCTTTTGAGATCTCAATAAGTTATTTGTATTAATTTTAGGACGCTTAATATTTTAATGACAATTAAACTCTTAACATATCTTCATTTTTCTAAGGTTTCAGAATTCTATAAATATAAACAAGTGTTAAAAGCAAAAGCATAACTCGTCTCGATGCAATCATTTATTACTTCTATATCAGATTTTCCTTAGTCAGAACCAGATTACAGCCATCCAATCTTCCATACACAATGACTTGCAAGCCTATTGGAAGTTTGGCCAAAGATCCTCGTGCCAGACTAACCCGGCGTTAAACCGAAGACATCCCGGACGTCAGTGTACGAGATTAGTATGGCTCTCAAACAGATGAAGAACGGCAAGGCACCGGGTGATGACGGAATCACAGCGGAACTGCTGAAGGCGGGTGGGAAACCCATTCTTAGTCCTTCAGCGGATGTTCAATTCCGTCATTCTAGAAGGCATGGCATAGGAGCGTGACTGAACTAAGCATAAATCCTCTTTGGCGCCCTGCGTACCGCCTGTCCGTAAACATAATCTAATGACTGCTGCTAAGGCTGGAGCCGAGGGCGCGTAACATAAGACTTAAAAATTAGTTTGCCAAAGAAGTTTCACTTCTAACATGTGTACTTTATACGCACGCACATTCAATTTTTTATTGAAAAAGATATATCAAATCAAAATATCTTTATTCAAGTAGGCATATTACAGCACTTTTGAATCGTCAAATATTTTATTTTCTTCTTTTCTTTTCCACACTCTAATTCTAATGTACGTCTGATGATGATAATCCAGAACGACTTAAAATCTAAAGTTACAAGGGTTCCTTCGCGCCCTGATCCGAGAAGAGCCCACAACAAACTCAGTCGGGTGTTTTGTTTTTTTNACCCTGTGGGACTCCCATTTTTGTCACAGACCCCGCAGAAAGCTTGCCATTGACACAGACCTTTTGCGTTCTATTGGTTAAATATGAACTCATCAGGTCTAATGCTGTGCCCGCGAGGCCATAGTGTCGCAATTTCCCGATCAGGGTTTCATACTGAACACAATCGAAGGCCTTAGACAGATCACAGAAAACGCCAAGCGCGTCACGTGAATCCTCCCAGGCCTCGTAGATATTGAGTAATAACTGTACGCCAGCATCGGTAGTCGAGCGACCTCGAGTAAAGCCAAATTGCTTATTATGTAATAAATTATAATTTTTGAAATGTTTTAGCAACTGGTTCAACATTATTTTTTCAAATATTTTACTAAAGGTTGGGAGAACCGATATTGGCCTAAAGTTACTAGGGTTAGAAGTACTGCCTGACTTAAACATCGGTATTATTTTGCTGTACTTCATTAAGTCAGGAAATACACCACAATCAACACAATTATTAAAAATTTCCGCCATGTCAGGTGCAACGATGTCAATTAATGATTTTACAAGGTTAACCGATAGACCCCACAAATCGTTAGTTTTTTTGTTATTGATTAAATTAAATGACTTAATAACATCAGAGGCATCGACATGACTGAATTTAAAGATACCATGACATTGGGGCATGCTATCAGCTAGCCAAGAGAGTGCAATGGAAGGTGATGAGTTCAGCGATTTAGTAGTTGAGACAGGAATATTTGTAAAAAACTCTTCAAAAGTATTAGCAACCTCTGAGTCTGACGATATTTTTTTATTCTCTAACTCTAAATTAAATTCATTAAAACGCGGAGTTGCTTTTCCTGTTTCATTATTAATTATTTTCCAAGTTGTTTTAATTACATTACTACTGTTTTGTATCTTATATTTTATGTGTTGCGATTTAGCAATAACACATTTCTTTTTAAAATCCTTGGAAAATGATATATTTCAAGAGTTGTTAATCGTGGGATCCATAACACGAGTACTTCAATTCTTTGGAGCAAATTTACGATACTCGGCCGAACCTTCTATAGGATATCCGGATAACTGCGTTGCGGTAGGCGTAGCAAGGTTCCCAGGGACGGCGGACCGCGGCGGCCCCTCACGGGGAGTCACGGCGGCGCGCGCAGTTTTACTCCAGAGCTAACCTGTCGCGTCGTCATTGTGACAGTGCGTAGGATGGCGGGTCGTTTTGAGCCGGTAAGAGTCCGGCATAACCGGTGGCGTTCCGGTATCCTATGACGGACTTTTTCCCGCCTCGACAAAAAGAAGGTGTAGGTAGGTTACCTACACATACTAGTTATAGGCGGGACACGCCTACCTTGGCTGACGCCGACTCCGAATATAACAATAATTGTGACTGCATTACGTTATCGTAACTATTTGAGACTTTCAAGAAGTCTAAAATCTTTCATTTCATTTTTCTTAGCGGAACTCTAAAAAGGAAAGAAGACCCCGTGATTTCGAACTTTTTTATTATTATTCATAATTTATTAATTTATTGTTGTATCTATATGTAATAGGTAAGGCATTGCTATCGATAAAAGTTTCAGATCTTTTCCAACGCTTGCAACAATTAAATTTCCATTATCCCACATTATACTTAGAAAGCAAAATATTATCGGTTCGGCAGCTTTTTATACGAACTTCCATAGACGTGTTGATACACTACGAATTAATCTTACCACCCAAAGACAAGTTATCTCTTGGAACAATTGTCCACATCGCATTCTCATGGACACCGATGTTTTCTGGGTCCTTTTATTTACAATAAAGTCAGTAAAATATTGCCCCTGTATTGTCTTGACATTTACCAGTGTAAAAATAGCCTATCTAAATTTCTTCAGACTTTGAGCTACGAGGAGACTGAGGAATTACCCAACTGTTGACATTCGTGTACCCAGTCTTTCAGTACGCACACGAGCTTTGATAAACATACACACATAGTACAGGTCTCCTAGCGAAGATTCAATATAGTGTACGGCTGAAGGTTGGGTATCCATGCGTAGATATTTAGGAATTAATACATGTATCCTTTTGTTTTCTAAATAAATAAATAAATCGTGTGTCTCCCAGTCTATTGCCAAGAACTGCCTCGGCAGGCCTACCCGAGAGGCGACGATTACCTCTTACAGGGCCGGGCAGGCTTACGGGGATCAAAGCGGCCACGTTTATTTGATCCATAATGGCCGCGGGCGGCCCTGGTCCGGCCGAGGGCGGGTGCAATGAAACGCAGCGGCAAAAATAAATACTAAAATATATTTACACTAGGAGTACGCTAGAGCTCGTCGCGGCCCGCCTCGTCGGCGTCGGCGTCGACGTCGTCGTCGGCGGGCGCGTCGCCGGGCGGCGCGTCGTCGGCGTCGTCGAGCGGCTCGTCGTCGGGCAGCGCGTCCGGCGGCAGGCCGAGCGCGCGCTGCAGCATGCCCTCGACGGAGTCGGCGAAGTCGGCCGCCTGCCCCTCCTGCAGCAGGTAGCCGGAGCGCAGCGCGGCCGTGCGGTACAGCGTGCGCGCCGCGTCCGCCAGCAGCGGCTCGTCGGGGTCGTCGCGCACGCGGCGCAGCAGCTCGCGCACCACGGGGTGGCGCGGGTTGATCTCGAGCAGCTTCTTCTGCGACAGCTGGTGGCGGCGCTGCGCGTCGTCCGCCTTCTGGTGCGCGTTGGACAGCGCCAGGCGCTCCATGTTGCCGGTCCAGCCGAAGGCCGTGGCGGCCAGCGCGGCGGGCGAGCGCGCCAGGCGCCGCGACACGTCCACGCGCGTCACCCAGTCGCCCAGCCGCGCGCCCAGCCAGCGCGTCAGCGGCTCGAACTCGGCGCGCGCCGCCGCGAGGCGCTCGCGCGCGCCCTCGCCCTCGTCCAGGTCGAAGATCTCCTTGGCGATGTTCTGGAACTTCTTGCCGTCGTACTCGGGCAGCGACGACAGGCAGTACTCGTCCACGGCCTCGGTGAGGTACAGCACCTCGTAGCCGGCGCGCACCAGCCGCTCGGCGAAGGGCGAGCGCTCCACTTCGGCGCGGCTGGCGCCCGCCATGTAGTAGATGTGCGTCTGCTTGGGCTTCATGCGCGCCACGTAGTCCGCCAGGAATGTGGGCGTGGCTGCGCGCGACGACTGGAAGCGCAGCAGCTTGGCCAGCCGCGAGCGATTGGACGGGTCCTCGATCACGCCCAGCTTCACGTTGGTGGAGTACTCCTTCCAGAACAGCTCGTACTCGTCGTCGGGGATCTTCTTGAGCATGTCGAGCACTTTGCGCACCAGCTTCTTCTTAATGATCTTGATGAGCTTGTGCTGCTGCAGCGTCTCGCGGCTCACGTTGAGCGGCAGGTCGTCCGAGTCGACGATGCCTTGGATGAAGGCGAGGTAGTTGGGCATGAGGTCGTTGAACTCGTCCGTGATGAAGACGCGGCGCACGTAGAGCTTGATGTGGTCCGTCTTGGTGCCGTAGCGGTTGAAGGAGTCGGCGGGCTGCGCGCGCGGCACGAACAGCAGCGCGCGGAAGGTCACCTCGCCCTCGGCCACGAAGTGCGCGCGCGCCAGCGGCGCCGCGCTGTCCTTGGTGAGGCTGGCGTAGAACTGCGTGTACTCGGCGTCCGCCACCTCGGCCGGCTTGCGCGTCCAGATGGGCTTGTTGTCGTTCATCACTTGCCACTCCCACACCGTCTTCTCCGTCTTCTTGGGCTCCTTGCGCTCATCGGCCGCGTCCTCCACCTATGAGTGCGCGTGTTAGGGCTGAGGGGGGGGGGGGGGGGGGGGGGGNGGGGGGGGGAGGGCGTTGAGCGAGGCTGGCCCGCCGCGTCTCACCTTGGCGTCGTCGTCGGCGTCGGCGGCCTCGTCCGCGTCGGCCTCCTCCGGCTCCTCCACGGTTTCCGTGCGCGAGGCCCACAGGTAGATGGGGAAGTTGATGAACTGCGAGTACTTCTTGACGAGCGCGCGGATGGTGTCCGGCTGTAAGTAGTCGGCCGCCTCCTCCTTCAGTTGCAGCCTGCGGAACGACGGGAACGGGTCAGAGTGGCCGGCGGGGAGGGCGGGGGGGGGGGGGGCTGCGGCGGATGGCGGGGGCGCTTACGTGATGTGCGTGCCGCGTTTCAGCGTGTCGCCGCGCGGGTCCTCGGCCACGCTGAATGAGGCGGCGTCCGACTCCCACACGTGCTGCGTGTCATTGTTGTGCTTGGAGACCACGGTGACGCGGTCGGCCACGAGGAAGGCGGAGTAGAAGCCGACGCCGAACTGGCCGATCATGTCGTTCATCTCCTGCGCGCCACCCTGCGGAGAGTCACGGGTCAGCGCCGGTCCGCGGGCGGAGTTCGCTCGCCCGCGGCGGCCTCACCTGCTCTGAGTCCTGCATTTTGGAGAGGAAGTCGGCGGTGCCCGACTTGGCGATGGTGCCGAGGTTCTGCACGAGGTCGGCGCGCGTCATGCCCACGCCCGTGTCCACGATGTGCAGCAGGCGGCGCTCGGGGTCGGCCTTGATGCGGATGCTCAGATCGGGGTTGGCGCCCAGCGCCTCGGCGTCCGTCAGCGACAGCAGCCGGATCTTGTCCAACGCGTCCGAGCCGTTCGAGATCAGCTCGCGCAGGAATATCTGCGGACGGGGAACCGGTCACGCGGGACGGCGCGACGCCGGCGGCCGGCGGCGCGGGACTCACCTCCTTGTTGCGGTACAGCGAGTTGATGATGAGCTTCATCATGCGGTTGACTTCGGTCTGGAAGGTGTAGTTCTGCGCCGCGTCGCGCAGCTGCCGCTGCTGCGCCACGCTCAGCGAGTCGGGCGAGATGGCCTCCTCCTCGCGCAGCACGGCCTCGGCGTCTGCGAACACCACCTCGTCAGCACGGTCCGCACCCAATTCCGAGCGAAAACACCGCAAGAGGACCGGCCCCCCGAACGCGCGCAGCCGACTATTATTCCCCGAGCGGCGGGAACATCGATTCGGAAACCACGCGACGGTTGCCATGGCGCGTTTCGTCGATGACGCCGTCGTCTTCGCGGCGCGACGGCCGGCCCGTCCGGACTCGCGAGGAGCGAAGAGGTTCCGAAGAGGCCCCCGTCGTGTCGGAGGAGAGGAGCGAGCCGGAAGGAGGGCGGGGGCGCGCCCCGGCGCCGCCCTCCTTCAAGCTGCGGTTCGCGAGCCGCCGCGAGCCCGGCCGCTCGGACGTGTCGGCGGTGAAGCCGGCGGGCCTGCGTGAGCGTCTCGACGGGCGGAGGGCGCAGGGCGGAGGGCGGGCGCGAACGACGTCGCCACCTTTGGTGCTTTCGCGTTGCAGCGGCGGCGCTGAGCGCGGGGCGCGGCGAGCCCGAGCCCGCGGCGGCGGCGTGCGAGCGCGCGCTGGGCCGCGTGCGCGCCGCCTTCGAGCGCGGGCCCGCGGACAAGTACGCCGCGCCGGTGCTGGCGTCGCACGAGTGAGTCGGGCGAGCCCTCGGCCGCGAGAGGGCGCGCGGCAGCCGACGCCTCCCGCCTCCCGCCTGCGCCAGGTGCGGCTGGTGGTGGCGGCGCGGCGCGGCGGCGGACCCGCGGCTGCGGCACCACATCCGCGACTCGGCCTGGCTCAAGGAGCGGCTGCGCGTGCTGGCCGCCGACTGCGGCCGCGCGCGCCGCTGAGCGAGCGAGCGTCCCCCGCAGCCTCGAGCCGGAGGCGAAGACGAGCTCCGGCATCGCCGAGTCGGTTCTGACGATGTGCGGCGCTTCCGTCGTTGTTGCAATAAATCGTTCTAACGACTGACCGGTGGTTTTGAAGTGAAACGAAAGATTCCAATTTCATCGAACCGTACCACCTTTTTCCTTTTTACCAGTAGCTTCTTAGGGGGCGATACATTGATAGAAATAAAAAATCGGGAAAATGTTGATAATTCTTCATATGTAACAAAGTCACCGCAACGTTCGATTAAACTTGGCGAGTTGGGCATCGCGATTTGATTAAAAAGGAGAAGCCTCATGGAGAGTCCCGAACGGTCGCTTCGGCGGTGGAACGCCTCGGCCGCTGGGCGCGACGAACGAACGAATGAATGGAAACAACTGATATGCGACTGTCAATCGACACTCGCTTCAGAAAGCGCGCTCGTATTTCTTTAAATTTTAGCACGTCTCTAAATTCAGCTCTTCTCATTCGAATGAATTATTTTCACGCGGTACTTTTAATGAGAAACGTGTAAACAAGTGACCCAGTCATATTCCCTTTTAGATCAAGCACTTCCAAAGTGTCTCCGCACCGACCTTTTGTTCCACGGTTTCCCGATTATTTGTAAATGAATTTGTAATTCTAATTCACGTCCACTAGATAAGCAGAAAGTGCGAAGATAAACGAGTAATTATCTAACGTCGTAAATTATTGAATATCGAAGCTTGTCTCGATTCAAAAATGAGGCCAATTTTATAAAAAAAAGTTAAGCAAATCCACATTTTACAAGGTCCCCTCACAGTTCTTCATAGCGCACTAGTCCAGTCCAACTGTGCTTTGCCGTGACTCAATCTGATATTACTTATACCACCATGCCATGTTGCTGTGGACACTTCTTAACACATAAATGATGGAATATTTTAACTGAATCTTTCGTGATTTATTGACATATTTGAAGAGTATATGATTTACAGATACATACCACGTTTGTATGTTTTTAGTGGATTTGTTGATGATATCGACAAAAAACATATCATTATGATATGTACCCGTAAATAATACATTCTACAAAAATTATTATTTCAAAACTCTCCCGTAAACACATATGCAAAGTGATTCGAGATATATTCTAAAAGTTATTTTGTTAAAATGAGTTCAAATGTTGCCGAGATTAGCAAAAGCTCACACATGGAAATTAGTACCTATACATTGCAGAATATAAAGATTTAACTTAATCTCTGTATATTGCAAGGCTACTGTAGTTTAATTATCCAGGATTACACACAAAATGACTACTCTTGTTAACAGACACCAATGCAATAAAATATGACTGCAACAATGACTGTGTCTGCAAAGTAAAGCTACAAACAATTATAAACATAAGAACATTTCATCAGCAATACATACATCTTTTGGTTTTACATGTTGCAGAGCGACAGGCCGATACTCATTAAGTTGCGCAGCACTCCTAACAAATTATTATCATAATATGAGAATTGTGCAACTACTTATTCAGTTAACAAACAATTCAATATACTCTCAGTAAAATTAGCCCATACTATCTAATCGGTCAGGGGGTAGATCAGTGAGGATCGGCCGCAGCTAGTCACCACCGGGCAGCAACATGACTCTAACCCATATGTATCTTTTCAGTAAGTCTCTGTAAGGACGCACGAGATACTTCGTTATTGACCTATTCTAAGATTAGAATGTATCATCGCCACCCAGCGGGTGCGAGCACAATTAGACGAGCCTTAACTCGCCCAAGTACGATGACAACTCGCTCTGATGAGCGACGCGGCTCGGTTCTGGCGTCGCCCTCGCCGGCACAGCCACTCGGAGCCGAAGAGGTGCCGACGAGCAGTGAAATTTTTACACTTCTACCGCAGTTAAAAAACAATTTAAATAAACGACAGACCGGTGCGTGAGCCCTCGCGCGAGGCGCCCAGGTCCACGTCCGCCGTCGCCGCCCGCACCTCGCCCGCCTCCTGCGCGCCGCACCACCCTGCAACACAGCGCTCGGTCACCTGCGGCTCAGCTCGCACGGCGCGACGCGGAGCCGTCGACCGGTCGCGATGGAACGGCTAGGCTCCGGGACGACAATCACCTGAGAGCAGCAGCACGGCCGCCGCCAGCAGCACGCGATACTTCATGTCGCCTCCTCGCAAGCGATGTACGGAGAGCACGCGAACGATAACGACAATCGCCGGTCGCCCGACGTCGTGCACAAATCAAAATCACAACAGTCCTCACCGACAGTGCGCTTTCTATGCGAAGCTCCCGGACGCCGCGAGCATAGATAACGAAACGTCACCGTTCGCATTGGCCGGCGCGACGCCGGCCTGCAAACTTCCGCCAATGGCGACGCAACACGACCTCCGCCGAGCGAATAGGAAAAAATAATATACAAATGTCTCTACCCCATTGGTGGAAAAACGATGGCCGACACAGAGTAGCTTTAGTAGGATTAGTTTCCAACATGATTGAATATAAATTCACGTATCGAATAATTGATTTTTTTTTTAAATTTTATTTATTGATATGTTAAAGGAAATTTAATTCTTTTGTTTAATCGATCGCTTCTACTTTAATAAAATAGACTTTGCAAGATTTTTTTTCATTACTTTTTTTGGAAATCAATTTTCAAAATCACGCAGTGTTTAAAAAATAGGGTAAAATTAAAATACAAAATGGAAACACTTATGGTGGCGTGCCACCATAAGAAGTTTCATTTATTTTTTTAATTTTGTATATATTCGATAGGAAAGACAGACTGAAATCTATGGGTGTTACCAGAAGTTACAATTATAATTAACAATTTTATAGATACCTATAAAATTGATATTTATAATTGTAATGTTATGGCAACTACCATAGATTTCAGTCTGTTTTTCCTATTGAATTGTATATATAATACTACCTACGGCAATAACTAAGCATAACCAGTACCATTACTTAGTACTTAGTTCGTTTAATTTGTGTAAATTCACTTTGTAATGTTCTTTTATTTGGCTATAGTTCTCTTCCATGTATTTATGTATTTCGTAAACTAACATAGTGTAACTAAGATCATTGTAACTAACACTATGGACAAAAGTCTTAAAATAAATGGTTGTTATTATATATTTGTATTTTAATTTGGTCGTTGATAATATATATATTTATGAATCCGCCCCATTATTTTATTCAGCAACAAAAATATCCAAATTTACATTTTCATATCTTTCGTGTGTTTTGACTTGATGTAGAAGCAATTCGCTTAATGTAGGAAGTCAAATTCTGAATTTTCTAATATACGGTGAAACTATAAATCAGTTCGTATATAACAACCTAAAAATCAAATGATATTTTTAGAAGGACCAAACTAATTTGTAGAGGGCCATACCAGTTTGACCACACTGGTTGCTAGCTGGCCACACTAGAGTAGTTGCGATACGTGGGTTATAACAGGACTAACATAATATCTGTTATTACGGTTACAAAATAATAACAGGTGTTTTTTTAAGAATATATGTTCGAGCTATACTTATAATAAGAAATATATAAAAATTAAAATGCAACTACACAGTTAATACATCAAACCTGTAATATGTAGCATTAACATTATTATTGCTAATAAAATATTTTTACTTTTAATTACATAACTTATGAAAATGTTGTGATTAGAATTGGGCATGCAATATATGTCATAGTATCACATGAAAATGAGACATGATCAGTTTATAGTGAAATTATAATTAAAATTATAAATTTACATTAATTACATGTGACACAAATTTATTTCAATTTACTTTCACCTCCAAAGTTCTCAAATAGTTTTATAAATGTGGTAGAAATGTATATTTCTGATTATCACGCACATTAAATTGTATTGCCTATGATCAAGTGATGAGAAATGAGCTATGATCAACGATAATGGTTCTAGTGCTTGTGTCAGAATAAACGGGGCGTACGTGGAGTGGTTTCCTGTCGAAAGAGGTGTCACCATGGCTGTTCAACCTATTCATGGATAACTGCTCGACTGATTTAAATGAAAGTATGTATGGGTTAAGAATGAATGAATTACTCATCAAATGTTTACTCTACGCTGATGATCAAGTAATACTTGCGTCATCCGCTAACGAGCTTCAGGAGATGCTAAATATTATGAATGAAGCTTTGAAAGGGAAAGGAATGAAAGTGAATGTAAACAAAACAAAAGGTATGCTTTTGAAAAGATATGAATTTATGATGAAAGGCAATATTTTGCTAAATGGGGAAGAAGTGGAAGAGGGGAAAGAATTTGTGTACTTGGGATCTAAATTTACAAAATATGGAATGTGTGAAAGTGATATTGAAAGGAGAGTGAATGCAGGGAATATTGTAAATGGTGCTCTACACGCCTTTATGAATAGCCAGATGGTGTCTCATAGGGTCAGACTGGCTATGAAGTTGGGTATGGTAGAAGTTGCATAAAGGAAACTAAATACGGCAGAGATGAGAGCGTTGATAAGTATGAGTGGATTAAAACTGAGTGACAAAGTAAGAAATAGTGTGAATAAGAGAACGTTGTGGTATAAAAGAAAAAATAAAGTTGAGAAAGGTATGCTTAAATGATTTGGGCACGTAGAGAGAAAGAATGAAAGGGGACTGACAAAAAGGATTTATGAGTCAAGAGTCAAGAGTGAATGCGAAAGTTGGAAGGGGAAGACCGAGGCGAACGTTCCTGGACCAAATCCAGGACATTTTAAATAACGGCCAGGTCAAGAACACTCTAAACCGATGAACTTGTATGAAAGGTTTAATGAGAATGGAAGAAGCAAAGAAGATATGCAAGGATTATGGCAAGTGGAAAGACGTAGTCTCTGCCTACCCCTACGAATAAGGCATGATGCTATGTTTTTTTTATCATTATGGTACACAAATGAACTGGCGGGTCACCTGATGTTAAGCGATTACCGCCGCCCATAGACAACTGCAGCATCATAGGACCGCTGATGCGTTGCTGGCCTATTAAGTACAAGTTTATTCGCCTCTTGAATGTATATGCATCATAGTCTTGCGGGAACACCGTAGGTGGGAGTTCTTTCCATATTTTGCACGTTCGTAGGAAAAACGATCGACGGTATTAGACTGTGGCTGAAGGCCATACATCCAGGTTATGCGGATGCAATTTATGTCTCCGTCGAGTTGCACGATCATAGAACCGAGACGGTGGTACCAATCCAAAGTGTTCTTCAGAATATTCCCCACGGTAGATACGATAGAACACACAAAGAGAGCTGACGCTTCTACGGTGCTCTAGCGTCTCCAGTTTTCGTGTCAATTGTGTGTCGTCCACAATTCGAATTGCCTGTTTCTGTATCCGGTCAAATAAAAGCAGTTGGTATATGAGACCTCCAGCCCATAGGTGGGAGCAGTACTCTAAGTGCGGTCGGATTTGCGCTTTATACAGAAGTAGTAGGCAGACGGTATGCAGGGCGCCAAAGAGGATTTATGCTTAGTTCAGTGATCGGCGCGTTGGTACTGGCAACTGGCAACTGGCAAGTAAGGCTGCAATTATGTTCCGTATTGAAAATTAGAAGAAAGTGATTTATGTTTGAATTACGATTTCGTATGGAAAATTGAATGGCTGTAAAACGGTTACTAAGGAAAATCTGATAAAGAAGGAATAAATAATTGTATCGAGACGAATATGGCTTTGCTTTTACAGAATATTATTTTGTGTGTTAAACTGGAGCATTTATAAGTGTTTGATTCATTTTATATACATATGTACACTATTATAAATAGTGTACATATGTATATAAAATTAACTTTCAAACTTTTTGACTTATGTACTTATACCATCAGTAAGCTATGTATTTAACTTTGATAAAATACCACATCTTTCCAAAAAATATTGTAAAAGCAAAGCCATACTCTACGCGCAGCTATCGCATTCCGCTGCTAAAGCTGCGCGTAACAATATATTTAAAAAATTACACATACATATTATATTATGGATTCGCTTATTAAAGACTGTTTCACTTCAGGCCCGTTTTACCTACAGTCTTATATTACAATTACAATTTCTATTTTTTCGTTTATAATACTTAATGCTTTAACGACGGTATATCAAGTGGGTGTGAGCATGATAAATTATTATGTGTTAGATCAAATACTACGATCTAGAGGTATTGATCACAAGTATTGGAAAAGGCCAGCTAAGAGTTTCTCTTGCGATGTCAAAATACCTGTTAACTAATATCCTTTAGTGAACATTCACCATTTTAATCGATAGCAACCGGGCACCAACATACATTGAAATACTGGAACAGCCAATACTTACTAGTATTTTATACTTACTAGTATTCTATACTTACTAGTATTTAATACTTACTAGTATTCAATACTTCCTAGTATTTAATACTTCCTAGTATTTAATGCTTCCTAGTATTCAATACTCCCTAGTATTCAATACTAGTTCTCCTCTTTGTCTTTTCTCAATATTTTCATAAACTAAAACAAGACGCGCCTAGTATTTAATTGAAATAAACCAATTTTAAAGTACGTCATTTCCTAAGAACAAATTCTCTATGAAAAGCGAATTCTTAATTAGATCGTATTATCTATTCTTCTACTTATTTAATCTATTACGCTCACACCCATTTGATAGGCCGCTGTTAAAATGAGAAGCACCTAGTATTATAGAAAAACTCTTTGAAATTCCCCTGCCAGATTGGCATAATTTTCTTCGCCACTATCACGTAGAAGTAAAAGAGGCACGTTTAGAAAAATAAAAATTGTAATTATAGTCTATGAATATAGGAAAAACAGTCTTGAAGTAACAGTCTTACAAGCAAATCCATAATATCAAAGAAATACAAAGGTCTATTTGTAATCTGTTCAATATAAAATGCTGTTTACGTTAACATGCATATGTCATATGTTTATTTTATTTATTTTTAGACGAAATATGTACTATATGAATGGAAGTAAAACGGTCTTCAAGAAAACAAACTGTCTTTGTCAAGCGAGCGTCGTTTCATTGCAGTAATTTAACAAGTGTTAGAAATGTCACACCGATTTGTAGAGGGCCACCCCAGTTTGTAGCTGACCGCACTGGTTGCTAGCTGGCCACACTGGAGCAGTCGCAGAGAGAGAGATGCCGCGCACGCGAACAGTCACTTAAGTCACGTTCGACATTTCATACGTCATAGTCATGCCTGTTTTAAACATTGCCGCCATTTTGAGTTGTAATGGATAAATAAACTTACTAAGTACCTAGTCTTCTTTTAATTTATAAGACAAGATATTTTCCATTGTTGAAACTCTACTCTTTAACTAGATTGTATTATCTTTTTTTTAACTTATTAATCTATCTTACTCACATCCACTTGTTAAAACGAGAAGCACCGAGTATTATATCTGTTATTATGAGTTATATTTTTCGGTTGATTTAGAAAATTTTCTTTCGATTGAGAAATTATAGCGAAGATATTCTGTTCGCGACTTTTAGGTTAAATTTAACATAGATTTAAAAATAGATCATTTTATGAAAATAGTAAATAAAATAATTAGAGGTTCCCATTGTTTTTTTTTTATTGCTGACAGATTAGCGCTTGACTGTGATCTCACCTGATGGTAAGTGATGATACAGTCTAAGATGGAAGCGCGCTAATCTGTTAAGAGGCGATAAACCCCTTACGGTTTCTACACAGCATCGTACCGGAACACAAATCTCTTTGTTTGGCGGTACGTTTTTGCTGGTAGGGTGGTAACTAGCCACGGCCGAAGCCTCCCACCAGTCCAGACTCAGACAAATTAGAAAATACAATTTCCTAAATTCGTCCTACCGGGGATCGAACCCGGGACCTCCGCTAGCAAAGCGAATACTCGCACCACTGCGCCAGCGAGACCGTCATTCTATCCATTTGTAGTAATAATTGTGTATTGTTGAATTGTTTTGATTTAATTTCCTTTATTTAAACTGAAAATCAATGCAAAATTTCTAAGTTGTAAATTAAGCCTGTAAATAGCGATTATGTACATAAAATAAATTTAATACTTAAATGCGCCAGTTCAAGACACAAAATAATATTCTTTTCTGTCTGTAACACTTGGGAATTTAATGAACTGACAGTCCTAAGCC
The DNA here is from genome assembly GCA_015832385.1 of Elymnias hypermnestra. Taxonomy (NCBI): domain Eukaryota; kingdom Metazoa; phylum Arthropoda; class Insecta; order Lepidoptera; family Nymphalidae; genus Elymnias; species Elymnias hypermnestra. The sequence continues at coordinate 27,895 of JACTOM010000810.1, forward strand.
TGTTTTTAAATTGGTACCTGTTATTAGTGCATAACAGTAATAACAGATATTGTGTTTGTCCCGTTTTTAACCCACCTCTATGCAGAATACTACGCGAACGATGCACACCATATGCATCAGAATATAGGTATTATATTATCTAAATGATACGCACATCGCACAGAGTAGAGTACATTACCGTGAGGGCGAAAGAACATCGAGGCGTACTCACTGCTCTGTGACCTTTCTCATATCTGTCAGTCACCTGTCAGTCCATAGATAATGTTCATACATCGGTGTCAGTCTGCAGAGGAGCATTAATAACAAACGATATATCCCTTTAGCCGCCGCCGGTGGAATATTTGGGCACACGAGTCACGACACGGGCCGCCATGGCGCCGCGGACGGCTCCGCGCCGGCTGACCACCAAGTGCCGCGTGCGCTACCGGCCGAGCGCGTGGAGCAGCCACGAGTTCGAGGTGTGGTGCGGCGAGCTGGTGTGCCGCGCGGCCGTGCTGCGCATGGAGCGCTCGGCGCTGCTGTGGCTGGGCGGGCGCGAGGCGGCGCTGGGCGAGCTGGCGCTGGGCGTGCCGCAGGGGCCGCGCGCCGCGCTTGCCACGCCGCTGTTGGGCGGCGCGGGCGAGCAGGGCGCGGCGGCGAGCCTGGCGCGGCGGCTGGCGGCGGCGCTGGCGCGGCCCGTGCACGTGGCCTGCGGCCTGCCCTTGGACCGCTTCGCGGCGCCGCTGGTGGAGCGCGGCCTGGCGGAGGAGATGGCCCGTCACCCGGAGTGCTTCTGACGCGGCCGGTTCCGGCCACTCCCCATTTTCAATTCTTTCTTCTGAGTGCCAGACTCTTGATTTATCTGTTATTGTGCAGTGTGGAATGTGGACTGTGCAGTGCAGGGCTCACAGCTATGCCTGTATAGAATTAGTACTCCTGTCTCTTGGAGTATCTGCAACAGATGCTGTGTAATCTGTTGACTGCATTGATGTCTTAACTTTTTGTAATATGTAGCCTTTAATTCTCCTTTCATGTTTCCGGGGCCTTTTTTGTTGTATAACACGAATGACTGGACCAATCTCCATTGGAATGATTAATGGGCAGTTGGGCCACCCTGCGGAAGTGATAAACTGATCTAAATTGAACTATTCCATATTGGAATTGGTTAATTTGAGAAAACTTAGGTTAACTTGTTATGTATGATATGGTAATGTAAGGCAAGGTAGAAATACAAGCTTTTATTGGTTATCAAATATCTTTAATTTTAGTCCATCTGAAATATTTCTTAGATAAATAAAATAAAATTAATGTATCTATAAGTGTCCATTGGGTCAGGACTCGGTTACACTTAGAAACACTTATAATTAACATAAATTTATAATAAAATTATATTATTGAATTTATACAATATAAATCAAAGCACACGCAGAGAAAGTGGATCCCATACATACATACAGACTTTTATTCCCAGGTTCACTAATGTATTGCTACTGGCAGCTTGTGTCCAATTGCTTCAACCAATTCCATATGCAATGGTGTTTTGAAACGTTTGTTAAACTCTACAGCACAAGCGCCGTGTGCCCACCTAACTATCACCGAATTCAGCAATTATTATTGTCTTAATTCAATTATTTCGCAGGTGTATATTGCACTGCTGCAAGCTGTAATGTCCTGTCTCAATAGAGCTGTCATTTATCGCTTGCAACAGACCAGCCTTGAGAGAATTTAGAATAATCACAAAATTTAACCACATCAATTAAGGGGATGTATTTATTTATATTATGAAATTAGGATATATCAAAGGAGCCACACAAACAGCGGGCCGCTTTGCTGCAAATGTATTCATAGTATGACTTCATTGTCATGTAAATTAATTGTGGAAATCCAGGGGGGGTTTCCAGTAGGTGAATTTAAAACGTTTTTTTTATATTCACCCACCCTTTGAATAGCCACAATTTTGCTTTCCCTTACAAACTATATTATTGTTATTTAAAAGTTTTGGCATTTAGCTGTGCCAAAACAGCACTGAGCACTCTGCCAATGTCATGTAAGTGAATGTCTGTGAAAACATTCATGAAGTCTTACATTACAGGTAGGACATGCATGAAGGCATTCATTTGTCCCGTACAAAATGTCAAAAGTTATATTTTGTACCACTTCATCTTTAAATTGATTCCATAAACTTTCATGTCACTTCCTTCGTCTTCACTCTTGAATCGCCCATTCAAATTTTTCAGATATTCTTCTCTAACATCCTCTTCTTGCAATCTCTCCACTTTTATTCGTTCAAGAATGCTCGAGGTTTCCTTCTTTCTATGGCGCCACCGATTAAAAAGACCACCGATTCGGGCAACAACCAGGTAGTGGTCAGTATCGATGTCGACCCCGCGGTATACTCGAGCATCTAGAACTTTCTTCTTCAGTTTTTCGTCCACAATTACAAAATCAATCATACTTCTAGCATTCCCTTCTTCCCTTGTATACACATGAATCCCCTTGTGCTCAAACATAGTGTTTGCCACAAAAAGACTATGTTCCACACATATTCCAAGCAAACTTCGTCCATTTTCATTCACCCGTTTGTCACCAAACATACCAAGAGTCCTTTCATATCCATCACGTTTCACACCTACCCATCCATTAAAATCTCCTAACATAATTATTCGCTCATTCGGTTCACATTCATTCAACGTATCACTCACACTTTCCCAATACTCATCTATTTCTTTTTGGGCTTTATTGGACTTTCTGGTGCCCAGATCCGTCGGAGCATAAGCACCCAAGACAAAGATCCGAGTAAGTCCAACTTTTAGCCTGATCCAGATGAGTCTAGGACTCACGTATTTCACTTCTTTCACAGAATCATCCATTCTTTCGGAAAGTATGGTACCAACTCCCTGACAGCCTCCACCCGCGTAGTTTGTGCGATGCCGTACGAACTGGGAGAAACTACATGTATGTTGAAATAAGTCATTTGTATTTGTTTTTAGATGCAGGATCTACATAAAGTGCGTGCCAGAACACCTGTATTCTGATAGCCTGGAAAAAGCTATAAGCTTATTGGTGCAGGGCCTTGTGTAAGAGATGCCGATCAGCTTATAGGGATCCCATTTTCGAGGCTTCAAAAGAGGTTAAAAAACGTTCTACCCCGGAAGAAACCTCACCTAGGACGCTTCATTATCTTTAGTCTCGAGGCAGAAGTTGTACTAGCAAACTTGATGAAGAAATAGGCAAATATTTTATGTGGTTGCTGATGCGGACGGGAGCTCCGCACCTGCCTCAGGATCCGCAGCGGCCCTCTCGCTCGCTGGCCGTTTGCGGTTGCCGGGTGAGCGATTTATATGAAAGGGCACTCCCACGGTTCGATCGGACACTCGACTCTAGACGCTGCGGAACACTTCATGCGTATAGCCACTGGTGTCAAGACTAAGCACCTATCGTTTACCCTTTTCAGCAGCAGGAAACGTTGCTCTAAGCCTGGCTCCGAGCCTCGCAGGAGGCGCCCTTAGAGCAACGTTTCCCCCACGACGCTGCAGGGCCTTTCTACGGGCCCACCTCTCGGTGGAGCTTCCGCGTTCGCCATCCTTCTCGGTTACGCTGTCAAAGCCAGAAGGGCCAACAGCAATTACACACTTTAAAAAAAAAAGATCGGACACATTTTTCGCCCAGACTCCCGAACGGAGTAGATCCCTGAGCGCTACTTGTGATCATTGAACCAGAACTTTGTTAAAACCGAAGACCCAAGCACCGAACGATTGAAGATCCGAACCATCAAGAATCGAAGATTGTAGAACGAACTTCTAAGAACCCCATACAGTCCATTGAACCCGGAGAGATTTGCTCGAAACCTGAATCCTTCCCCAACAGTTGCACTGCTAATTAAGTGAGAAAAGTGAAAATAAGATAAAGAAATATAGGAATAAAGAAAATAAAACAGATGGAAGGGTTCAGATACGTCTCATGCAGACTGTGGCAGGGTCATATCTGCGATGCGTGCTAGATTTTCTTTGAGTCCGATTGCCCCTGGGGTGAGCACCATTGGTGCAATGAGAGGCGAAGCGGAGTGTTTGAACTTTTTACTATGCAAAGTTGATTGCTAAATATTATCTGTAATGATAGTTAATTAAGTAAATTACGTTTACAGACAGTTGTAATAAATTTTTCATTTATGATTAAAATTTTATTTGAGTTTTCGCTTAAGTTACCTGCATTCCCCCCTTTCCCCTAATAATAGGAATTCAAGAGAAAACAAACTTGTCATGCCGTATTTTAGGGTGAAGAAATCATTTCTATTCGCACACGCATTTTAATAATATACGCGAATCACTTTTGGGTCGCTTCGGTGAATATGTTAAAACGCCCCATCACTGAGTGCACATTATAATGTCGAAGATTGTTTCGGCGACAAAGATGTTTTGACGGACGATCGGCTTCGCAGAAAACTCATGGGTCCTCGTTTCTGAAATAGGCATTTCAAAGATGCATTAGCCTTTTCGAGCGATCGCGAGTATAAAGGAACAACAAGCCCACTTTATATATAGAACAAACTGTTTTTTTCTTAACGAAAACATCGATGTTTTGTTGTCGATATAAGTACCTTGGGATGGATGTCGACATCGATTTTATCCCAATATCGAAATCCCTAATCTGTTCATGCAAGCTCCATCTATTTCTTTTTAAGGAACTACTAGCACACATAACTATTTAGTAGATGTCACTGCTTCTTACGCGTTATTTTTGTTCAATCGCTCGTGTGAGAGTTTCACTCCCGGTCGGGACGTCCACGCCGTTCATTTATGGTGACGTGTTATATCCAACGTCCGGCATGGCCGTTGCGAGTGTCCGCTGGAGCACGAGCATTAGTGTACACGACTGGAGGAAACGAAACGCCCAAGGGCAACGAGCACAGTATGTTTCGTTGTATACCACGCACTTTTACAGACAGAAATGCAAGAGAAAAGAGCGGCTCCACGACCACGACTCTACGCTGAAGTTAATTACAATGATAGCTCATAAATGGCGAACTGAAAACAGCGAGCTCGTGGCCAGACGACGACGACCTCTGGCGGCGGAGAACCGAGTGTCAATTTGACGACATAGAATTGCCTAGAGACAAGAACCGATTATAAACTTTACTGCTGGAAATAAAATCAAATTTCCTTCACATTTTGAAGAATTTTTAATCCAAGTAGGCACTTTTGCACCGTCAAACTCATTAGTTAACAATAATTCAATGTTTGTTTTACTTTTTTTTACGAGGGGCGGTCGCTTTTTTGCGAAGGTGTCTTTCAGATATGTAGGCGTAGGCGTTTCGCCGGCCTAAACTCTTCTTCGAGTGAGGACGTCGATATTGCGACGATATCAAGTATTTCTAAGACGCGGAGTGAGAGCGGTGACACAGTGAGCCGTCGACCGGCCGAGATCGTTCCGCGTCGCCCTCGCTCGCCTCGGGCTCCGACGGAGGCGGGTCGCAGAGCTCCGGGGCTCCGACTCGTCGAAATCGGGCGGAATGCGAAGGGCGAACGGCCCGGGGTCGAGCTCGTCCGACCGCGCGTCGGGGAGATAACGTGGCGCAGAAAAAGACGCGAAGAGGGGCGTTCCGCGACGGATGCCGGGGGCCGAGCGATCGCTTCCCTCGCGGAGAATCGCGCGCTCTCGAGTCGCCGGCCCGCCCTCGGCCCGAGCGCGCGGAGGGCCGGGGCCGGGTCGGGGCCGGGTAGGGCCGGGCCGGGGGCGGCGCCGACCGCGGGCCAATGGGCGCGGGGCGCGCGAGCCGCGGGCCGTCGCGCGCCGCCGCCCGCCAGTGTCGCGCGGTGCGCCGCCTTGTGAGCATCCTCGGGTTCGGCGCGTCCGCAGTGCAGTGGCAGTGAGTGGCAGTGCGAGTGGCGAGTGGCGAGTGCCGTCGGCGCGTGTCTCCCGCGAGTCGCCCCCGAGCCCCCGAGCCCCGGATCGCGGCGTCCGAGCGGCCGCGGCCCCGACCGTCCGCCCGATGGGTTAACCGGGTACGTACGGCCCGCGGCCGACGGCACATCTCACGGTTCCGGTGGAAACATTCGACTGTAGCTTCGGGCGGATCGGGATCTTCTGCCTCGTAGACGGCGCAGTCCGGTTCGTCTCAATCTATTTCTTGACGATATTGTGGCTGTTCTGACTTAAAACCTGTAAAGCTTTCGACTACGGGAGCGTCTGAATAGTCGACGCAGAGGTGCGATGCGAACGAGACTGCACTCGGTCTTAAAAAATGTGACTGTATATTTTTTCATAAGCTTCCTTACTCCCATTCGATTTTATTTGTCTGTAAAATGGCTTCGCACCAAGTTTCAACTAGCTAGGACTTTGGAGTTACTTGCGATCATAGACCGCGCTTTATTGCGCATATAGACAATGTTTGTACTACAAATTGAGCGGAGGATTCCGCTTTCCTCGCCCAACCGAGAAGCACCTCCGGCCCCGCATTGTGGCATGCAGAGGCACCGACCGAGTCGCACGTACATAGGAGCGTTTGATGCATTTGTGAGTTCCTGCGGCAGGCTCGCCGGTGAGAAGCCACGTGTTAGTGCAAATTCGTTATAAAGCATGTGGAGGTTACCAGTCGGAAGGCTTTTTCAAATCCTATCGTCGGTGCCCTTTTCTAAAGAAACGAGTAAACAAATAAACAGGTCACGTCGTCTATACGAATGTATATAAAGCGAGTATCGGTCGTGCTCTCGGAATCTCGAAAACCTTGTGCCCCGCGCAATAGAATCGCGGAAAACCGAAAAGAGCTTCGAAACATAAGACTCTCATTGCAAGGCCTTCATTATTATTTACGATGGACTTTAACCGGCTCCTTCCGCACTGCGGTCACTCGCCACGAAGGAGTTTCCCGTATCGGCCTGCTCGCGAAGGAGGCCGCCGGAGGGCCCGTCGGAGGGCCCGCCGGTAGGAGTGATCACTCGAACGGTTTACAATTGTGTCAAACCTTTTAACGAAAACGATTAAAACCGCGGCGGCGGACGACTTCCTTCCCATTCGATTCCTTTATGGAGCTGGCGATTGCACCTTCGAGTCGGCAGCCATTCACTTCGCGTCGTTTTCGATTAGCTTTGTTCGTCGGAGCTACCGTTGAAGTGAGTCGGTGGTTTCATTTGTCCCGACTGTATTTTCTGTATCCGTGGTGTCCCGCCGTCGCTGTCGTTCTTCTCTTTAAGCGACGTCACCTGTCTCGCAAACAAGGACGCGTCGTTCACCAACAGACGATTAGTGGCAGTCGTCGAAAGAACGCGTCGTGGCGACAAAGAGCCAATTGAAAGAAATCGAACTGTTATCGTAACGACGACGTCGACGAACACCCGGCCGAGTCGGTCGCGGCCTCTGCTCGTGTCGTGGCAAGTGACGTCACGCCTCCGGCTTCGGGCGCTGAAGCTCGGCGAATCCGAATTGCTATCGGCCACGACCGCGGAAAGCGATCGTCGGTTGGCCTCGATCCGATTAGACTAATGGTTAAAAGGTACACCGACCGCCCTCTGCGGTGTCACTCGTGTAGGTGCCGATTCCGCGGGAATACGGAAAAACGCGCTCGTGCGTTGTGCGTTGTGCGTTGTGCGTTGTGGCGAGACCGTTTGCTGAATGTGCGAGAAAAGCGTCGAGCGCCGAAACAAATTCCAGGCAATTTTGTGCGACGGGAACAGCATGCCCAGACGCTAACAGTATATCAAATGAAATCAAGCCAAAATATCTCTATCGCAGCACTTTTCAATTGTCAAACACTATTTTTTCCTACACACTAATTCTAATGTACGCCTGGTGGTGGTATTAAAGATCGACCTAAATCTTAAATCTACACTTACGAGGGTTCCTTCGCGCCCTGATGCGAGAAGAGCCCACAACAAACTCAGTCGGGTATTTTGTATTACTGATACCATCATCATTACAATATCATATTATTTTAATGTATTTCAGTTGAAATTAGAGCGATTCGTTCTAATCGTCTAATTCGTCTAAGTAATCTTGTAACTTACAATTTTTCAATCAGTTTTCTTTTTGAACAAAGACTTGGAATTTATTAATTCACATCTCTAAAACGTCTTGCGGGAGTTTATTATAGAAACGTATACAGTTACCCTTGAACGAGCTGTTAATGTTCTGCAGCCCACTAGAATCTCTAACACAGGAGACTGAAACCGTTTAAACCGAAACTGTTTTTGGTAATGCTGACATGTTGCACATTTTGTACCAAATAGTCACTTGAAAATTGGGAATTTGTATTTTTTAACCGCTCTGCCAATTCTGAAATGCAAATCATCATCATCAGTCATCGGTGTGAAAAGTATCTGAACTTGAGTTTATTTTCGGGGTCGTTCATTTTTTGCGCCGAGTGTTATATCGATTCCGATCAATATATTAGGATATATTAGGATACTCCTAAAAGATTATAATTGAGGGCGCTGAAACTTTCAGCAGTTTGTCGAGACGGTGTTTCGTCTTCTGCGTCTCGTCCGATGCCTCCGATGGTGTTTAGGTAACGTCTAACTGGTCGGGAAAGTACGTCAAAATACCACTAAGGATCTGGCAACGGAGTCGACCTATTCCCATTCGACTAATAGAATACGAAAGCGTGTGTCGATGGCAACATCCCCGTGACGCGACCGACCGCAATGAAAACCGGACCAGCCCCGGGATTCCATGTTAGGGCCTTTTCTGTTCTCAATTTTCATGGATTTCTCCCTCAGCTAGGGAACACCATGAGGTCGTTCCGTTGCCGACGATACTTCTCTCTCATCTGAGGTCAAACGACAAGTGTACGTTGACACTCTCCTTAAGGCTCGGCTTGGCTCTTCTCCAGTGGGCTTCGGTGCGGTGTCCGTGCCGAGACTCACTTCTGCTGTGAAGTCAGACAACACATCGTCGTTGCAACTGCTAAAACTGCGAGAGCGGAGGCCAAAAAGGCAATACGTGCGATATATTTTGGGCTCTCGTACTTCTTCGAGAGAAAACTTCGAAGCGACGTCGCTTCTCACACACCACACGCCGCCGCGACGTACATTCAACTAAATTCAGAATCATTTACACGCGTACAGAATAAAAACTAAGCCGCAACGTCCCATTTCTCGGTGAAAAACGATCATTTGTCGGGTTGAGCATACGCATCCTTATCAATATACTGCGATCCCTTTCGGTTTCGCTACGTAACATTGCAAAGGGGAAGATTATTCAAGGGACAAAAATGAAGGGCCTAGGTCCCGATCGGCGGTAGATTTATTGCCAACGGACATGCTACTGAACCTTCAAAACCACTTTTTGAGCCGACGAGCGACGCCCCGCGGCTTCACCCGCCTCGATAACCTCGAAGGTGCAGTTCGTGTACGCGAACGTGTCGTTTCGCTCAGTTTTAATGAATTCCTTTCAGATTACTAGATGTACACCGACATTCATGACCTGACATTCTTGTAGAACGTCCGACGTAGCAGATTTAAAAGCGCTCGATTCTTTTAAATCGGTCCAGCCAGTTTTAGCTCGATTATTGTAAATAGTTGAAAAACCTTTCCTCTGTGATATCCGTCTCAGAACTTCCCGAAACGCGACATTCGACGAAAGGACACATTCTCTTCTCCAGGGGGCTTTACATCTTTCGAATGGAACGTCGGATTTTAATCGTTCAAAGGGTCGAAAAGGTCTTCAGTAACACGTCATTTAAAACGGAGTTCCGAATGATGTGCTTTGATTATTGTCGGCGCCTGTATACCTTTTCAATGTAAGAAAGTAGTCATGGTGGCAGTTCGCCTCGACGATAGTGCATTGGAGAATCTTGGATGCCGATGACATTTAGAGGGAAGGCCGCGCTCTGGCAGTGAGACGCGGCATGATCGTCCGCCGTTTCGGAAAATGTACCGCCAGGGTCAAAATAACACATTGGCTAAGCTTCTACACTTGTCGGCCTTGGACTAAAGTTCTAAAGCATCTGCCGTGACCAGATTTCTGTGCAATCATCAGATCGCGCATGAACGGAATACCGACCTCCGACAACATCATCCTTAAGATGATCAGTTTCGGTATTCCGTGCATCACAGTCCAAACGAATAGATTGGCATTTTATTTTTATTGGTCACTTAAATTTCTCGTAACTGATTTATTTTTTTTAAACGTGACTGTATCGCGTGTCACTGACTCTCTCAATGCAGCCTGAACGGGTTACAATATCCTTTTGATACACTCAAGTAATCGAAGAAGTAACTAGAGCAGCGCGGGAACGAAGGGTTTCCTGAACGATATGTTTGTTTGACAAAAGGAGCAACGCGTGTCCTTCGCCGATGGAGCACTGCAAAGGAATATCAATCCTCCAGTCCGTCGCAACATACGGGTATATTGAATAATATCTTCTATATCCGTGATAACATTCACTTACGCACAGTTTTAATGCTAGAAATCGAAACATACATTTCCGAGTGAAGAAGTTCCTTTGCCTCCGCATAGATTTAAGAAATATTTTAAAAAGGCCTTTTGTACTGTCGAAGGTTGTTTTTATTTATTTAGCGTTATCATAACCGACCGACGGTTGTTTTATAAAATGAGATTGCGATCTGCCTTACAGACTAACCAGTAATAACACTTCGATCTGATCTACCTAATATGTAATTGTGTGATCTAAATCTGGACTCCGACGACTTTTTGTGATATCCAGAAGCTGCGGATTTCACACGATGGAGTCTTCGGTGATTAGCTTTGGCAATTCTTTCGAAGATCATTTGAGCGGTAAAAATGTCTCTTGCCGGTTTCTTCTCGGCGGCCTCAACTTTCCGAGTGAATCGATTTATCCACCATCAACTATTCACCCTGACCTGACCTAACCTCGCGAACGACTCTATTCGATGGCGGAAACTGCATTATTTTCGTTCGGTGTTGTTTTGAGTTTATCGCGAGAGGTAGCATTTCGATTTCTATGTAGTGGTGAGGAGCTGGTGAGATATAGAAGGTCGTGATGCCCTGCGTGGCGTCGTTTCGCGTTCGCCACGGCGGCGAGGAGCGGTCGGGACTCCTCGCAGGTGGCTGCAGGGAGGGCTTCTTTGTCTAATGACATCGAACGTTTAATGTCAACGAACGGGGTAATTGTTGCAATCGTGTAACGCATTCGGTTCGTCTCGTCTCCTGCCATATGGATCTATAGAACGTATTCAGTTCGATTCAATGTGTCTTCGTTTGCGAACTGGGGTCCCGTTATAGCTGATATTATTCGTTTATATTCACAAACAGGGAAATTCGAAAGCTCTGTTGACGATCGTCGTAATGTGGATCGTGAGGTGGAACGTACGTCGTTCAAATAATATTGCGACGTATACTCGGGGAGCATACCGGTGGGTTGGAACGCTTCTGTGGTGCATCGCACACGTCGGCACAGGCTCGCATCGGCGACTTCTATGCCGAGACGAGAGAGAGAGAGCTGCCTCGACGAAGGCCAGTATTCCGAAGACATTAGATGACATCCTAAAATGGGACAACGGTTTTCCGAAACGCACGCGTACACCGAGAGTGCAAAATTACATTGAATTCATTCATCGCTCTCTGTTTCTAACATAAACATGGATGTTCTTATCCGGAATGACGATTGTTATTGTTATACATAGTCCTGATCGTCAGTTTATTTTCTGTTTGCGATTTGTGCTCTGTTTTCAGGCAGTTCAAAGGCTCTATTGGCCTACAAATGCACTATATATTGACTCCGGTAAACGTAATTCATGGTTATGTCTAGTAGCAGTAGGTTTCTGGATCGAATGCAAATATTTACGGACACGTAATGTCGACGCGAATGTATATACGATAGTAATAATAAAGAGGTATTCCTTACGGCTATCCGTTCGCTTCAATTGAAACACTGCCCTCGAACATCTTCTCCGATCTAGGGTCTGTACCGCACCCTGGGGCATCTGTATTTCCTACTTCGACTAACGAATAGAGAGCGTACGCAGACTTATTTCATTTTGCGCATCCAGGTTCAGTTCAGATTTTGATCTATGAACAGTTATCCATAGTTAAAGGGCCTATTCTTTTTTGAAAGCCGTGCAACGAGCCCGAGTGATTTATTTATGTCAAGTTCATTTCCTTGATCGATCGTGTCTGTTGTAACAAGTGTCAAAGTGTAATCGTCTGCAAAAAGTGGCGTTGCATGGACAACTAATTTACATCATTAGAAACGGAGAGACCTCGCGTTGCGCCGGACGATGTTAGTCGTTTGTGGGATTTGGAATTTAATGACCTCTTTGGAATCGTCAATGACATCTGTTATTGTGTATCGAGCCCTGTCTCTTAAATAGGATATAGTTGAATCGTTAACGTTACCTCTTCCGCCATATTGTCGTAACTTGTTTGGCGATGCTTTATGATCTGCACGATCAAACGCTTTTCTTAGGTCCACGAATAAAGTACATTATTTTTATCGAGACGTTATGCAGGAATTGACACGATGCCATATTAACATTGCTTTATTTTCTTCATCCGCTAGTAAATGTCATTGGGAAATTAGCATTCGAGTCGTTTTCTTTTCGATTAGAAACCTTTTAAACGTTATGTTTCTTTTTGAAAATTATAGTTCTATTGTAATAGGTACTAACGACTGAAATTTAAAGAACTCTGTCGGTGTTCGCCTAATCGTTACTACCGTTTAATCGTCCGTGTATAAATCGCACAATTTTGCATACCGAGAGAATATCCCAACATCGGAATACTCACCGATGGGCGTTCTCTTCCACGGTTCCTGACGATGCGACTACATCGAATCGGTTAAAGAAGTTACTTTTGAGTTAATGATCATAGAAACGGCCCTCGTGTCGGTTTCGATTTTGACTGACGGTGTAGATGAAAGTCTTTAAGTCGGGACGTTCTTGCGAAGTTTCTCATTACAGACCTGTCTCTAGAACCAGCAATTAGATGCGTGTGAGAAAAGACGAGATTGGAACGATTACGTCATCATTGTATGAAATAGAAGATATGATACACGACGCTGGGGAATTGGGAATTGGGAATTGGGAATTACGGACACGAATCAAGTGCGACCACTTGTACCGCTTAAATAGTCCACGGCTCGAGTTGCGCTCTTTCTGCTGCACGAGTACAAGCGGACGTTGTTACGGATGTGCGAGACGTCATTCCACGTGTATTCTATTCCACTTTCTTCGGATCTACCTCTCGAGGGAACGCGAGCTCCCCATTGATGCACGGCACGTACCGCTCTCTTTTCAGCGACTTTAAAAATGAGAGGAGGTTATGCACTAGTCAGTATGATTAAATTAGTTGTTACCTCCTGACTTGTGACCGGGGGAACCGACGTTGATGATTCTTTTTTATATGAAAGGTGGTGCTCGTCGTAGGGTCCCATGCGTTAAGCATCTGCGCGACAAACGGACGAATAACTCGAGATCACGCCGACCGATTTCGACGATTCTTTTTTCATTGGAAAGGATATACTTCAAGGGTCGTTTTGTGATCGTTTGGTTAGGTTCTGATCATGGAATCCATGACGAAGTGACGGAACTCTTCAATTCTTAGGAGCAGATGAACGACACTCGACAGAATCTTTTATAAGCTAACGTAACATCGGTACGGTCAAGTAATTGCCGCAGTCGACAATGATGATCGATGGAAGTCCTCGACGACTCACAGGAAGGGTGCATTTTGTGGCAGAATATGTAATTGTTTAAAATCAAATGGCAATGCGGGTTCGATCAGTTTACATTTAGACCAGTTTGAAAAACGGTATGATGGGACACAATTGAAGCGATTTAGATTTCAAAATCATTTAGTCAGACCCAGTACAAGAACACAGCTTTATGATAGGAACTGTCACGTCATGGCTGTTAAAATTTATAATAAATTGCCTAACCCTCTTAAAGACATAAATAATATTAATATATATTAAGCACTACTTAAATGAAAGTAAAAATAAATAAAATAATTCATACGAGACGCAGTTTTTAAGCTCACTCAGACTGTTTTGATACGTTTCATATATAACTGTAATATATTTATTAATGTGAATGTTAATAATATTTAAGGATGAAGCAATTATTTCAAAACAATATTATTTTGTCCTGTTATAGATGTTCACGCCATTGTTTGGTAGATTGTGTGTGTACACTTGATCTTGCAATAAAATATATATTTGTGGCGGCACCGATGTCAATTTCACTTTGTAAAGTTATTTCATTTAATCGGTGCCGCCTCATTTCAGCATCGCCATTTTTAGGTGTACACATATTCAGACAAATTTGTCAGTGTACTTCAAATCCATTAAGAAATAAATAGAAATTTTAACAAAAAAAGAATCGCCTTCGAAACAATTTACAAATCCATTAATATGCTCTAAAAAGTAAGAAATAATCGCGTATTCTCTTATAGTGTTCTTCGTATTGTTATATTTGGAGTCGGTGTCAGCCAAGGCCGATGTTTCCCGCGTGTCCACTTGGCAGCTCCCGCCTGCATGTAGGCACCTCGGCTGACACCGACTCCAAATATAACAATACGAAGAACACTATGAAAGAATACGCGATTATTTCTTATTTTTTAGAACAAATTATTGTACTTGTAAGTTTGTTTTGAAGGCGGCCCTTTTTTTGTTAAAATTTCTATTTATTTTTGATTTTTAGTGAATCTGAAGTAAACCAACGAATTTTTCTGAATATGTGTACACCTAAAAAGGTGTTTCTCATATGAGATAACACCGTTTAATTGAAACAACTTTGCAAAGTTAAATTTACATTAATATCGCCACACCCGGGATCGAACCCGAAACCCTTATGCCGTCGCTTCACACATAATTCGCCTTTCAAATATCGCAATTGCAGCAACAAACGTAAGGTCATTGGCATTTGATTACAGACAGTTATATATTTTGCCAAAAATCACGCTCTTTCTGTAAGCCGATAAGGAGTTCCATTGATCTTCGTATTTAACTAAGACTAGCACATGACCATACCGAAGTTACGGTAGGCGACTCAAATATCTGGATATCCTATAGAAGATTCTGCCGAGTATCGTTCATTTGCTCCTAAGAATTGAAGAGTTTCGTCACTTTGTCATGGATCCCATCGTCAGAACCTATCCAAACTATCATTAAACAGCCCTTGAAATATATTTTTTCTAATAAAAAAAGAATCATCGAAATTGGTTTGCGTGATCTTGACTTATTCGTCCAGTTGTCGCGCACATGCTTACGCAAATTTAAGACTTATCATGGATGCCATCATCAGAACTGGATTTAAAAAAATGGGACCCTATGACGAGCACCACCTTTCACCTTTCATTAAAAATAATCATCAAGATCGCTCCACCCAGTCCGTAGCTATGAGGTTTCAAACATAAAAAAAATTCAGACGAATTGATAGCCTCCCCCCCTTTTTGAAGTCGGTTAAAAATAGATTCAATGTCCGTCGCCTTCTTATGTCTTAACATAACGCTATGCAAATTTTACCAGTTTGGTCGTAATTTTCTTTTATATACACTTATATTGCTGATAGTTTAGCGCTCGACTGCGATCTCAACTGATGGTGAGTGGTGATACAGTCTGAGATGGAAGCGCGCTAATGTGGATAGGAGGCGATGTTGTGTACACCCCTTGAGGTTTCTACACGACATCGTACCGGAACACGAAGCTTTTTGTTATTGGCGGTACGTCTTCGCCGGTAGGGCGGTAACTAGCCACGGCCGAATACAATTTTCTAAATTCGCCCTGGCGGGGATCGAACCCGGGGCCTCTGCTAGCAAGGCGAGTCTCGGCGAACTCGCACCACTGCGCCAGCGAAGCCGTCAAATCGGGGCACTGTCTCACTTTTCTGTACTTATCGGCTGGTAAATAGGCCTCGGGCGGGCGGCATGGCGCGCGCGCGGCGGGCATGGCGCTGAGCTGCCCCGAGGTGATGTACGGCGCCTACTACCCCTACCTGTACGGGCGCGGCGCCGCGCGCTCCTTCCACCACGCGCCGCACTTCCAGTACGACCGGGTGAGTGCCGCCGCCTTGCGCACGCGCGCACGCGCGCACGCCAACGGCGGCCGCCAGCTCACGGCCGGCGCGTGCGCGCAGCTGAACGTGCAGGGCGCGGGCGCGGCGGGCGCGGCGGAGTACGGCGCGGCCGCGGCGGCGCTCAGCTCGGGCTCGGCGTCGTCGGGCGCGCAGTCGCCGGGTTCGCCGCCGCACGCGCACGCGCTGCCGCCGCACGCGCACCACGCGCACGCGCACACGCACGCGCACGCGCACCATGCGCACCACTCGCCGCGCCTGCGCACCAAGGAGGAGGACCTCTCGGCGCACGGCCGCGCCAGCGCCGACGGTCAGTGGCTCGGCTCGAGGAAGACGCTCGCCGTGGCAATGCAGATGAACCACCGAGAGATCGCTTCTATGCATAGATTTCTTTGCGCGGGTGTATGTCGCTGAACTCCTTCTAAACGGTTGGACCGATTTTTTTGACATTTTTATTGGTCTTTAGGGGGATCCGAGAATGGTTCGCGTCGACACTTCGATGGTTCTCTGCAGTGTCTGGTCTAATATCTGCTTTACCCTTTGAAGAAGAAGAAAACGGCTCCCTTAATAAAAATACAGAAACAGGGCTAAAACGAACACCCCCTCCTTGGCCACCGCCCGCCGCGCGGCGAGGGCGTGCGTGGGCCGGTTGCGCGGGGGTGCGGGTGCCGAGGGTGCTGTGCGTGTCGCAGGCGGCGGCTCGTCGGAGTCCGAGGGCGAGTGCGGCGGCGGAGCGCGCGCGCGGGCGCAGTACGTCAGCGCCAACTGCGTGGTGTTCACGCACTACGCGGGCGACGTGGCGGCCGTCGTGGACGAGCACTTCGCCAGGGCGCTGGCGCTCGACAAGCCCAAAGGTACGCCGACGGATGGTCAGAAATGGGTAAAATTAGATTGGTATAGTGTATGCGCTCCGTGGCGGCTCGCCGTTCTCTAATCGTTTTGTCAGGCTCTCAACCGCCCTTCGCTTTCGGTGTAGAGGGCGTGCCGATGTCGTCGCGGAACCTGCCCGCGTCGTTCTTCAACGCGGCGGCGGGCCCGGCGGCCGGCCTGGAGCTGTACGAGTACGACCCGTGGCACCAGCACTACGGCTACGGGCCCGCGGCGCACCGCCACGCCGCTGAGTACCACGCGGCCGCCGCGCACCACAACATGGCGGGCTACGGCGGCCTGCTGCTGGGCCGCGGCTCGCTGCACGCGCAGTACAAGCCCGTGGAGTGGCCGGCGCACGCGCACGCCCACGCCCACGCGCACGCGCATGCGCACGCCGCCACGCACCTGGACGCGGCTGCGTGCTCGCCGTACTCCTACCCCGCGCCGCCCGGTGAGTACCAGACTCGCCCGACTCTGCGCGGCCGGTGAACTTTTCCACGATCTAGCGTAGTCGCCGCAGCGGCGACTCTCTCGCGTCGCCTCGAAAGAGGGGGCGCGGCGGGGGCGGGGGGCGGGGGGCGGGGGGGGGGGAGGGCAAAGCTCGCCGCGCAAAAACGGCCGCGGCGAGTTGAAAGCCGGCGGCGCGCTCTAATGACGATCACGATTAATTTCCGCGGCGAAGCGGCGAAGGCGGCGCGCCGCAAGGAACGGTCGCCCCCGCCCCCGCCCCCGCCCCGGCACCGAACTCGAAACCTCGAATCGAACATCGAACAAATACTTACCATGATTGTCTACATCTAAGTTTAATTGGCACCACAACAAGACACCAAGTAACGAAGGAGCCATTATAAAATGTGTAAATGTCAGTCGAAGCGACCGTCGGAAGCCCGACCGCCTTCCGGGCCCGTCTCGTACTCTCGTGGACTTTGTCATTTCCCTTTCTTAGATCCACAACGAGTTGTGCTTAAGGTGTAAATTGTTGTATTAGGTATACAATAAACGTAGCACTTTCGATGTACAAACATGTCACTCGGTTATTTTGACCGTAAAATTGACACAAATCATGACACAGATAAAGGCGCTTCGAACGATCGCTTGTGTGCCCGCAGGTCTGGAGGCGCCGGTGCAGGACACCTCCAAGGACCTGTACTGGTTCTGAGCGGCCGCCGACTGTGATAGCGCCCGCGGGCGCGCGACTGGACTTTGCGATCGCGAGTGTTTAGCGTAGGTGTAAATACTTCTCCGCTGTAGATAAGCAGTATGTAATTATGTAGGCTAGGGGCGGGCGGCGCCGGCCGCCCGCGCGATGTGCAATACGACGACGGCGCACGACGGCGGCGGCGGCGGCCGTCGCGGGCCGTCGCGGGCCGTCGCGGGCCGTCGCCAGCCGTCCGCGCGGCGCCAGCGCGCGCCTTCGCCGCCCACTGCCCGAACGGGAGGGAGCCGCGCCGGCCGCCGCCGTTGTACATAGCTCGTAGAGCGGACTCAATAAACGTTCTGGGATCCATACGCGCCTTTCATTTTCCCTGTCCCACGTCGTAGTCCCAACTTTCCTCGTGAGAGGCCAGGCGCCCTTTTTAGTCTTTATAAAACGGTTCCAAGTATTGCGACCATGTTTTAAGAGACTACGAGTTGAGGCACAGTAGCCGTTCTGAAGGCGGCACCTAATGTACAGTTTCTCCAAATAAAACCAACAGATTGTGAGATTTGCTGAACATTGCATAAATATGCATATAAAAATACAGCTTATTATGTAAGATAACGCATCGATCTCTAATTTCATTTATTTTTTAAATTCATTGCGACCTATTTTTTGCGGACTAATCTGAAATTGAAATTAAATTCTTCTGCAGATTAATCGAGTCTAATAATTTACTTGTGGTCTTATAAATTTATGAATCATCCGTATATAATAAAAATTTGCCGACTTTATATGGCCGCTTGGGTCGTTTATGAAAATTAAGAATAAAACGGATCCGAAATGGATGCCCCGAGGGATCCCCGATGGAATCCTAAAGAACCTATATAAACAGCGCTTTGTAGACAGCAGCATCAGAAATTTGAGTGACACGCTCGGTCAGATTTGTTACGGTCGACAATTTATTTTTAAAGTCACGCCGCTGAGGGTTCGACGGTGATGTTAAACAATGAAATGAAACGAAAGTGTTGGCCAAATCAGATATTCCAGAATTTCACCGAAAATTGACAAGCAGGATATCGGTCTGTAATCCTTACTAGTATTGTAAATGCGAAAGCAATTCTGTCTGTAGTAATTTTACGACAACGATACTCAACCAATTTAAATGATATTCGGCCCACAGATAGTCTAGAGCTGCGATTAAAAGTCAGGGAAACATATGCAAATAGCTCATGAAAGTCTTTGAAAATGCTAGAAACACCGTTCCGCGCGGATGAAGACGCGGGCACGGCTAGTTCATGTGTTATGTTTTCGTCACCGATAGGTGAGTTACCACTGGTACCCGATGGTAAGTGGCGATACGGTTCGAGATGGAAACGCGGCCACCCGGCCAGAGGTCGCCGCCGGCCCTCGCTCGGTCTAATCGCTAAATGGAATTCGCTACGCCGGCCCTGCCGAGAGCCGAGGCCGCAGCGCCCGCCAGAGCCGGTACCGGCGAATCGACAACGAAGCCATGCGAATGTTCAAATACACCAAACGTCGGAACGGCCGGACGCGAGAAGTCGAGTCGAGCGTCGGAAGTTTCGTAAAGCACACGACTCGCGAACGGCTCGTTGTTTGCTGTCGCACACATATTTGTTTTTTCTGACCTCGAGGCCTCCGCCGCCGCCGAGTCGGCTCCTTCAAAAAAACGACACAAAAACGGCTCGCAGCATTGGCACCCCATTAAAACAGATGAGTGTGCGAATTTTGAGGATCACTCGATATTCCACGGCGGAGAGCCGTCGCGGAAATGACCGGCCGGTTCGTGTTTCGACTTGGCTGTCGGCGGGTGCCTCCTCCACACCCGCCGACGACGGGTTCCGCGACCCGGCCCGTTCCGAAGCACAACATGCAAAAGGCGTCACCGGGCACGGGAAATGTCTTAACTTTTTGGCGTAAGGTGCGGGCCCTTCGCTCGGTGCATAAAGGTGAGGCGAGCAGCAGCACACTGGCGTCCCACCGCTCTCATAGGAGACAGGGTTTTTGTATAAAGGTGGCCGCATTAAAATTGAAAGTACGATCGAGTACGGTCAGTCGGCTCGGCGGCCGCGGGAAGTGCCGCCCTGCTGCTCGATGGGGCGCCAGAGAGTCCGCAGCGTGAGCACTCGTTGCCACAAAATCTGGGTTCGTTTTCGTGATCGCCGCGACCGGTTCTGACCTTACATTCTCGTCGACTTCGCCGTCTCGGGACGAACCGGAGACTGGGGATTCGAAGCGTCCAAAGAACGTACGGCCTTTGAACTTACCGACGGCTTCGTTTCCGCTCGGCGCAAAACTGCAATTCTAATCAACGCGAATCAGATCGGGGATCGTTACTCAGTTTTATAGCGAGCAACGATTGCCTTAAGCCCGAAATATCTTACAGCGCTCCACTCAGTAACTGAAATCGTTCAAGACTATATTGTTCGAGATCATCACTATATAAGCGAATGAATCTCTATCTTACGAAGAGGAGTTTACTAGAGAAATGAGACGTCGTACGGAGCTCCCAGATAGTACATCGCGTAGAGCAATGGTGTTTTCGCGTTATTGCCTATTCTTGACGTGACCCGGGCGAGAGGATTTTTCCGCGTCGTCGCATTGCCATCGCGTTTAGGCGACTAGGGTCACTTCTCGTTGACGCGTTTGGTCGAACGACCTATTGGTACCACGCATCCCCATCAATACATATTTTATCAGTTCGAACAAAATCCGCCGTGGTTCAATTCGATTCTCGTGCGGGAAACTCGCATTGAGCTTATTTTTTGAACGCGTGAAACATTCTCGTTCGAATGTGTTTCATTCGGCACTGTCTACCCTCGAGTTCGAATAGAATCGAGTGCTACTCGTCGTCGATGCTCTTGTCGTGTAGCACGTACCGCGGAGACAACGTCCGCCGAGGTTCGGCCGCAGCGGGGCGACCGGCGCTCGGGCGAAAAAAGCGTTTGATTTATGAGGAGGAAACGCAGCCGGCTCGCCGCCGGAGCGCCCCTAATGAGGCCGGCGGGGGCGCGGCTGCGGCGCACGTGTGGCGCGGCCGGGGCGCCGGAAGCGAGCCGTGAGTGACTGCTCGTGTGTGGGGCTCCTCGCGGACTGCGAACCGTCGGCGTCCGTGTCTCTACGGAAACCAGCTAGTCGGGCGGGCCGCTAATCCGGGCGCACGTCGCGCGGCGGATTAGCGCGGCTCGAGCCGGCTTAACACTCCGTGATCTCCGCCGCGGCCGGGATCTATTAAACGAGCAGCGCCTTCTCGAAATAGAACCCGAATGTTGACAATCGCTAATTGTTCTAAAAGCTCCGACGCCGGCGTCGGCCGTGATCTATTGCACGGGAGCTAAAAGCGGCGGCCGCGGAGGGTTTCGTGTTGCGCGCTCGCGGGCCCCCCGAAGGGCCCTCGTGAGCGACGGTCGACATTACAAACTTCGATGCCGTCCATGCCGGTCGATGATTGTCCCGGTGCTGCCGTTAGCGACGGCGAAACCCGAGCGCCCGATGCGCTTGCGAGGTGTTACCGGCCGTGTGAGAGTCGGGCCACGGTTCGATTCTATTTGGCATTTATTCATACCGGTCAATTATAACTGTCAAATGGCATGACGCTTTTCACACTCGACAAGCCCGGGATCCCTGCTCTTGTCGGTTTTTATATACATTTTTCAGACAAGTGGAACTTTTGTCATTCGGGAATGATGTAATTTGGTTTTGCCCCTCGCACCCCCTGCACACGCATTCATTGAAGGATGCGACTAAAATAGACGTCTGTCGTTTACCCGAGACCCGGCGCGCCTGCACTATTGACAAGTTACGACGCCACGAAACTTCAGAGTCGCATTGTCGGCTCTCTATCAAACGACCGATACGTCTTCGCATACGTGGGACCTCTATAGCGAGTACGACACGGTCGTATGGAAACCACATTTAAACCGAGCCGAAAGTTCTCGCTTCGAGTGGGCCTCCACAGCACCTTTAACTCGCGGAGCTCAGTCGGTGCTTCGAGGCTGCGGATCGTGGTCGGCGTCAGGGTCGCGGAGCGGAGCGGCCGTTTTGCAAGAGTTGATCGTTTGACTCTGTTCAAACCGAGGGAGATTTGCATATCTATAATATGTTGTATGCACGAGCGCAGTGCCGCCGTGTTGGCGCGAACATTTGACGGGGGGAGGCAGAGGAGGCAGCGGAGGCAGAGGAGGCAGAGGAGGCAGAGCAGGCAGAGGAGGCCCCGGGAGAGCGCCGCCTCGAGAGCGGGTCGTCGTCGCGCGGCCGAAATGCGGCAGCCGTCGTTGCGCGGGTGATTTAGGACGCTTTTATTAGTGGGTGACTGTAGTTTTACAACGGCGGGACCGACATTAGCGTACTAAAAATACGCGGCGACATTTACCTTTGTTTTAATCCGAACTAAATCGGTCGTCGTCAGCGGCCGCCGTCGATAAATCCCGCGCGGAATGCCGCCCCCCACCCCCGCCCCCCGCGCCCACTCTCCAGGGAGCGATTCGACGGATGAGGCCGGCCGCGGCGGGACTCTGGACGTAGACGAATAAGAAGCCTCAATGAACAACACGTCTCCGCTCCGCCGCCGCGAGTGCGACTATCAATCGGCGACGGGACGCTTTCGCGTCTATATATAAAGCACTCGAAGTGTTTCCGGACGGATTAACGACCTATCGATTCCTTCACTGGTGCCAGCCCAGCATCATTCCGCGGTTTTATGACCGCCGCAATTGATTAACGCAATTGCGACGGCTAATCGATGATCATCAATATTATGTGATTTCGAATAATTTATGTTGATACGGTTCACGTCCGGTCGGGGTGGCCGGGTGGTGCAGGCGCTCGCCGACCGGGGATGCTTCGGCGAAGGCCTGCGCCGAACCGTCGCCTGAGAGCGATCGACCGTCCGTCCGCCGCTCGGCGCACCACCCGGAAGCGGAACAGCCCGCTCGGGGACCTCGGCGACATCTACGAGTCTCTGACGGACGTTTAAGATACGATACTCGTCGACGGACGAGCCGGTGGGGGGGTCGCCTTCTCGACAAAAGAAGAGGGCGAAGAAGTTTGTTCGTCGCGAGGGCAGAGCCCTCCGTTCCTGGCGAGGCCAGCGTCGCCGGCGGGTGATCGGTCGCCGAGCGCTTTGAAGTCGTTGGCGCGCCACCAACCGGAATCAATCTTGACGATTCATAGTTTCGTAAGTGGACTAATTGTGTCGCACTAACGAATAGCGAACTCGGTCGTACATATTTCTGTACGGCGACGATTATTTCGAGATTAATCATCGCCGCGCCACGGACGACACGCGCGCGCCGCCTCGCCTCGCCTCGTCTCCTCTCCTCGGAGTCTCCTCGGGATCTGTCCGAACTCCGAAGCACCCCGAGTCCGGGGACCGGGCTCTTTGTTCTCTAATAGAGTTTCGTCGTTTGCGCGATACATATTTCGAATACAATGTACACGTCGCATTATTTAATAACTCTCATGAAAATTTACAATGAAAGAATGTTCGCTGCCGCCAATTGCAGTGCGTAACAGAGAAATATTTTAACAATAGTGTTAAAATATTTCTCGATTACGTGGTTGTAATTACTCTTATTAACGCGATAATTAAAAATGTTTTGAATGAATAATAGGATTTCTTTTTAATCAAAATGACTACGATTCGGTAAGTTTTGGGCGTTTTAATTGTTTGCGGTTCGCAAATGGTATCGCCGTCGCTTGTGGGGAGAATACTCTGCCCTGACTTTAAGGCTAAATATTTCGCCAATAGATTTCCAAATCTGAATCTCTTCGCACAGAATTCTAATACGATCGAAAACCTCTCCGGGTTTTGAAGTTGGATTATTACGGAGACTTCTTATCGCCCGGCGACTGCGGAGGTGGCTCCCGCGGGCCGCGAGCTCACGTGCTAGCCATCGCTACATTGGCAAGAATGTCGAGTCGCAGAGGCTTCGTTGATATCCGAGAAGAAGAGCCACGAGGCCGGTGTGCAACGAAATTAGCGAATAGCACGTGACTGCACGTTCTGCCGCTCGAGGACAGGGAGAGCTCATTGTAACACTTTTGTCACGATTGATGGGTTACGACGACGGCGGGGAACAGGCGTCCTGTACGCATCTTGAACGTGTACGAGAAATGTAAGCCTAAACTGAAATCAGTCGAGGCTAAACCTTTCTAAGCGATGATTATATAGACTATGTATACAACCAGCGAGCCGAACATAGCCGGATGTATCCTTCATCATACAGAGCATATTCTGCTTACATTTTGTGTCCGTCATCTGGTATCATGTTTTCAGAGCTCCGAAGATATTTATTTAAATGCCACGCCGTAAAGACATCTGTGATAACTAACAAATCTAAGTCGTCACGGCTTAATACTAAATTTGTAAAGAAATACGGCGAAGGCCTTTGTTTTAATGAAAGGGAAATGAGTTAGGAGGATAACACATTCAAGAGTAATATTTCACTTATTAGTCATTATTTTATTGCCTTAAACCATTCCTTTGACGAGGTCCTCGGCGTGTTGGTCGTGTATCTCACGAGTGGCCCCTCGCCGTACAGATATAGCCCAGCCGCGTTTGACGAAGCGATCCTTTTGTAATACGCACGAGTAGAAATACTCGCCGGCAAATGGATCGGCCACATCACAACGCAATATATTCGAGGGTTTTCAGGAATGCTGCCCGTCGCGGCTCGTGGCCCGTGAGCGATACCGCGGCCGACACAACACGGCTCCCACCAGACGAGTCATTCATCGCCTCCGCGAGCTCATTAATATTATCAGCGTTATGCAATTGCACGTCGCCATGGAACACATTCCTGGTGAATTCTAAGGACCGGGTAGACCCTATGGGGCGATACGAAGAGTCCGTGCAACATCGTCACGTAAAATGTAGGACACGATTTGGCTTCTGGTCGATCACCGCTATGCCATTTTGTGCATATGAAAATTGTTTCCCGAACATTGCCCCAGGATCATAGCCGCATTCATCATGTTTCTTCGGCTTATCGAAATGTCGACTCCTCACCAGACGCACGCGAGTATTTAGAAGTCGTCTCTCGGCCGGCAGGGGGCGTCTCTCGTCGTCCCGAAATTTCCGCGGGGATGGCAGGAGTCGGGTTCGTCGGCTCGAACGTCCTATGGACGAAGTGACCGGCACTCGAGCTACGTGCAGGAGTGCGAGCGGCCGCCGGGGCGTCGCCCCGTACGAGCTCTGGGCCTCGTCGCGCGCTGCACGTGCAGGCGGCGATAAATCTCGTCGCCCGACGAACATAAATCTCCCCGCCCTCGACGGATATAAACAGCCTCGTCGGCTCGGGGGCTGGCTCGGCTGCACACTCGGACCCCGGGCGGGGCGTTGATTCCCGCTGCGCTTGAACTTCTTGGCGTTTCTGATGACGGATGACAGTTTCGCGCGACGCCAGGGAACGAGTGCGTGAGCAGTCGTCAGGCCTGAAATCCAATAAATGAAAGAAGCCGAAGAAAGAGTTTACGCGTTGAAGATAGGGTCAGTGTCCACGCCGGTTTTGCCCGTGTGACGAAGCGAGTGTACGCCCCCAAGAGACATTACACATATCTATAGGTGTTTTTTGGAGGAGACGTTTAGGTTTACGGTTCGAGCTGGTCGAGTTGCGTCGCGTTGACGTACATATTGCATCCGAGTCTGTGAGCTACGTCCGTCGCAGGAAACGGTCACATCAGTTCTGCGTGCGGGTCGCGGAATATCGGCGCATCTCCATAGGATGCGGGCGTTATCTGCTCATTACAATGAGCGACTGCTGCCCCACGTTGAGCCAGTGCATAAATATGAACTTTTTCGTCATTTCCCCGTTGTCGCTGCAGGCGATATGCAAATACATCGTATCGCAATACAACATGTAGCCGCGTCGTGCTCATTCGCCTCCGAAGGCCGAACATAGAATAAAAAAGAATATTATCGTTAATTATGAATTTTTCTCAATTTGCAGATCTTTATTGTACCTCTGCGCTTTCAGCTCATTCGCCTCGTGAGCTGTTGAAGTGACAGCTTTAATAAATTGTTTGCGATCGTTCCCGGCGCGCGCCTAACGCCACCGCGAGACGCCGAGCCATTCGACGCGTGCTGTCGGACATGGTACCGGTGGCATCGCGATGACTTCGCCCGTTCTGTTAGGGCTCCGCCGTTCCGTTGATTTTCTATTCTGCTATCACGATAGCGTCGTAACAGTTGCGATGTATTCGCGTTATATGATCTCATTAAAACGACAGCAGATCGTCGCAACGTATTGAAAGTAGTCGAAATAATGTTTCCATCGCTGATCCGTCGTCGGGTGGTTCGGCCGTAGCCGCGGCCGAAACCGCGCGCGCTCCGGCGTGCCTTCGAGAGCGGAGGGCGAAGGCGAGGGGCGCGGAGGGTGCGGAGGGTCGGTCCCGCGGAGGCGGCGCGCGGCTTTTTGCGGCGCTGGGCGTGCGGCGCTTCCTCGAAAGCGATTACGGCATCCGCCGGCACAGCCATGTTGCGCGAGGACGGGCGCCGATCGAAGGCGACGGCCGGCCCTCGCGGCGCCGCCCTCCCGCAGCCCTCCCGCCGCCCTCCGCCACCCGCAACGCGGACACGACCACGGAGTGTGCTCGAGGTACGAGGTGTGCCGACGAAACGAATGCTGCATTGTTATTCGTGTGACGGTGCGCGGGATCGAAAACAAAATATTTATTTATGCATCCATAAAAATGATCTTTAAAACGGAGTCGACGTTCACGACTCATCGCGCGGCAGACGCGGCGGCTCGAGCCCTCGGCGATCGAGAGGGACTTCGCCGGTGTTTTTATCGAGAGCAAAGATTCCTAAGCTAATAGGCCATACGAAGCGGCCCCGGCAGGCCCACGCGATTTGGCTTTCCGCTCTCCGCCCCGGCTCCCGGCCGGCTCGTAGATTAGCCCGAGCGATCGGCCGCCGCAGCACTGGCGAACGAACAGCTCTCTTTCTTCCCACAGTCGAGGGTCGTCGCTGACGCCAGTCGTATTTCTTTCCGATGGATCTCGGCTCGGGATCTGAGGACACCGAGCTGCGGCGACTCAAATTTCAGTGTACGTCATAAAATAGTCGTCGGAAGCATTAGAATCGAGCGCTCTCGATACGACACCCACAATGGAAGTACAATTGCTGCTCCGTGGGCAGACTGGCGATGCTCCCCGCCGCGGGTGCAGCTCCGGCGCGATGGCTATCGGCGGCGCGCCCGACCCGCTTAATTAGCGAGTCATCGCGGCGGCCGATGGCCGATGGCCGATGGCCGATGGCCGATGGCCGATGGCCGATGGCCGATAGCATCGCCGCGGCCGCCGCTCGATTAATCAATTGCGAGACGTCGTTATTCACGGCGCCGCCGCCCGCCCGCCGCCCGCCCGCCGCCCGCCGCCCGGGAGGAGAGGCGCGAGGCTGCGATCGTGTTGCGTCATTTCGCTGGGTGGACGAAAGATACGCCGTACTTCGCCAATATCGCCAACATCTGAGTTCACCGCTCGCACGAATGAAAAAACGAAAGTCCCAGCTACGTCGGTACGCGGCTGGGTGCGTCTCCCGACAGTTTTTACTGTTCGCCTCGACCGCTCGGGTTTCGAGCACGACCGAGTGGGTTCCGAATCGACAAAAACTGTGAACTGCCGAAGCGATCAATCAAATCCATTAGACTGGCCGACGGCGGCTCACAAATGAGATGCACGTTGTCGTGACTGCGATGTGATATTTGCAACGCCGTTAATGTCGCTTGATGTCGTATCGTCGCTGGGGATGATAATTAAAATCTTTCTCTATTCACCACTCGAACACCGCGCCTCTGTCGACTTTTAAGATTCAGCGATGAAAAATATTGCGACACTTCGTTATGGGCCGACGAGAATTTCCGACGCGGAGTCCCGTTTTCTTTTTGCTGTATTTGCCCGCAGAGTTGGGAATGCCTCGGCCGAGGCGCCGTCGCCACGCTCGCCCGTCCGCTCCTTGCCGATGGCCCTAGGCCAGTAGGCGATCGGCAGTAGGCACCGATGAACGAGGGTATTACGTGAAATAACTTAGGTATATTTATCGATGACCTATTCATAGTCGGCCGTCGTCGTACGAGAACCGGTATCTATATTCGGGAAGGAGTCCGTATAGGCGCGTCCCCCGACGGGCCCGAACGTGCGACCTGCCGATGCAAGTATTTCCCCGGTCGGTCGGACAATCGAGGTCGCGGGAATTGACGTCGTGTCATTCTCGCACCGCTACCGTTGCTCAAGGAGATGCCTCGGTTGGCGGCCGGCGGCTCGCAGCTCCCCGTCGTCCATCCGTGTCTGTAATCGCATCGGACTCCGCGAGAGTCATTTAGACAGGGGTGGCTGCCGGCCGACGTTACCTCGCGAAAGAGGACGCTGCGACCGCGAAAACAAAATTAGGGAAGCATCTACGAAACTATCCGGCCGCGACCGACAAGCCGATTTGCGAATGCGGCTCCGAGGTCGAGGAACGAGGTCTCTGAATCTAACGAAAACAGTCACATCCCAGACCCCGAAGCGGCCTCCGCGCACGAGGCCATTCCTACTGCAGGGGAATGAGTAGCTCCAAAGGTCGCGGCGGCGGCGCCCCGCGGCGACGCGCCCTGATCTATTGCGGGCCCATCGATACACTAACTCGTTGCCTTATTTATATTCGAATGGACGGACGTCGTAACGGGTAACATTTTTTTCGATTGAAATTCAACTACGCTTTATAAAAACGCTTTGACAGAAACTTGACTTTTCATATCGCGGTGATCGGTTTTCGATTCTCGCCCGTCGACAACAAATACGTGACGAAGACTCCCGGTTTCATTACCTCTAGTTCGAATTGGCTTGTCAGTCGAGAAGCGTTCAAAACTTCAATGTAACCGTATCGGCGTTTTCGTTTCCGTTGAAGCGATTGCTTTGTGTTCATACTTTTTATCGCTTAAACGTGCCATCGACTACATCGAGAATTCGTGTTATCTCTGTCGTCCACCGTACCATTCAGAGGAATCGTAGATTTGGTGGCTTTAGCGACGGCGACGAAAATAACAAGCGGGAGCGGTCTCAAAGAGACCTCCGCGAAGAGATCGAAGACAGAGGTCCGATAGCGGAGACGGTCGCTGAAAAGGTCACTCGGTTTCCATGACGGCGGCTTTTAGTCTTCGGGGGAACGGGACAATCGCTATCGCGCCAATCGAACGCCGCGGCCGGCACTCGGCTGAGGCGCGGCGGCCGACTGATTTGCCCGCGACAGCCTTTTAATTAGATTTATCGACGTTATCGCGGCGCATCTCGTCCCTCCTCCCCCCCCCCCCTCCCGGCTCGCCGGCCCCGGGCCTTGGGAGCCGCCACGACCTTCCGGCGGCGACGCGTTTGCCGAACGATATAAAGCGATGCAGACCGCGAGGGGCGACGGCTCGGCGACCGAACGATTTGTGCGAAATGTCGCTCCTCGGAGGACGAGTCGCGCGAAAGCCCTCCCGGCCTCCCGCCCTCGCGCCTCGTTGGGCGCGGGTCGGCCGGAGCCGATGGAGCGGTTACGGCGACTAATTGTCCTCATTTGCATGCGCCTCGATACTATCGGTGAGCCGCCGCAGACGAGAGGAGCTCCCTCGGCACGCGGCACGGCTTTATGGCCGCGGTCGAAACGTTACTCGAATACCTAAAACACGCTTCGTTCGGAGAGAAAAATACGAGGTACTCGATGAACGCGTTCGTATCGCGCGCATTGAATTTCGTCCCTCGTTGCAGCCGGCGTGGCCCTCTCGGCGGACGGATCCGCCCAAGCGGGGGCCTCGTTGGGTGCCGTGTCGTGGAGATGGCGGGCACTTGCGAAGCGGGTCTTTGTGGTATAGGCCTCGATATCCCGATGAAAGCCTTCCTTTCTGACGTTTCTACTTCGGAGCTCCAGCCGTCGGACGTAGATACTCTGCAGCATCTGCAGTCTCCCGCTGCGGTACCCTGAGCCGAAACGGCATCAGTCTAGATAGGTCGAAGGCTCCTTGAGCATCAAGTAAAAGTAAAGAATCATGAATAGATTATTTAAATCGACAGATATAAGAGTGAGTAACGTCAGTAGCCTCCCATTTGCAATTTCGAGTCTTGGATCGTGATTTCAGTAATTCTATCAATAAAAAATAAAAACGTTCGCGTTTCGATGGATTCGCGACTGGATTAAATTAACAATTAAAAAGTGAATTTTCTTATATTCGGTGATATTTTCTATCGGTCTTCTAAACTAATATTATAAAGAAGAAACGTGTTACGTTTTCATACAAAAACTACTGAACCGATTTCAAAAATGTTAAAATTGCATTTTTACTGAGTGACATAGGCCACTTTCTCAAAAACCATTGGGATCCCGCGCAAAATGTATTAATGTTCTACCATATTATAAAAGGTATTAATATCTATAAAAAAGCCATATGTCCAACCGCTGTGGTTATGCCACTAGAACTATTACTTACATTTGAAAAGTTAACAAAAGCGCCGACAATAATCAAACCATGTTCATGCCCCTGTAATCCTTATCCTATTCAATGATATTTTATTAAAGACCGCTTCAATATTGCATTCAAAAGATATAACGAATTTAAAAATCTCAATCTAAATATTACCAAGTTTAATTTTAAAGACAATAACAGACCAAACAAATGCATCAATTACCATCAACTAAACCGATTACATGACTTCAAATAAGTAAATCCTTCGCGACACATCACAATGCGAACGGTCACTTTCGATTTTCCTTTTCCATACTTTTGTATATATTATGAATAGACACAGTTAACACTTAGTTTGAACATTTCCAAGGCCACGTCATCCCAACGGCATGACTCTGCCGCTGCTTTCGATGCTCTTTATTTTGCGCTTATGGTCCAGCGATCGTCTGCACTGTGTGTGAGGCGAAGTTTAGTGCGAAAGAGGACGAGTCGATGCTCGCGAGGCGGTCGATCAGCGATGGCTCGAGCTGCCATCGAGCGGATCATTATTCACGGGGAGATTGACAAACGATGAGGTGTCAGTGCGGCCGGTGGAGCCGGGGGTCGGGGGTCGGGGGTCGGGGGTCGGGGGTGCCGGGTGCGGGGTCGCGGCTCGACACCGAGATTGATGTCGCAGAGCGCGATAGGCATCGAGGCCGCGGCGGGCGGCGGGCGGCGGGCCCGGCGGGGCGCCGCGCGACACCCGTCCCTCACTGTCACCACGTCCACCCAAATCACCGGAATAACTCATTGCCGGCAGTCGATCGCCTCCCCGCTGCTCCAACCCCCCGCACGGCAGCGGCCGACTAATTGACGGGCACTGGGTATGAGTGGGCCTCGTACTCCAATCTTGATGAGGACAAATTGAACCCCTTCGAGTCACTCGTTCGGCTTGAGGTTACGAAGCGTATTTGTTTTGCCAATACTGCGACTCAAATATGTGGCCGACGAAACCGTCGGGGTCGTTGCCGACTGTGACTGTTCACGGGGTACGCGTACCAAATCAAATCAAATCAAATCAAAATATCTTTATTCAAGTAGGCATATTACAGCACTTTTGAATCGTCAAATTTTTGTTTTTTCTTTTCCTTTCCACACTCTAATTCTAATGTACGTCTGATGATGATACTCCAGAACGACTTAAAATTTAAA
Source organism: Elymnias hypermnestra (assembly GCA_015832385.1). Classification (NCBI taxonomy): domain Eukaryota; kingdom Metazoa; phylum Arthropoda; class Insecta; order Lepidoptera; family Nymphalidae; genus Elymnias; species Elymnias hypermnestra. The sequence continues at coordinate 59,499 of JACTOM010000810.1, forward strand.
GTTACGAGGGTTCCTTCGCAACCTGATCCGAGAAGAGCCCGCAACAAACTCAGTCGGGTATTTTGTTTTTTTGTTATCATCATAATTACAATATCATATTATTTGAATATATTTCTGTTTCTATCGTCGTTTCTATCGTCTAAGTAATCTTGCAACTTATAATACGATTTTTCTATCAACAAAGACTTTGAATTTATTAATTGGCATCTCTAAAACGTTTATTACACCTAACCTATTTACTCTTTTTATTAAAAGAGACAATGTTTTTGTGTACGTACAGCAAGTTTTCTAATATGTATACGCAGTGAACTGTCATTATGTCAACTGCCTTGAATTTGTTTCTTAGCGACTCTCTTGGACCCAAATTGTAAATCGCACGAGCGGCCCTTTTCTGCAGCACAAATATTGCATATCAGCAGCATTACCCCAAAGTAGAATACCGTATGACATAATGCTGTGAAAATAGCTGAAATATACTAGTCTGGCAGTATCAACACCTGTCAGACGAATTCTTTTAACCGCGTAAGCTGCAGAGCTGAGCCTGTTCGAGAGACCACTTATATGGGCCCCCACTATAATTTATTATCTAATGTAATACCTAAGAAAACAGTACTGTCTACAAGGTCTAGTTCCTCATTATTAAGTTTAACAATGGTTTGCGTTTGTTTCACATTAGGAAGAGTAAACTTAACACAATTTGTTTTATTTGCGTTGAGCAATAAATTATTAGTTTCAAACTTTATCGAGAGAACTTTTACTACTTTATCGAGAGAAATGTTTACGTCGTCATAATTTATTTGTCGCCTATTAATCTTAAGCAATAGCGAAGTGTCATCAGCAAACGGAACAACCTCATGATCCCCTTTAAGAAAGTAAGGAAGGTCATTAATATAAATGAGGAACAGAAATGGTCCCAATATGGAACCCTGCGGGACTCCTAGTTTTGTCACAGACCCCGCAGAAAGCTTGCCATTAACACAGGCCTTTTGCGTTCTATTGGTTAAATATGAACTCATCGGGTCTAAAGCTGTGTCTGCGAGGCCATAGTGTCGCAATTTCCCGATCAGGGTTTCATACTGGACACAATCGAAGGCCTAAGACAGATCACAGAAAACGCCAAGCGCGTCACGCGATTCCTCCCAGGCCTCCTAGATATTGAGTAATAACTGTTCGCCAGCATCGGTAGTCGAGCGATCTCGAGTAAAGCCAAATTGCTTATTATGTAATAAATTATAATTTTTGAAATGTTTTAGCAACTGGTTCAACATTATTTTTTCAAATATTTTACTAAAGGTTGGGAGAACCGATATTGGCCTAAAGTTACTAGGGTTAGAAGTACTGCCTGACTTAAACATCGGTATTATTTTGCTGTACTTCATTAAGTCAGGAAATACACCACAATCAACACAATTATTAAAAATTTCCGCCATGTCAGGTGCAACGATGTCAATTAATGATTTTACAAGGTTAACCGATAGACCCCACAAATCGTTAGTTTTTTTGTTATTGATTAAATTAAATGACTTAATAACATCAGAGGCATCGACATGACTGAATTTAAAGATACCATGACATTGGGGCATGCTATCAGCTAGCCAAGAGAGTGCAATGGAAGGTGATGAGTTCAGCGATTTAGTAGTTGAGACAGGAATATTTGTAAAAAACTCTTCAAAAGTATTAGCAACCTCTGAGTCTGACGATATTTTTTTATTCTCTAACTCTAAATTAAATTCATTAAAACGCGGAGTTGCTTTTCCTGTTTCATTATTAATTATTTTCCAAGTTGTTTTAATTACATTACTACTGTTTTGTATCTTATATTTTATGTGTTGCGATTTAGCAATAACACATTTCTTTTTAAAATCCTTGGAAAATGATCTCACATAATCTCTGAACTCCACACTAGTGTTGTACTGACGCTCAGCATACAATTCATACAACTTGTGCCTACTTTTATGCAAATCAGCCGTGGCCCATTCACTGAATGCCATTGTGTCAGTAAGAATGATCGATTTACTTTTAAATATTGAGTTAAATATTTTAGTAATTTTGAAAAAGAAATTGCTATATATTTCATTTGGGTTATTAGAATTGGGTATAAAGCAGGAGTTTGAGATAAGGGTTGATCTCATTTTCTCGATACGGTCAGTGGTTACTGGCACAAAAGTTATTTTACGTTTATTTACATTTTTTCTTGGAATTGAAAAGCGAATGAGTTGGCCACAGTGATCAGAATCTAAACTAGTAATTATCTTTTTCACAGTTGGATTTATGTTTGTGAATATATTATCTATACAAGTGGCACTAGAAGAGGTTATTCTTGTAGGCTCCATAAACATATTTGATAAATTGTAAGTGTTAAAAAGGTTTAACAGTTTCATGCTTGAGGAGCTACATTCTAAAATATTAATATTAAAGTCTCCACATACTACTAACTTCTTGTTCGTTTTCGACATTATGAATAGTACCTGGTCCATTAATTTTTCAAAAACTTCAAAATTGGACAAAGGGGGCCTATACACGGTTACTACAAGAAACTGCTCCAATTCAATAGATGCCAGCTCTATTGTCCGTTCAACAGACAGACTCACTATGTCTGTACGTTCCTTATATTTAAAATTTTTATTTACTAAAATTAAAGAGCCCCCATGTATGGACGATACTCTGTTGAACGAACTACCAACCTGGTAGTTACCAAAACTAAATACATATTCATTACTTTTTAGCCAGTGTTCTGTAATACATAACACTTTAATGTTAAAATTATTTAAAAAAAGTTCAATTTCCAGCATCTTACCTTTAATACATTGAATATTCTGGGGTACCAGGCTGATAAAGCTATTATCTAAATTTGCATTCACTGAATCTAACGAGTGGCAACCCTTATGACAAAATTGCTTTTTTAAGCAGGAATTCTCTGTTGTCTTTATTACATGTTTAAAATAAATTTACTGGGATTTATATCCAAGGGTATGCCAATATTATTATTATGCTCAATAGGAGCATGTCTAGTAGCCAAGTTTTTGGCTAACCTTTATCGCATGCTCAAGGAACTAATAAAAACGGTTGTTTTTTGTACAGAGATTCGTCTCCGCAGCCGAAATCGACCGCGACGTCGTCGTCAACAAAGTGCGTGTTGCAGTTTTCACTTTGAAAGGTTAATCGTGCCGATTTCACGGTCGATCCCTTCTCCTCTGCCCGCGCTCCATAATTACGTCGTTATGAAGACTAAACGTCTACTGCTATCGCTAGTATCAATTAAAGTATTAACGGAGGATCGCCCCTTATCCCTCTCCCGTCGGATCATAATAAATCGAGTATGAAAATGAAGCCGGGATCGCGGAAGGGACCTTCTCCGTCCCCACTCGACGAGTCCCGGCCGACGGGCGCTCGTCTGGATTAATGTACGAATAAAACGGTTTTATCGTTTACGATCACTTCGTACACTCGTCTAAGGCCGACAACAGGACCCCATTGCCGACAGTACCATGTATCCGATACGAGCACGGTATTCAATTAACACCGTAATGTGTCGTACATTACGTGGGACCACGAGTCGTGCAAACTTCGTCGACCCCGCCGGCGACTTTGGGTTTCCACGATCAATTTCAGTGTTTTTTTTATTCTCATTCTGGGCAGTTTCACCCATCGGCAATTTTTCGATGAACAAAATTTGCGCCACTGAGGGATGCTCTAAAGAGTGCAACCCATGATTTCGAGCGAGATCAATTCAATATTTGTGAAGAGTTCTCGTTTAGGAGATATGCTGTATGGCGGTGACGTGTCGATTTGTCGATGTGCCATCGTCGTGGCAGCCGCAAGCCGCGCTCCTCGACCCTGATCTTCCGCCCCCGCCGCAGCGCGTAGAGTCGCCAATTGATCTCGGTTCGGAAGCGGGTCACGCGTATACCTTCTCCCCGTGGTTATGCAAAAACAGTCCACACGGGCATCGGCAAACATTCAAATCATAAAAGACTTCGTGTAAAAATAAGGATGGACAATGAACTTCCCCCGACGGGAAATGACTTTTGAGTTTCGATGAGATGAGATACAAACATCTGGCGTCGGATTCTGTTATGTAAGATTTGAAGGTAAACTCAAACAATTTGCGGCCCGCAACAGAGCTTTACTTCGTTTCAAAACGCCGCCGACGTAACGCCACCCCGGCGGGGTGTAATCAAATTGCAAGGGTGAAATTGATAAGGAAAATATTTGAAGAATTCGGCGGGAGTCCTTTTGAAGTGCAAATTGTCGCCGCCCGCCGCGAGCCCGCTGCTGCGGGGGGCGGGCGCGAACTCCGCGAAGGCTTCGCTTGCTACGTGTTGTTCGACGATTGCCCGCAAAATTAACCAGCTCGCATGGAACGGCTGCCGTTAAACTATCGAAACAGATAAAGTAAAGTGCCCACGTCTAATATTAGAAACCACCAAATGTTAAGACGATGGTGTAAGATACGGCGAAGGTGAAAACTTTACGGAGGCTAGCAAGAAAAAATATGCCTCGATCGAGTCTACGTCGAAACCACCAGCTCGCTTTTGATACCTCCACGGGCAAATATTAACTCCTCACACGTGAAATTAACGTTTGGTCGTACTGACCGCTTCGATCTGAAATATCATCCCTTTTATCAAGAATTCAGCCAGCCATTCAGCCGCTACATTTGAGTTTTGGAAACAGACGATCATTTGTTGGCGTCGCTTATTAGCGCACAATGGAAAACATGAAATATGAATATAATATTTAAATAAAAAAATAAAATAAAATACCTTTTATTTTCTACTCCCACACTTCTCTGCACATTTAAACATAAACAAATTACACGGTAGTTATTATAGAAAAGTGTGATGCCGAAAAAAGGAACACCGCTCAGCTGTTGTTGGGAACCAACCCAACGCTGGTTTTCAGCGGCGACCCACAAAACAAAACCTTAAAAATATAGTATAAATAAAAAATAAAATAAAAATTATTGTAATTAAAATTTGGAAACGTCAGTGACAACTTGGCCACCACTGGCCTATCTATTTGCCATTCTCCGTAAGTTAAAATAACACACACACACGCATATATATATATTTTATATAAGTAAGTATACTTTATTATAAATACTTTGTAAATAATAATATAACTATTAAATAGAGGCACGAAACTATTAGGGCAGGAACAGAGAGTGAAACAAATACAAACATACACACGCATATACATAGATATATCCGCTACATATGGAAGGACGCGGATGACGCACTCAATTTACTGTCCTTGGCACTGTACATTCAATAAGTGTAACTTATATTTTGCTTTAAAACTATGTATTTACGAGTACGAGTCCAGTCCGTGGCACCAGTGCTGCAGAAACAGTTCGAAGTATTGACGATGTGTACGGCGCTGGTGTCGCAAAAGAAAGAACGGTACGTTTTTGGTTTCAACGTTTTCGTTCTGGATCTTTCGGCCTTCAGAACCGACCCCGTGAACGGCCGGAGACCGAACTGGAAAATGAAGAAGAAAAGCTACTGTGGAGGCGGATCCATCACAAAGCACCTCAGAGATAGCTGCAGGCTCGGGGTAAGTGACAAAACTGTATTAATCCACTTGAAGCAAATCCGAAAAGTAAAAGAACTTGAACGATGGGTCCCTCAAGGATCGAGTGAGTCGAACTTGCAAATACGCGTCAACCGACATAATAATGTTCTGGCTGTTAAAAAGTACGTTGGGTGTACCTCACTTGCAGAACGTAATACGTTGAGGAGCCAAAAAGCGCGTTCCAACATTCAGATGTAGCTTATATCTAACCTAACATAACAGGTATCCTGTCTCTGATCTCAGTTCATTTTCAAAAGGACTAGACTGATTTTGGCGGCCTCTCGGCGCAGGTAGCCGAGAAAAACCTTCAATAAACTGCGGGGAAAAGATGAGCGCGAAGCCGCGAGGGGCCGGGCCCGCCCAGGGCGGCCCCGGGGAGGAGTGCGAGGCGGAGGTAATGAGGCTTTTCATTAATGCAATATTCGGAGCTATTTCACGCACCGTCTCCGGCGCGTGTCACTCTGCGACGACATTGTTTCCCTAATAGACAGAGAAAGAATATATCTTTGCGAGGTACCTGCTGATGAACCCACAACAACGAATAAAATGCATTTGGCACAACGATTTGTGTCAAAACTTATCACCGGCTGGAACATATATGCCATAGCCACGAACAGGGAGGCGGCCAGCACTGCCTCGCTCAGCCGTCGACCATTCCCGTTGCGTCGGAATAGTAATGATCAGTGACAGACAGACTGAATTTTGTTCACGTCGATGCATACAATAATAATATATTACAGTTTCATTACGGAATCATCTCTTTCCATAGGATGCTCGGTCTTGAACGCACTGCCTCCCCATTTCAGCCGCAAATCATGGATATTCGAAATCTGTCATTCCTCGCACAAAGAAGAAAATTGGATCTTCTACATCAGAAGCGAGTGATAAGATTGGGGATTGACACTACACATTCATACACCCTAATTACTGTCGAAATATTCGGATTGCCACGCGATGTTTCCTTTGAACGCAAAGTCTGTGGAATTAGAATGAAAAGAGTGAGACTTCACAACCAATAACCCAACAAACAGAACTGCCATGTCATTTGGGCAACCAGCCCGTTCCACTCTCGTTCTTGAGAAAGAAGTGAGAACGTTTGTTGCGTCACTTTTGGCGTGCAAGAGACGAAGCAGAGCGTCGGAGCTCGTCCGATTGCATTAAGCAATCTATCCCTATCTCTGAAGCAATCAGGCGGTGACCTTTTGAGCGACACGTGCGCGTGTCCGTTCGTCGCTGCATCGCCTCTAACCGTGGGCCCTTTGTACTATTGCAGTTTTTTCGTAGGAATTAATCGACAAACAACTACACCGTTCGTCTATTCTCTTTTCACAAATCATTGATTTCATCTCTGAACTCAATTATTATGTGTCAGTGTTGAGCCTGCTGTGATCGTGAAGTCCAGAGGTCTCGCTGTGCTATGGTTTGATCTTTGGGTGTGGTGATGTGGGAAAACGGTGAAGTTGAGTGGGAATGACTATAAAACATGGGCTTTTGGTAATAAAAATAAAACTAGGCAAAGATCGAAGTCAATTCAATATCGTACAGTATATCAGTGAATATTTTTGGGTAGTTATTTCATTAATTTAGGCAAATTGTTTTACAAATAAGTAACACGACCTCTACTCGGCAAAAGAAATATTCCTACTAAATTTGAAGTCTCTACGCCTTACAGTTTCAGAGATATCGTGATGAATCAATGGATACCTGGATATCTCTTACATATATATAGATAATTGTATTGTCAATTAATCGTCTACATCAAGTAAATCCATAAAAGCTGCAGTAGTATGACGGTATTAGATTTATAACAAGCAAGAAAGAAGGAACATAGCAATATACTCGTAATGTCGCCATACGACATCGGTACGTCGCGAGGACGTGGCACTTCCCCGGTCGGGCCGGCCAATGAGGAGCTGCATTTAGCGACTGAGGTCACAGGGGCAGATACATTACTGCGCTGAAAATAGACGGAAACGGCTCGCGTATTCCCACCAACTACCCAGTTCCGTGCCCGCGTGGACTGTCGATGCACTGCCACGCGGAAAAGGCATTCCCGGTGCGTAGGACGGGCGAGCTCCAATGGCACTCCGAGGGCATTTAGCGACAGGTTCCATTGTCGACACTCGTACCGTTGTTATATTATTCATGGGTTGGCGTAGATTAGTCTAGTTCAGATCGAAGCGGTGTTGCAATTCATTACCGCTTCATGTGATCTCGGGCCCCCGAACTCACCGGCACGAGCCGAGCTCATAATAGTTTAATGAAATATTTCTTGTCGGACGAGGAGTCGAAGGGCGGCGAGGGACAATATTAATTTGCTTTATGACATGTGAAATCGCGCTCAATGGCGCCGGGGCCGAGCACGTGCGCGCTATATTAAACTTTTCATTACGAGAACATATTCGATGACCCCGCACTTGTTCCGCCATCGATTAAGCCGCGCGGCGGCCACCTGCAGCCCCGCGCCGAGCTCGTTGCGCCCGTCGCGCCCATTGTGCCCGCGCCGTTCTAATCGAAACGTGCACCCTGCACCTCTCAGGGCGTCTGTTAGCGTCGGTCGGCTTCGATGCGCCGAGGAAGTAACGCGAGCCTTCCGACTAGGAGCGATCATTCGAACCGCGCTTCTTCTTCTTCGTCGCGACCGTTCGAAAACACGAAGAGATCTTTAACGGCAAAGCCGTCGCTCGTCGAGCCGCGCAGCCGGCGCTGCGAGCCGAGACTCGAGGCCGCTGCGCCGCTGCGCCGCCGCACGCGAGGGCGGCTTTTTAATATATTTTAATTACGCGCCGCTCGCATCCCGTCTTGGGTGATGCCCGCACAATGAGGTCGCACTCGCCCGAGTGCCAAATCGGCGGAAGGGGTGGAGGGAGATTCGCTGCGCGCCGCGTTATTTGATTTGGCTCGCAGGTGCCGCACTCGCACTCGCGGCAGAGGTTCCGCCTAATTACGGCGAATCGCAATTCGCTTCTGATGATGTCCCCGAGAGATGGTTTTAATTTTTTTTCCTAATATTTTTATCCTAAACATCCAGTTCGGGAATGTCGAGAATGCGCTGCCGAGCCAGGGTTGCCGCCGGCGCGTACCGATCGAAAAATTTTGAACATCGATTGTCACTCTCAAGTTCGCTTCAGTTTTAAGAGTCGCCCTTTTATCTGGACACGACTCTTGGTCAGATGAATCAGTTTTTGTCGACAATCAATAGTTTTAGTAATATTTTACGTCGTTAAGTGTTTGTTCCATATACTCAATTAACCCGTCGCCACTCTCGCGACATCCTTGAAACGATTTTCAAATAATATTAGACAAAGGATATGGCCATTTGAAACTTATTTATTAAAGACTATTTAAAGATTAAAAAACGTTCAAAAACCGTTCCTGCACTCGTTGTCGACCAGCCAGAAGATGAAGTGGCACTTGGCATCCCATTGAAAAATCGCCGACGGGTCCGGTCTGATATTTCTCTATCCTATTAGCAAAAATCTGTTTCAGAATCTCTCGGATTAACGCCAACTTAAAAGTTAGCGGCCTCTCCAACTAAGAAGCTGCAGCACGAGCTTGCGTGCCGATACTGTACTGGCGAGGGCCTGCCGAGAGCATATTTGCTGAAAGCCACTGGCGCAGACGTCAATTCGTTGTCTTCGTGACAGTATAACTATTTACATTCTACCTCGTATACCTCGCTTCGCTTTTCTTTTCTCTTACGCGAGTGTAATATTATACTTTCTACGTTGTTTGTAGTTAATGTTATATGGTTGTGTTTTTAATTTGTAAACGTATGTAGCTATTCGTTTTCGTAACCCACGCTTGCACCTAAATATATTTGAATTTCAGCATGTTCAATTTATCTCCATTCGACTTGTTAATAGCGTTCGCCGCACAATTGAATTTTCAAAGATACAACATGTAAAACACGTACTCGTATCACATTTTAAACTAGAACAATGAATTTTCGATTAATTGGCATCGAAAGCGAATTGTCGTAGCGGGTGCGTGGCGGTGGCAGCCCCGGCGGCTCTGCGTTTTGTCGTTTTTTATTAGTTTTTCCGCGGCGACAGCCCTCCGCCACATATTTGCTTTGCTGAGGGCCGCCGCCCTCCGTATGGAGACGTTCGGGCCCTTTTATTGTCATTGTTCTCGAATTCATTGGCATCCGCGCCCCTCCCTCGCCCCTCGTCCCTCCCCTCCCCGGCCCCCTCCTCCCGCCGATTACGCGGATTACATCGCGCGCGACGCTTCTGCAAAGACGACACTTCCACACATGACGCTATTAACGCGTCGCCGCAGCCGCATCCTCGCATGTATAAAGCACAGATGCAGTCCGCGACAGAGTTTGATACCGTCCAAACCCGGGTGTCATTCGTCGTGACATATTCAACACTCACTCGTTCGGACGTCAGTAACTACGAAACTCTCACGCGATCGGCACCTGCAGGGGCGACTCCGTCACAGAGGCTCGTTACGTCAAATGTAACGTTCAGAAAGTCAGCATAAAAACCCATCAACGACAATCTCTCTTTCTGGGGTCGATGAATGCCTTCCTTGGCGAGTATATCGGCATTGAAATATTGTAAATGTTTGAGGTGGAGCGGGCACGTGGAGGCCGGTGCGCCGTGATGAAAAAGTCATGAATGAGTGCGGGCGGCGCGCAGGGAATGTCGCGCGAGGAATGAGATGCGCGTCGACGCTCAATGAGGCGCGGAATGACACCGATCCGCGCCAGGCCAGACCCGAGGCCGCTGCGCGTTCGGCCCCGAGGAATTCTACGTCATCGGAGAAGTCGCCAGAGAGGTGAGAGAGCCCGACGGCACGGGCGATCTCCGCCGCCGAACGAATGCCGAGACGAAGCTGTATATTCAACCGATGTATCAGATACACCTCGAAATTAGATACGAGTGAGGGGACACTGCTGGGGACAGACCTCCTCACTCACAGGAGAGAGGGTTTTATATCCTGGCACTCATATTTAGACTCCAGTTCAATGTACAACACAGTTTGACTAGTCGGTAACTGAACTCCATCACACATTAAGAGCATTTTATTATTCAATGAAAGTGTGTGCAATTTAAGGCGATCCAGATGTATTGGAAATGCACAGGAACGAATAGATAAGTATATTCTAAAACTTATGCCCCTCCAAAGTCCAATCGCGCGTCTTGTGATGGAGTGCTCTCGCGCACTATCCTGCCTGTTGCGGTCGCGATCGACGATCGGCAGATCCGAGCAAAGCCGCGGAGAAACCGATGACACGTAATTATAAGCGCTACCAGTTTAACGCGTTTCCATTCCAGGGTGTATCATAACACCATCGTTGGCGGCTGCGCTACATTGTACCGCGGTTGCTCGCCATTAAAAGTACTCGGCCGTTCGGTGCCCGCGACTTCGAGTGAATGAATTGAACTCCGAAGTACCTACAAAAAGAATATGCTAGTATGGTCTCACATGAAATATCCCAGAGTTGATTTCTTACCTAAATCTATGTAAGTGCTACATGTTCTTATATCAGACGGTATACAAATTTTCAACCTGTTGCTCTTCCTCTACAAGTTGGATTATCTTGTAAAGATTCTCACCACATGCAAAGCTACCTAATGGTTTGTAATCATAGTAAAAATGGACGTGTATTATTAAAACGCATAAAGCAATAATGAGAATCTCTATATCTATACACACCGGCATAGTTAGCGGAACATAAAAAAAAATTGATATCAGTATCATATAAGGTTGTGATACTGATGTCAAACCTTTATTTTATTTTAAATTTCGTTAAATATGGCGGTGTGTATATCTGAAAAGTAACACAATTTGACTGGCTTTGATACGTGAATTGCTTTGGAGGGAAATTTGAAGGTATCTTTGTATACAGAAACATTACACATTTATTGTAAATATTATTTATTGCATAGATAGATTTATTGCGAATCCTAGCTATTAAGAAAACTGTGTGACATTTCTTAGACGCCAGTATTTTAATAGACTTACATGTAGGCTCCGATGCCAAACCGTCGAGTTACAAGAACATAAATCTAGGCTGTGCCTGCATAAGTAACAGAAACAATATTCAGAATTAACGCAGATAATGCGTATAATGTGACATAATACACGCCACTTTTTGGTGGAGAAGTTCAGAAATCATTTGTCGCGTTGGGCATACGAATTTTTAACTAGGCCCCGCAGTCACTTTAGATGTGTTCCTGCACAATTTTAAGAAATATGTCCATAACAGTTAAGGCACATTTGCACATGATGTTGAATGTTACGCGATATCTCTACTGAAAGTGTTACTAATGTGTTTTTCACCGGTTTCTCATCAATAGAACCCGGAGTCAAGTTTTTACACATGGACGGACTAATGACGAAACAAAAGAGCTTTTTGAGGCTACTTATACTAGGAAATATTTTGGTTTAGGCGTCTAACCGACATAGTATCATCACTCACCATCTGCGATGGCCCTGAGACCCCAATCGAGTGCCCCGTACGAGTAGAAAAAGACTGCTCGTGTGTGTGGGGTGTGGAGGTGTGGGGGGCGTGGGGGTGTCGTGGGAAGGCTCGCGGCCGCCGCAGTTCCTGGAACCGCCGCATTCCCCGCGCCGTTTGTCAGCGGCCGACAGCGTGCCTGCCCACTGGCCACTCGGCCACATTTTCATTATGAACACCGGTAACTCGGCACGATCGTCCGGAAGGGACCTGGGTACTTTGCTCGTGTATAGAGAGACCGATGCACTTCTCGCCGTTTTGAGGGACTTTCTTCGGCCGATTTCTGAACTGAACACCCGTTAGACGAGCAAATCGACCAATAAACAATGACATTTGTCAAAAGTCCATTACGCGCCTGCAGCAGCACCGCGCCCGGGGGGCGGCAAAGTCATCAGCTAACGGGGGAGCAAACAATGCCGCGTGTCGCGCTCGAGTGGCTGCACGCCGTTTGTTATGCCAACACGAGTTGCATGTAAACCGAACAAACCGAACAAACCGAACCAATGAATGTGTTTGAGGAGCTTTTCGCTCAATAGAAGCGAGTTGGTGCCCATCATTTGTGCAAAATATACTTTGGCCAACTACGGCAGGCTTCAAATCTTTTTTTATCACGAGTGAGAATTTTATTGAGTAGGCGATAATTATTTTTAAGAATCGAACCCTGCACGTTTGATAATCGATTCCGATACTTCATAACGTAGAAAAACGCGAGCTTCTGAAATCCCTCGGTTATTAGAGCCCCTCGAGTGCTCGTATATGAAGATTATTCTGCACTGAGATGTAAATTAATCAGGGAATAAACTGAGCTGACGACTTTAGCAGTAGCGTAGTTCATTCTTGATTCTGTGGTTGGCTGTCAAACTGACAAGTGCCAAAACCGCCTATTCCCTTTGGGTTTTATTTAAATGATTCATAAGAACATCGAAACCACTACATTTTTTGTTTGTAATTAGATAATTTTATATATAATTGTTTAAAAAGTTGATGAGATTAGCAATCCGAAAAATCTCGCAGTCATTTGAAAAGCAGTACCTTGTTAATAACATATTATTACAATGACCACCCAAAGAGCCTATGTACTCCAGCTAGAATCCCAATTGCAGTTGGCTTAAAAGAATTGAAGGCATCCAAGAAGCTATGTGCCCAAGTGCCCAACCGAGTAGCGAGAGAGATGACAGAAAAACAACTTAAAAAAAATAAAATTGGCGTCACTGAGTTTAATAAAAAAAAGTTTGTGACTTCCCGCAGATTTATATATTAGTACATATGAACGAACACTTGCCTCGCCGGCGAGGCTGTGCGGAAAGCCGGTCTCCAGCACTGATTCCGAATCGGACCATCGGTTAAGTAAGTTTAGGATATTTTATGAGCTAAATTTTGCACTGAGCTAGTTACAATTGTTCGCCAGGTAAAAATACGCATCATTGCAACAGGAGAGTTTGGCGGGCTGCTCGTTATAACAAGAAACCATAATCCAAACATTGGGGACACCTGATTCGACAGCCTCGCTAGCGACATCGGTCCCTACGGGAAAGTTCGGGATATTGTACTCGCAGATGATTGGGCGAGAGCACTATTCGTTGAAAGTGCCGCGGCCTGGGCTCCTCATCACCGCTGCGCCCAATTTGTTTTGATCGCTCTGATAGTATTTGCACCTTAAGTATCATCACTGGCGTTTTCGCGATACTCGGTGCTAATTGAGGAGTCGCCCCGTGTAGGGCAACGAATTACGCGTCGCAGGCGTCTCGAGGAATTCGGCCATGAGGTCGGGCGAACCCGATTGTCAGACGCAGTTCACTAGCAAGTTAGTAATAGTAAAACACTTCGAATGCTGACGAGTTCATCTGAATGATTCTGACAACTCCAGTCTAGGTGCGTATGTTATGTATATTGTCATATCTAAAGTACTGCAAATAAAAAAGAATCTATGGATGAATATCAATTTCTCAATATTAAATAGCTTAAAGAGTAAAATATGGTGAAACGGTATGTCCGTACTAGGTTATATTTATAAGTTATGCAATGACTAATGTTGTTCATATCGGGAATGTTATACTCAACGGTAAAGGAAAGTGTCCCTCGCCGGCGCTGCAAAGCGCAATGTGGTTCAGCGAACCAAACACGAATAATATGCAGAGGATCAAAAGTAGCCATAATAAAGGAACACTGGCAACCCAAAAATTAATTCGATTAAGCACGTGATACAGACCTAATATAGGAATACGACTTCATACGACGTAGACTATTAGCGCAGGACAAAATCCTTACATTGAATGCGTATAAAAAGTAACTCTGTCTTTGTGTCGCGTTTCACGCCGAAACTACTGCACCGATTTCAATGAAATTCGGTACAGAGGTAGTCTAGAGCCCAAGAAAGGACAATAAGCTCTTTGCGGTGAAGTAGCTTAGCTGCTCATAGCTCATAATAATGATTAAAAATGCTACCCAAAAACACTATTCCATGCGGACGAAAGATTTGTGACCCATTAAATACTATATTATAATTATAAGTGATATATATAGTATACACTACTCTTGTGAAGCTTGTTTCCGACCGTCACGACGAAGGAGGAAACCGAGGAACTACAAAAATGAGGGGAAGTTATTTTACTTTTAGATTCATTAAAAATTTCAGTTATTGATTACGTGTGCTCTCGCCCTGTCCCACCGTCGTCACAGATCACATTCAGTCTTTTTGTGGTTTTGAAACGACGATTCCGCTGAAACGTAATCTGTGAACGCCGATTATTATCGTCACATTTCGCTTAAGAGCAAAGAATTTGCATCGGTGCAAAGTAGAAGCGAGCGAAGGGCGACTCCGAATCCACTTCGACCGGCTGGAATCGGAGAATATAGTTCTATACGAGCCTAGAAGCGAGTTATGGTGAGCGCAGTGCGACGGCTTCGAAGTGGACGTTTCATTCGTACGGAGTAATTAACGACCGCTTCGTTTTTCCTCGCAGTTCGCCGCAACATGGACCATTAGCCTCGTTCGCCAAAATCGGGCGCTCGCCTTCCGCGAACCTCCATCGGACTGCTTGGCGGCGACCGGTTTCTCCGCAGTCACTCGTATACTTATCAGCCGCCGATTCATATCGGGGGCTCATTCTTGTCGCTTCGTGCTGCCATCGAATGGCGACACTAGTCTCCGATCTGGAGGATAGGAACATCCGATCCTCGTCATAGTCCCGCAGAAGGAGTAACTTCGCTGAATTTAAAGCCGATGGAATCCCAATTTTCAAAAATCGTTTCGCTTATAATGTAACTCTTTAAGTTACATGTGTAAAAATTTGTGAAGGCACTTTATTCTAAAAAGTGATGGAATGTAACCGTGGTTTCCGTCCTTTCAGAAATGGGGGTGACTCCTCTGTTCTCGAGGTAAAGAAAAATATCTCACCTGAGGTCGTCTGACCGTTGCGTCATATTGCATACTACATGGCTATAGTCACGAGTACAACTTCCGAGTGGGTATATACAGATTACGGATAGGTGTAGGAGGGTCCGTACGCGAGGGTCAGTTAACTATTTTAATGGGTTTTTCTATGGCGGAGAATGCCTCCCCCTCCCCCCTCCCGGTCGGCCGGTCGCCGGAGCCGCTCGCTGGCATTATTAAATTCCTCGGGAAATTAAACGCTAGCGTCCCGTTTCGCATTTACGCGTCCTTTGAAGTAGCCAGCTCTTAAATAATCTCGTACATTCTTCTCTGGGTTATACGCGGCCGAGCGGCGGACGACGTTCTGTTCAGATTTTAATTTATTTTCATTCGGGCAGGAATGCGTTCGCGGCTCAGTATTTTCCCAGATGACTCGTATCGGCGGTCAACGTTAGGACCGGGAATTGAAGATATTTATTTTTGTTAACACGCCCTTCGGCCGCATATATTCCCACAGCACGAAAATAAACTCTTTGGAAAAAATCAGATAACGAATAAAAATCGGTGCCGTTTTAGAATGCATGGGAAATAGCTGTATATCACCCCGGGCCGTGCGACCGGTCCGGCCCAGTCAGCGCGGAATTCCAGCAGCGAGTAGCAATTTTACGTCGCAAGAGGGACGGAATCCTCGGGGCGTCGGGTGGGGCGGGGCCGACAAGTAAGCTTAACTCTTCACCCGCTGTCGGTGGATCCACCGGTCCTACAAAAGTATACGCCGCGACCCTTAGCGCGTCTTCGAGTGATCTCATTCGTAGACACTCTGGGCAGCTGGACGAGCGCTTCGGCCGATGTCCCCTAGGGCTCGTTCTGTGGCAGAGGCCATGCATCAACGTGTCGCGGCACGGACCAGCGCATACCGCCACGCTGCGACTGCGCTCGCCCTCAGTGCTGCCACGACCCGGACGCCGTACTGCCGAACAGCACCCATCACAGAAAGTATCGGTCCCGCTTCCGAGCCCTTTCTCGAAGTGCCCTTTCGACTAGCGAAGGTTGGCAGGCGGTTCGGCATACCTTAACCTGGCTCTCGCGAGGCGGAACAGTTGGCCCTCGCAATTCCAGTCCATTCTCTTGATGAGATGTTGCGAAGCCATGATGTTTTTCTTGGACCTGCGCTCCATTTACCGGCGACTTTGCCCATCATTATTAGTTGAAGAAGTCCGTACCTCTCGTGCCTGAGGAAGTGGTCGAGGTAGAATACTCCTCGACAATTCGGTTCTAATCGAAGGCAAAGATGTTCATTAAACGGAGGCGGAGGCAATGGCTATGCAGCCATACAAGTTAATTTGATTTCTAAAGATACTGTTGATTTGTAACTACTGGTGCAAATAATATAGATCATAGCAAAGCCGATCGGTCAGACAGAATAGTCAGCGAAAGCGAATGGCGGCGCACGCGGAACTAGGACGGACCGGGGAAGAAGCCGCGGCGGCAAACGTTTGTGGAGAGGAGGAGCGTCTCGGGAGCCGTGCGCCGGTGGGCCAGTAATGAGTTAATTGCCAAAGAAAAACAACGGTCCGAGAAGTGGCGAGGAGCGACGCACGGACGGCCGGCGAGCGGCTATAAACTGCGCCGGCGGCTTGACGAACGAGCAATGGCCGCCGGTAATTGCTTTTGTTCGAACGACGCTGCGGTACTACTCGCATTTAGAAACTGCGCCGACTTTTTTGCCGCTTATTCCTCTGCACGTGATTGATTTGTGCTTTGCATTAGCGGCGAATGGATTTCCGTTTAACCGATCACTACTTAAATCGGTCTATTTCTACCAAGCTTCGATATACTTATGCCTGAAGGAATCGTTCCACAGGAGCCGAGACAACAGTGTATTCCGAGTCAGCCCCGGTTCTCTAGAAATAGCAGATCGGTTTAATCAAAATAAGTAGTATAGACATTTTTTTACTTTTTCATTCGAATTGTCGAGCTTCTTCTTTGATATGAATTAGCAATACCTGATGTCATTTAGCCGAGTATGTTGAATAGTGCCAAAGTGAACAAATCTGCTCAGTTATTCTTTTAAGTTTCCATACAATTCGAAATCAATGATGAATGATGATGTAGAAACAAAAGGCTGGAGTTTACTGCAAGGGCGTGCCCTCTGGAGATCGAGGCATCGGAAGAGACGGCAGTACCGTCTGCCGCGCGACGAGGATGTCTGCGAGAGGCGACGGTTCTCGTCACGAGCGTCGGGCAGCCAGCGGGTGCGCCAGAGAGCGCGGCGGGCTCCATTGAGCGCCGCCGTAATTATAGCGCAGAGCGCTCGCCGCTGCCTCGACGACTGATTTACGGCTGGGTCTGCTCCTCTTGGCGTCCGCCGCCCTCGGCCGGGCATTATTCGGCACGCAAATATTGCCCACCACCGTCCACTGACATCCACTGATATCCAGAACTCGCTTCATAGTCAGTAACGATCAGAGCGGTAACTTTCGATGGTGGATTGCCCGAGCCTGTCATAATAAAGCGCAGTAGTGCACGGTGCCTAGTTGTCGCCGCTCATTAACAAGTTTTTTGTGCCGCGAGGACAATGGACGGTCGCCGCGGGCGCAGCTCCGCCTCGTAAAGTTTTTTTAGTTCCTTGAAGCTCGGAGTTGGGTAATTTCCGATAATATATTACTCTGCGTTAGATAACATTCTAAGGATCTGTTTGTTTCATCGCACGTGGTAAAATTGTAGATATATCGGTGGCAGCAGTCGTAAATATCTCACTTGCGGCCGACGCCGACGTTCGAATTCATTGTTACCGTAAATAGGTTCAAGGTTATTTTCTCCAAGATTATTTGCATGTGATCATATCATTTCTAAGTATTGTTATCAGAGCTATCGCCCTCCTAAATTGAATTCGAACTTAATTCTTTTGTCTAAGCAGTGTGATATTGTCAGCTTTGAATTTGTCTCAGTGGTTCAGTTGAACTGGTTTTTTTTAAATGGAATTAACCGCCGAGCATATTGTTCATCCGATACTACTTTACTTAAATTTTGAGATAGAGAGGTTTCGAAAAGGAGATTTAAGACAAACTTTCAAAGCTTGGTGTTTTATTATAAAAATAAAGAGGACACATAGTTCGTTATACGTCAGCTGTTGACTAGACGTGCCAAGAGAGACGTGCTCAATCTTCGCAGAAGCGCGCTGGCATGAGAACTGCCAATGAAGGAATCGTGTTTCAGCTGTGTGAGGCAGCGTATTTAATTCGGCTGCCGAGGTTCTCTCACTTATGCGCGCTACTTCTCCGTGCAGGCAAATTATGCTATGAAGTGAACGTTTTTATTTGGATAATCGTAGACAGTGCTTAAGGAAATATTTTAAGAATGACACGTTATATACGCCTGACCTCTCTCCGAACGTGTCGGATTCCCGTCACATCGCACTATGAGAGTGAAGGAATAGAGAATGCACTCGTGTACTATGCCTACCAATCCGCAGTGGAGCAGCGTGGTGGGTCTATCCTCTGAAACCCCTCCCTCATACGAGTGAGTAGGCCTGTGCCCAGCAGTAGAACATTAATGGGCAGCTGCTTACCTTCACTTTTACGGCATACGATTTAAAAAATCTATTTGGTGACGCAGTCAAATGGGCAGCGGGCAGAACCAATGCGTCGTCTCGTATCGTCTCCACAGCAGTGGCCAGCTTGAGGAGCCGTGGCATGGCCTCGCCACCTCCCCGGGTCCGCCGCGGGCGGGCGGTGGCAAGCGGAGCGGTACCGGCCGGTAATTTATGCACGTTTAATTCAAGTCGCAGCCGGAAGAGACGACTCACTCGCCGCCGATGCGACCGCACATTTTATACGTCACCTACATTGTGAGCGCGTGACAAACGTTTCTTCAAGAATTTAATCAACTCAATATTTGCGGGGGTCATATTCGACCAGACCGTGATGTTGTGGAGATCTATGTCCAGCAGTGGCCGTCCATGCCAGTGGATGACGGCCTCGGTGGCTTCGGTAGCAGAGGTCTTGGGCTCGATTTCCGGTGAGCATTTTTATGTAATTACACGTTGTAATTGCTAGTTATCTACGATAGCTAGTTATCTCCCCACTAGCAAGCACGGACCGCAAGGAGAAGAAATTTCCGGTACGAAATTGTAGATGTCGTAAGAGGTAAACTTACCTCAAACCGGGTTAGCACACTTAGCCTGTTTCATTATTTATCATCAAATGAGATCACAGCAGAGCGCTAACCTGTCGGAGATAATAAATAAACGACGAATAACACAGGCTACTTCTGTCCCGGGGACGTTCAATCTCGGTTTGAGGTCAGAGCTAGATGTGACCAACACCGATAGAAACATATGATTTAAGCACTAGTTTTTAGCGCCCTTACGTAGATATTTCGAGAAATGACATTTATGTTTTCCAGGGATATTGTGGCAGTAATGAAGAGCCTCGGAATGGTTCTAGGTATGTCCGCAGCGGGTCGTTTTTATGGCGAGTGTGACGACGACACCGCGACCACTTTTTGCCCGCGAGACCATATCGCCCCCCAGCCCCCCCTCAGCCCCGCTCAGCCACACAATGCTCGCCGATACCCACTGAATACTAATGTTAATAGAAGGCTTCCTACGAGAACTTATCCCTATTATATTGCAGGATTTCAGCGCTAAAACGTCGCTCCATAGTGGAAGGCTTCGTATCAAAATAGACCGGTCTCGATTCATGTAATGGTCGGATCTTTTGCCAGCAGCGCAGGCCACATCTGTATCGGAACAAGGTTGAGCAGCCGGACCTGACTTCACGTGACTTTCACTAGAAGATAGTCGATGTTGAATAAGCTTACAAAGGCGCTTGTCTTGGAATAACGTGACAGGCCGTTGGCGCTTTCAATGACGAGTAAAGTATACGAGGTCTAATTTGGAATCAAAACATTATTGGCGTAGAGATAAAAAATTAAATATAAATATCAGATTGAGCTACAGAGAAGAGCGATCCGGTTTCTTAGGTTGAGAATATAACAAATCATCCTATCGATGTAAACGTGCCGCCAAGCGAAAATTCGTGTTCGGGTACGATGTTGTGTAAAAGCCACGAAGACTTCGACGGCATCGTCATTCACCAATGGAGACGTGCGCCAACCGCACTGGATAAAGAAAACAACCAAAATCTCAAACAGTATTAACACGCTCTATGCTGATGTGCGCAGTAGGTGTTGTTTAACCGTTTCGTTTGTTTCCCATATATAAAGAAGAAGGAAGCGAGCGCCGCGTGCTTTGCCCGTAGCGGGCCAGCGCGCCTCTCAGCCTGTTAAGCCCGGCCACTTCTAGTAGTCCAAACTACGCCTCGTCCGAGGCGAGCCACTTCTCTTGTGTCGTCATAAGTCTTTATTGTGTTTAAGAATCCTAAACATTTGATTGATATGACTAATTTAATATATTTAAACTAACATTTACTGAGAAATGGAGGTTGAAACAACTGGTTACTTGGTAGTCTTGACAATTATTTGGTTGTTACCTTGTTCGTTGGTGGGTAAATCGTTATATTTTTTCCTTTCATGAGGTAAGAAAATCTACCGAAAGAATGAAATCTAAGAGACATATTTATCTTTACAACATTTTACTAATTAATTGCCTGAAGCTCTGCGTGACAAAGGATCTGAATCCAAATACTCCGTACTACATGCTGCCGGTGCGTTGTCACATTATGGTACGTGTGCTCAGCCAGGCGAATGAATTTGAGCAATGTAACACCGTCTGTAGCTAAAAATAAGACTACAATGTTATTTCTTGGATTACAGCTGTGTATCTCGTTTGCTATTCTCGCTTTAAGTAAACGTTTGTGCGCATTTTATATGTAATCGAATACATGTAATGAGGCTGTGCAACGATATTTCCTCATTTTTCTCACATGGAATTGCGACCTTAGGTAAGTTGAACTACTTCAACAGGTTTGATCGATGCAAAATTACGATGCAGTGCAATACGATAGTTACAAAGTCACACGGTAATACGAGTATACAATATTTTTCTATTAAACACGCCTATATTAGGTACATTTGTCTCTAAGACAGAGAGATACAGAGACGACGAATCTCACACGTGGCCATGTATATTGAATAATATGTTCTATTATATACGCAATAAGGATAAATTAAGTAAGAAATGCAATAAAAAGGAGTCGTTTCCTTTTTTTTAAAGGTACCTAAAAGATACCACTATCACTTTCGGATTTCCCTCTAAATATGTAGAAGAAATATGTCAGGGACACCTTATAGACAAAACCTACAAGCATATGTTGATGATTAACTATTTGAAAGATAAAAATGTTCGGTCTCTGCTTCGGTGATCGTGGAAGTTCGATCTTACTCATTAAGTCTTTGTTGAACAGAGTAACAACTCCGTTTTTAGTCGATTTCCTTTCGGCAGAATTAATTTTTCGATACGAAAGCGTTAGAGTCTCTACCGACGTATAGGCTCATGCCGTATTAAAACAATTTATTGAGCCTGCTCTGATAAACAAATCGTTTAGTAGAGTTTTCTATTTTGTTTTATGGTAGAGTATCCAATGAAAAGATGCGCTCAGGGGACACAAGGCCGAAGACCCACTGAGATGAGGTGAAGCTGTCGGACGAGAAAGCTCAGCGCGAAATACGAGCGGCCTGATGGTGGGCCGCAAGCGGAGGGTTCCGTCGCGGCACCCTGCGGCAGCAGCGTTTTTTGGCCTCGGGCGCTGAATGGCGTGCAACCGGTCGCCGCGCGCAGTTCTCATATCGCAACTATGTTAAGCGGCGGCCGAGGTTGCGAGGTTGCTCATACATACCGTTTTTCTCCGCACAAATTAAAATAATAAGTTTTTTCCTCGTGGAAACCGGTCCGGCCGCTGCCTTGTGTAGTAAATAAATAATGCAACGCTTAGGAAACGTGATATACTCGCGACGATGTCCCTTTAACGTTATTAATTGAACGCTCATTTAAATGTTCGCCTCACTTCTCCGCATGGCGTCGTCGTCGACGGTCGGTTATTTTTGTCGCGTCTCCCGGTTCGAAGCGGTCGCGGCCGATGGAGAGTTTGATGGACTGTCTGACATAGGGACGGCAATTTCAAAACGACCGAATATTGAGGAGTCGGAGCAGCCGAGCGATCGGTGTTCATGTGACCGTACTCAACATAGTTTTATTGTCCTAATTTTCAGTAGATAGCTTCATAACTTTATTTTATTGCGCGATGTTGCTTAAAGGCAGGTTACATAGTTTAAGATCTTTGGCCTATAGAGTGCCGCTGCACCGTGGACACGACCCCGTGGACGCGCTCGAGACGTGCCCAGCTTTGGCGGCTCAGCGTGCCGCAGGACACTAGACCGTTCATAGGAGACGGCCGGGAAGACTTGCCGAGGCTTAAGATGGCTTGCCAGGTGCTTCCGGCACGCCATCTCCAATGTGGACATCGGCCTGTTCGGATCTGGTTTGGCCCATCGACGGGCACGTCGCTGGCGGCGTTGCGATTGTCTGGCAATCGCGTTCTCGTGACCCGTCATGGAGTAATGTGGCAGCATCGCTGGGTTTTAGCCGGTATGAGTCCGGCATAACCAGGAACGCGATCCACGAGGATTTCCCAGCGTTACAAGTATTTGTTTAAGTTGATAACGCGATAATCTAGTAGAATAACTGAAGTAAAACTCCTTTTACTCTTACATGGTGGGTGAGATCTAGTTGTTTTTACCGTGAAAATATTCATCCGAGTGTTAATTGTAAGATTGGTTTTTTGAACGAGAATGTTATATGAAAACTGTAATTAGTTTGGCCACAACGCTGGCGCCATGTGTCAAGGTTTACCAGAACTCTATGGCGCGGTGTCAATAAGTATGCAGTCAACATGTTGATATAAAGTCGTGATCTTAACGTTAGCGCAGTAGTGCCAATACTCGCTTCACTAGCAGAGGTCATGGGTTCGATTCTCGGCAGAGTAAACTTAGAATATAGTATTTTCTAATGTCTGTAAGTTAAGACTGGCGGAAGGCTTCGGCTGTGGCGAGTTACTAATCAAATTTGACTCCGAGAAAAAAATTGCGGTCTGGACTGAAATCTTAAGGCATGAGTTACCTCTTATCAGATTACCGCGCTTCCATCTTAGAATATATCATCACTAACTATCCGGTAATAGATTAAATTGGCATAAACAGATTATTTAGAGAGGTAATCTGATTCATGCAATGAAGTCTCTCTATGAGGGTTCTAGTGCCTGTGTCAGAATAAACGGAGCGTACACGGAGTGGTTTCCTGTCGAAAGAGGTGTTCGACAGGGATGTGTTGCGTCACCATGGCTGTTCAACCTTTTCATGGATAAATGTTTGACAGATTTAAAAGAATGTATGTATGGGTTAAGAATGAATGAATTACTCATCAAATGTTGACTCTATGCTGATGATCAAGTGAATGACAAAGCAAGAAATAGTGCGACAAGAGAACGTTGTGGTAAAAAAGAAGATATAGTGACTAAAATTGAGAAAGGTATGCTTCGATGGTTTGAGCGCGTGGAGAGAATGAATAACCGGATATTGATAAAAAGGATTTACGAGTCAGGAGTGAATGCGAATTCCTGGACCAAATCCGTTTTAAATAACGGACGTTTTAAATAAGGGCCAGGTCAAAAGTACTCTAAACCAACGAATTTGTATGAAAGGTTGAATGAGAATAGAAGAAGCGAAGGAGATGTGCAAGGAACGTGGCAAATGGAAGGATGAGGTTTCTGCCTACCCCGAAGGGAATGAGGTGTGATGCTATGTATGTATGAAAGTACTTTTACTATCTGGAAATACAATTAAGGACATCGACGTCGATAGTACTGCATCAGTTGTATGTACATACCAACCGTAAATATCAAAACGTAAGGTAACAAATGTGTGCCAATCAAATTATTGTATGATATAGACGCCAGAAACTGTCCAGCATTGAGCCTCGCCTGTTTTTGGCATTCGTTCCTTAGCATTAATGAAAACGCAGAACGAGGTAAACGGAGGGAGCTCTCATTTAGCGTCGTTGCGCGGAATTGCTCGATAACTGTGAAAAATTGAGCCGCTAACGGCGCAAATTGAGTGAACTCATCGCGGGCCGCGCCACAGCCTACTCGGCCGCAGTCTCATCATACACCTGCAGCGCCTGCAGCGGCTGGTGTATAGCTATACAGCTATAGGAGAGGCGAGCTTCGGTAACACTGTTGGGCTGTCTCAGGTCTCAATTTTCGTTAATACAAGTGTTTGAATTTCGTTCCTTAACAAATATTTGTCAGTGACGTCTCTACATAGTCCTATTGCATTCCTATCCTATACGTTATATTCTGTTTCAAATAAATTTATTCGTAGTTTTCGTGTAAAAAGATAATAACTCTTAACATATCCATCCAAGTAAATAAGGTAATCAGAAGCGCCACCCCTTTGACAGTTGCAGTATCTTTCAGCAGCAGTTTTCGGTGCCGTGGCGTCCGTCGGGGCGTTGGGGACGCCGGGCGTGCGTGCGCTGTGGCGCGGCGTGAGCGGCCGCTGTGAAATTGATCCGGCCTCATGAGCATACCTCATAAGCATCGGCGAGGGTGCATCAGCCGCAATCGCCCGCATCGGCCGCAAAGCTCAGCCTGTCTCGATGGACTGCTGCTTAATGACTATCGAGAGACTAACCCGCGCTCTTCCTTTGCGATACATCAAATAGGCTACAGTAGGCTTTTTGTCTTTGGACCGATAGCTTTGGCCTTCGCTTGATGTGAGATCTTGTACAATGCTGTGTAGAAGTAGTAAGCGGTAATTTATTTATCATCAGGTGACATTCCAGTTGAGCGCTAACCTGTGAGTAATAAAAACTATAACACAATGTTCAAAATAAATGAAATTTCATCTTACATAGTAGATCACTATACCCAACAGACATATGCATATCCTTCGACCCTCCCGAGCCGCAGCGTATAAATCTGAACTCAAAATGCGTTGTGCTTAAGTAGTGTGTCGTGTTTTCCCATTCTATTCCCACCTCGCACATTTCACTCCAACGAATAAATCGTTCTATTTTTTCTCCCGCAGTATCCACGGAAACAACAAATGAGGGGTGTACAAACAAAGTAGGACTTAACAAGTCCTCATGTTCATTCGTATTTACGTCTGCACATTGAAGCCGCTCCTTTGGAGAAGGCTTTCACGAGCTAGAAACAAAAGTCATTCTTTCATTGACGTGTTAAGTAATCGTAGCTAGACTGTAGGTCTGTGACAGCATAGCATATATGTATCAATTAATGTCAATAATAGTTTACATTTATCTCTAACTTTGACTGGACACTCTAACTGGCGTTAATATTTTCTTGGTGATGCGGAAATAAACAAAACGCAAAAGTCCAGTTTCGTCATGTTTCTATCCACAAACTTCGATAATGACACAGCAAATACCGATTAAACTTTAAGGAAGATTATAACAATAACAATTAAAAGGACGGTTCCAAACAAACAAGGTTAAATGTGATGTTCAAAAGAGGGGCTCGATTCAATTGATTCAATAGAAGGGTTGCTCGGTTTAAGTCGCTGTATTCTTAGTTCTCATTAACATAATGCCCGGTGACAACTCCAACTCATTCTCAATACGACGCATTCTTTTTCCTTTTCTATCCATCTTTTGTCTACATTCAAAGTAATTATGAACATTACTGTAATTCTAATTATGATGAATATTGTTGATCCTGTTAGTTGACCTAAATATCAATTTCAGGCTGCCCCGCAGAGAAGCTCGTTCGCACTAGCATATAAAGATAAATAATAGTTTAAAAAACTAACAGAGATAACTTAATAGAAGAAAGCCAAGTGAAACTCCGTTGATCGTCTATCAAATGTGCTTTTATTTAGATTATTATTTATTATTGGTTTTGTTACTTGGCTTGATTGGTGGTGATGAGTAAGTGCTAGTTTTTGAAACCTACAAGCTATATTATTTGTTTAAAATGCGATTAGATGGTATAACCACAGCAGTAGGCGCCACAGAATACCTTGGTGAATACAATGGATCTATTCTCATCATTGATCTTTGAAAATATGCAAGATTTTCAAGATTTTAACAATAACCGTCGTCTCGCATTATGTTAAGTGATTACGTGGATACCTGCAGCACCAAAGCAACTGCCAATGCGTTGCCGGATCAAAACATTGGAGTTTAATCGCCCCTTAAACAATTTGAAAAGTCTTTTTTACGCTGGTAAATGCCTTTACGCACCCCGAGACGGAAGCGTGGGACTCATTGCAAAGTCAGAATACCCACTAAAACCAAGCGGAACCATCGACATCCTTGGGTGGAGAGCCAGAGGTTCGCCCACACAAACTACTCTGGCACTTCCGATGCAGGGGGTCATTCATGATTCATGGTGGGGGAAAGAAATGCGCTAAAAAATGCAACCCATTAACGTTCCACTGCTGGGCACAGGTCTCCTCACTCACACGTTTTTAGAGCATAGACCCATCACGCCGTTCCACTGCGGATTGGTAGGTAGAGTGAACAAGTGCACTCTCTATTCCTTCACTCTCAAAGCCCAATGTGTCGGGAATCCGACATGGTCGGAGGGAGATCAGGCGCAGGACCGACGGCTTAACGTGCTCTCCAAGGCACGGAAATGGAGCACGCCGCCAACTTCCCAACTTCGGGCAAATATTGAGAAAATCTAAGTAGAAAACTCAATATCCATTTTTGAATTGGCACGGCCCGAGACTCGAACCTCTAGTCTGTAGTCGAACATACTACCCATTAGACCGATGAGGCAGTTAGAGATGCCCATACTCGTCGGCATTCTGCCTCGCCCTCTTAAATGCATCCTAAATTTCGTAACAGTCTAGACGGAGCACTGCTGAGGGAAGTCGGTTCCAGAATTTGCCGGGACCCAGACCCTCGTGCCTGAGTGTTCGTGGTCAGCATCAGGTAAAGTGATTTCAACTATTAGGTTATTTGGTTGTATTAGAATATATCAGGCTTGTATCACTCGCTTCCATTTCCATCCAGCGCTTCTGTTTGACGAGGACGAGTCCTTCACTTATCGGTTCCTCGTATTGTGTGGCGTCGTCGGCGCGTCCTGGACAAACGATCTCTATTCTAAGTCGGGCTTTCGCAGTGCAAGATATTCTTAGCATTCGTCGACGGCACCGCGTCACGGGCGTGTCATTCCTCTCTCCGACGGAATATCGGGGCTCGGATCGACGTCAGTTTGCTTTCGATACCGATTCCTCTTCGTGTCCCGACGCCGTTTAAACGGGCCACAGCATCTTTCGCCGTGCCATTCATACAAACAGGCCTAAATGCAAACGCACTGGCGAAGCTATTGCGAGCGTGTTAAATTTAGCAATATTAGCATGTAGGGCGCCGCATCGCTCGCCGCCCGTCGGAGCGACTAAGTATGTAATAAATTCATGAGGGTTTGACATCTGCACGTCAACACCGCGGAAAATGCTAAGCACCCGCACGACGCCTTTTTGCAATGCTCATTTGTATTGTTATCCATACCACGCGACACCAGATGATATAATAGTATTGCTCGAGCGTTACACCAGCCTCGCCAATTTAACGATTTGCTAATGAGTCATAATGAGTCGAGAACTAAAGGACAGGGGACGCAGACTCGATTCCCGGCTGGCCGATTTCAAGAAACGCCTTTTACTTAAAGAACGTTTTCTTTCGTCGCCA
Organism: Elymnias hypermnestra; assembly: GCA_015832385.1. NCBI lineage: Eukaryota > Metazoa > Arthropoda > Insecta > Lepidoptera > Nymphalidae > Elymnias > Elymnias hypermnestra. The sequence continues at coordinate 87,600 of JACTOM010000810.1, forward strand.
CTTTATTTTACGTTAATGTTTTGCATGTCATTACGTGTGAAGACAAAGCGAAAGGCGCTCGCCAGAGCGAGAAAGGCCACTATGGCGGCGGTCATGGCTTGCATCGCCTGTTTCGCTTGCATTGTAGTTTCATAAAGAACACGATGTTTTTTTGCCTAGGTCTCGTGGGAACTGGGCTAGGACGTGTCGCTAGAATATAACTTCCGGTACTTACGACGCTATTAATAAGTGCTGTTCCAGGATAGCGCGTCACCATCTTAAACTCTCTAATCACTTCAATACCAGCCAAGCACTGACAAAACAAACCTTTTTCCGAGCACTTTTCTATTCGTGAATCTTTGAGTTTGAGATCCGAGATAACGAATTTGAGGCTTCCACTGTTACGATGAGGTGGATTTCGCGTAGTAGATATTGTGTGTGATCAGCGGGGACCACACTCCTGGATGAAGGTATATGCTTCATCGGGGAGCTGCTGAGTAGAAGCAGCACCTTACAACAAAACAGACCGTAAATGCGACGTCACTCTGGGTGTCGTACCTCCGTGTCCCTCACTCGCAACACAAAACATATTTTTGTATTTTGCAAAATTCCGGCGCTTTCACGAGTCTCATCTTCCGACTGATTAAAATGAGAGCTAAGTTTCTGCAAAAAAAATATCAAAATATTCTTATTCAACTAGGCTCAAAAAGCACTTTTGAATCGCCAGCAATCGGTTCATTGGTAATGAAGACGACAGACGCTGAGAAGGAATCGGCAAGAAACTCAACGGTTACTAATTTAAACATACTTTTTGTACGTTACACGTGTTTAGCTTTCATATGCAACTGGCATCAAGTCCAGACATCTTTGTCGCTTAAATAATCTTCAATATTATTTGTAGTAGGACGTTTTTAACATATTTCTTGAAACTATGTAGAGGCAAACACAAAAATGATTTGGGTATCTTATTCAAAATATGTATGCTCAACCCGGCAAATGATTTCAGAACCTTTTTCACTCTTTTTGCCTCATTGGTCTAGTGGTTAGTATGTTCGACTACAGACATGAGGTCCTGGGTTCGAGTCCCGGGTCGGGCCAACTCTAAATCGATATTGAGGTTTCTATTAAGATTTTCTCAATATTTGTCCGAAGTTGGGAAAAATTTGGCGGTGTGATCCACCCCCGTGCCTCGGAGAGCACGTTAAGCCGTCGGTCCTGCGCCTGATCTCTCTCTCCGGTTGTGTCGGATTCCCGTCACATCGGACTATGAGAGAGAAGGAATAGAGAGTGCACTTGTGTACTATGCCTGCCAATCCGCAGTGGAGCAGCGTGGTGGGTCTATGCTCTAAAAACCCTCTCTCCTATGAGTGAGGAGGCCTGTGCCCAGCAGTGGGACGTTAACGGGCTGTTACTTACTTACTTACTTACTTTCACTCTTTTTTGTAAAAACAATATAAATAGGAAGACTAATGGAACCTTTTTCAAAACAGTAATACAGTTAGAACGGCCGACGCGGTGCGTAAACGAGCCTATCGTTATACGCTGTGGAATGATGAAATTACAGCGGGAATTCAACATTTATGAAAATTCCTCACATCGCGGCTGCGATAACCATCGGGCGGTGTTTCGGCCCACAATATTTGTGTAATTGTAATCCGGATCAGTTTAATTAGGGGCCAATTAACGAGCGAAACAAAGGCTAGCTGCATAAATTAGCCGCGGAGGTGGCGGGCGTGGCGGGCGTGGCGAGCGTGGCGCGCGACGCCACTTTTGTGACGGCAGTATCCTTGATTCCGCTGCATCGTGAACGGCATTGTCCCTCCGCCCTTGCCTTTCATCCCGCGGCCTCGCACATGCGCCGAGGCCGCTGCCGCCGCTCACGACCTCTGCGTCCGCCAGCCAGCACCCGCCGACCACGAGATCAGCCAGGGAGCGATGATTCGCTCAAGTATTGATTAAATGTGATGTGTCCCATACACCCAATATACACCCAAAAATGTAAAGTCTGTTTGTTCTGGCAGGTCTTAATGGACTTTAATTGGCAAATATCCAATGCGTGGTGAAGCCGCAAACTCGAAAAGCTCCGATAATTGTAATACACAATAATTAATTATTCACTAAATACTTAGTCTAAAATCCTGTGGAAACTGGCTGTTCCGACAGAAATTTCAGGCAGCCTCTGGCCGGTGAGTGTAATCGGTAATTGATTTAATAAAAAATATGGAAAAGCGTTAAATTACAATTATTTTATGAAACAATTCAGAATATCAATTATTAAATTTATTTATATAAATATGTCACTGAAAACTGTCTCGTTTAATATTATGTACTTATTAAAAAACTATTTTAGAGCCTTAATATTACACCAATTATTCAAATTCGGATTTTATAAAACGAAATTCGTAACAATCTATTAAAGTCAAAATGGACCCATCGACAGAGTAACTTTTCAGGCAATTCGTTCCAAACCACATACGAGGCAGGTACCAGTAGAACTGAGCGAATACGGAGACGCTTTGCAGTAAGGATAACAGAGATTACTGCGAGGTCTCAAAAGAAACGTTCGTATATTTTGTTCGCGAAAACATTCCTACTAAATATGCTATATGTGCATTATTGTCCGACGGCAATCCTGTGCGGAGTCCTGCGATTAGGCTCTCGCCCCAGACCGTAATCCCGCGAACCCTGCTTTGAAAAGGCAAAACGACATCAGTAAAAAGTTCTGGTTTCGGAAGCAGATATGATTATGCCGGCATAGTAAGAATGAAATAAATTTCACTGACACTTGAGGAATAATTTAGTTTTTAAAGGCTCGCTCGCCGAGAGACAGTCTCTACAAATTTCCTGGACGAGAAATAATATGAATATAATAGAAGTATTCCACAGCGAGTATCTGAGGGACGATCAAGCTGCGGTTCGTTATGGCAATCGTTACAAGTGAGAAAAGAATTTCTGAGGCTCGGCATTGAACCGGCTCGATCGGGGAACGATACATGAGCATAGTAGGTTTTTACGCGTGAGTGAGGGAATCGAAATATGACGAGTACGGGATGGCAAGGAGCTTGCAGAATCTTGAATCGACCAACAACAATATGCAGCGTTAAACACATTACACGTTACACATTACGTATCGGCAGTTACACTTTCTGGTTAGCAAATTTTGCTATGGGACGTTAATTACAAAAAGATGTTGTAGTATACTATTACAGCACTTTTATCTTTATTAAATGGCATTTATACAACATCTGTTTGGGGGTTTATTACAGAAACATATTTAGTACCCTTAAATAAATTGTTAATTTTAAGTAAAAGTAAATAAAATGTATTATTCCGTAGGCCTCGCTGGTTGCTACAGGGACACGAAGGCCAGCGGTGAGGCCGGGCTTCGGTCTAGAGAAAACTGGGGTCGAGCTTCTAGGTGTGCCGGTTCTTTCTCACTGTTGTGCTCGTTCGGGCGCCGAGGTCGGTGAGTGCGGGCCGAGATGCGGCCGGCGCGGTCATCTCTCGCACTACGGCGCGGCGGGCGCAGGTGGCGCCGCGAGGTCTGCGCACGCGCAGCAACGGGAACCCTATTGTTTTGGAACGCCGCCCGCCCCGCGCCCGCCCCGCCATATGTTAGGCATAATTCCGATGCGAGGTCGTTCACCCCGCCACTCGGCCGAATACCCCCTACTGTCTTTCTGACAAATATTTGCGAGATCCTATATTTTGTAACACGGCGTAGAACAATTGGCGTCTTTGACTGTTTTAAAGAAAAAGGTGAGTTTACTTTCACAAGTCGATTAGGAAAATTACAAGATAATATGCAATAAGCGTAACTATAGCGACGGTGTTATTTATAAACGGAGTCGCGCCCCGAGCCCTCTGCGGGGCGAACGAGGGTGTGCGCTTGCGTGTGTGTGCCTTTGGGCAAATGAGTTTCAGTCAGTGAGTGGACTGATTAGACATTATTTATGGCGATGGTGTGGCGGCGTTATTTATGTTATTTGACACATGTCGCAGAGGCGAGGAACCGACCTGGCCATATTTCCATACATTGGACTCATAACACGCAAACACTGTAAATACTATGTTTATCTATTCAATTTATGTAGAATCGTAAATAGAACGATCTACAGCGAGGGCAGAAAATGTAGCGAAATTTATTTCTCACAACTTACAACCGTTTATTTTTCATAATTATGACATCGTTCGTTTTTGTGAATCGATCTGGTCGGTACAAATTGTATTTATGTATATAAGGTACATATTTTTATCGTACTTATCAAGTCTCGACTGTAATATCGGCCACTGATGATACCATCGAAGATGGCAACGCGTCTCTCTGATAAGAACTAATTAAACCTTTCGACGGCGACGCAGACGGACTACCCATTTTTTGTTTAAAGTTTGGGATTGTTTGCGTATAAAAAGTTTACATATTACTAAAGTTTAATTTGAATTTTGGAAATGACACAACAATATTTGTCACCCATTTTTTTACATTTGAGTTTATATATACACCTATTGCAAGTACAGTAATTTTGATCGCTTACACATTATCATCCAGGCGACTACTAATATCAAATATAACATACTCGTAAATCCTAACGGTTTATCCTGCTGTCTAGTTGGCAATGATCTTACCTAATGGCAAATGATGCAAAGCCTTCGTGTAACGTTTTTACGTGGACTGCTGCTACAGTTTTAATGATATCTGGAATATAGGAAGAAGGGACGATGATCCTAGGACGTGGATGTACTAGGCGAGTTACTTTAAGCGTCGAGATCTTCACTACAGTGGGAACGGTTTGACTACGGTTGTGCTATTAGGACGGGACTTTCATTGGCAGACGTCATAACAGATGTCATAGACTACTTTTCACCGACTTCAAAAAAGGAGGAGATTATCGATTCCTCTATATTATTGTTTATTGCTTGTTACCTCACAACTTACACCGAGTGGAACAGATTTTGGTGATTCCTTTTTTATATGAAAGGTTGTGCTTGTCGTACGGCACCATTGTTTCTTAGTCCAGTTCTGATGATGGCACCCATGAGCCTTATAAGTCTTAAATTTGCATCGAGCGCGACAAATGGACGAATAAATCAAGATCACGCCAACCGATTTCGATGATTCGATTCGAATTATCGTTGGATAGGATATACTTCAAGGGTCGTTTGATGATAGTTTGCTTAGGTTTTGATCATGGGATCCCTGAGAAAGTAACGGAATTTTTCAACTCTTAGGGAGCAGATTAACGATACTCGGCAGAATCTTTCATAGGCTATCCGGATGTTTGAATCCCCTACTGTGACATCGGTATGGTCAAATGACTGTTGTAGTTAAATATGAAGATCAATGGAACTCCTCAACGGCTTACAGTAAGGGTGCAATTTTGGCAGAATATCTAACTGTCTGTAATCAAATGGCAATGACCTTACGTGTGTTGCTGCAATTGCAATATTACAAGGTGCATTACGTGCGAAGCGGTGGTAGCAGAGTCTGGGGGAGGGGAGGGGAGGGAAAATTTTCCGTATTAGTGATGTGCTCGATTATCATATAAAATACTGGTGTTAGCGGGGTGGCAAAACAACCTGTAACCGACCAGTGAAGTATAAGGTTGCGGGTGCGATCCCGGATGCAGTTGTACAAATGTAAATTTCACTTTACAAAGTTGTTTCATTTTCAACACGTTTTTAAGTATACACGTAATCAGAAAAAAATGTTAAGTGTACTTCAGATTCACTAAAAATCAAACAAAATTAAAAATTACAACAAAAAAAGAACCGCCTTCTAATCAAACTGTTACAAATATATATTCATATCCTCTAAAAAGTAAAAAATAATTGCGTATTCTTATATTTGGAGTCGGTGCAGGCAAGGTACATATAGGTTGTAACTATATAGTTACAGCGAGCTGCCAAGCCGTGGGACATACCTACCTTGGCTGACGCCGACTCCGAAGAACAACATAACATTATCATAGTAATGTAATGTAGTTACTTTTAGGTAGTCCAATATGTTTAATTTCATTTTACTTAGGAGAACTTTAAAATAGTAGACGCAATTATTTTTGACTTTTTAGAGCACATTAATTTTTTTGGAATAGTTTGTTTAGAAGGCGGTTCTATTTCGGCCGTTGAAATGACGGCGGAGCCAATACTCGGGCGATCGGCGTGAGCATCCGTTACGCCGTCGCCGACATGCAAATGGAGATTTAGCAAAATCAAACGCGAGACACAGATGAATCTAATTTCTCGGAAATACAACAATTAACCCGAAAGAAATTTGATAGTCGTCGTGTTCGAATTCGTACGAAATATTTCTCAGAAGCTCCGCGAACAAAGGGCCGGCCGCCGTAATTTGCCGGGACAATGGCAGAAAAACGCCCGTTTTTATGGCGAGTGATAGCCGGAATCCGTCAGTGCGGCAAGTGTCGCGGCACCGCATTAGCACACAATGCCGCAGCTGGCCGCCTGACCCCGACCCCCGACCCCGCGACCCCCGCGACCCCGCCGACCCACTCCTTCGCCATGTATCATTGAACACCAGGTCCCGGGCCGGACCGCGCTATCTACTTCCGGTGAGGCTTCTTCCGCGAATAAAACGTCAACGCAGTGTGATTCGTTGACCGGAAGTTGCACTTACGACTCAAGTTAGGTTGCTATTGTAATTCCTATGCCTTCTCTGCAAGCAGACGTCGGTGAGGTGCGCGAGAGATCTGGGATGGAGACCGAATGGGGCGGGGCAGTTTTCGTTCATTGGCTTTGTGAAACTGGTAGGCGAGGGCGACGATTGGAAAAAGTGAAATCTGGTTTAATAAATGTAACATATTAAAAGTCATATTATAAATAGATACACAAAATTAACGTACCTTTATAAGTAGGTACAGACGTAACTATGCTTCAAAGTTGGGTATATATATAGAATAGGAATTGTGGATACTCTGTGGACGCAGAGTGGTGGTGATGCAGCTCTGCAAGGGCGGCCGGCGGAGGTGTGTTATCCAAAGATATTTGTAACGTAAATACTTGTATTCTCTAAAACAGTCATCGTACCTTATCGACACGCATGGAACCTCACTTTTTAACCGACTTCAAAAAAAGGAGGCGGTTATCAATATGTTTGTTACCTCATAACAAATTTGTTAGTGTGCTCCAGATTTACTAAAAGTCGTAAAATAAATAAAAGTGTTAACAAAAAAAGCCGCCTTCAAAACAAACTGTAACAAATATTTTAATATGCTCTAAAAGTCAAAATTTCTTTATTCAAGTAGGCCTATTACAGCACTTTTGAATCGTCAAATATCGTTTTTTTTTCATATAATATTTAAATGAATGACTGATGATAACATTAAAGAACGACTTACAATCTAAAGTTCCTTCGCGCCCCGATCCGAGAAGAGCCCACAACAAACCCAGTCGGGAGTACTTTTTTTTATGTCATCATCATTACAATATAGGTTTTAAATTTATTCTATATCAAGATATATGTAGAGCAATTCATTCACTCCCACAGTTTTTTGTCTTCTAAATATTCCTTCAAATTATGAAATGATTTCTGTATTAGCTTTCTTTTAATGAAAGATTTAAGTTTCCCGATTGACATCTTTGTAACTTCTTCTGGGAGCTTGTTATATAAAAGTAAAATTATCCTTGAACGACTTGTCATTTTTATGTAGCCTACTAGAGTTTACGGCGATTTTATTTTTATATAAGTTATATGAGGTGCATTCACTTTTCTTCCTAAAAGAGTCAATATTTTTATGGACGTACAAGTTTTCTAATATATATACGCCGTGAGCTGTCATTATTTTTACTGCTCTGAATTTGTTTCTTAGCGACTCTCTTGGACCCATATTCTAGATCGCACGAACAGCCCTTTTCTGCAGCACAAATACAGCATATATATCGGCAGCGCAGCATTACCCCAAAGTAGAATACCGTATGACATAATGCTGTGAAAATGGCTGAAATATCTGGCAGTTTCAATGTCCGTAAAACGGCGATTTCTTTTAACCGCGTAAGCCGCAGAGCTGAGCCTGTTCCATAGACCGATAGACCACTTACATGGGGCCCCCAGTGTAGTTTACTATCTAATGTAATGCCTAAGAAAACGGTACTATCTACCAGATCAAGTTCCGCATTATTAAATTTAACAATGGTTTTCGCATATATAGCTACAGGTGGGAGAGACCGGGAGCTGCCAAGTGGACACGCGGGACACACCCACCTTGGCTGACGCCGACTCCGGATATAAGAATACGAAGAACTCTAAAAAAGAATACGCATACAATTTTTTACATTTTAGAGCACTTTAATATATTTGTTACAGTTTGTTTTGAAGGCGGTTCTTTTTCTGTTAAAACTCTTATTTATCCATGTTCGTGACGTGAGAGGCGCCGGCAGAGCTACCGAGGCCAAAACTTGCGGCGCCCGTGTCTAGCATCAGCCGTTTGTTGGGTTGCGTAGAAATATATTGAAAGTCGAGTCGCCAAACGAAAGAGTCGCAGGCATAGGCCGTGCCTCCGCGGCGTGTGCCGTGTGCCGTGGGGCGAGGGGCGCCGCCGCCGTGTGGCACCGACCTGCGCGGTGTAAAAGCGGCAGGTTCTCAGGCTGTCGGAAGCGAGACGGGTGGAACACAATGCAGGGTGGTCAGTTTCCTGCATTGTCGCGGCGGCCGCGCGTCCAGCGCATGAATAATGCATCCGCCGGCAGCCTCCTGGCCGCAAGCTGCGCGGCCGCCTGGCACCTGACGCGACTGCTGTCCTTCAGATCGCTACCGACTGGGACTGATAAGCTCACGTCTCCTCTAACACATGGAAAAACTGCCTGTCTGTGCTCTATGCGTAGCTAAACCGTTAACGTGCCTGGGGTTTGTTCATTATTCAGCGATTGATCGCGTGTTGGCTTTTAAAAGAGATGAAGCCCGGCTGCGGCCAGCGATTGAACTCCGTGTTCTCGGAAAGTGACATAGTGCAGCAGGATTGTACTGCACCCCCCGTCCGGGGCGATGGGGTCGAGGCCGGCAATCGACGGACATTCAACTGGATTGACCCATCATCGAGTGACACATGTGCACGTTTGCGTGTTTGTTTCTATATACAAATTTGAAAAGTACTAAAAATATTGTTTCGGTGCTAACCGCGGGCGAGTCGTACGTACACAATAGCAACGCCCCTTTGCTGAGCGCCTCACTTGGGTCTGGCCCAAAAAAGTTTTGAGACAAGGAGAAAAATGAATGGGTGCCTCGACAATTGGTTTGAAAGATTTGAAATAGAAAATTCGAAATATTATAAGCGAAAATAACAAAAATGACACAAACTAAATCTACCTAACCTAAATCGTGTATGTAGGGAACGATTAATTATTTGCTTGAATGTGTTCAGGAAAAAAATTTGTTCGTTTAGGGAAAAGGCTGTAAAATGCTGATATTTGATAATAAAACAAAATGATGTGGGCCGATAGCCATGTGTAAATTTGGTTTAGAAGAAACCCGCGTTTGGCTGCAGAAGTATTTGGCTATCGCGGCTATTCATCAGTTGTTCCGGTGCGTTAAGTCTGTAACGTGTCATAACTCTAATCAGCGCCATTAACGCTGGAATATTCATATTCTCTCATTTGTTACCGAGTTGCCAGCTTGACCATGATCTTATTTCATGGCAAGTGACGAGACAGCACAAAACGCAGGTACCTGGTAGATAATTGCTCGTTCACCTTCTTAATTCGATTATTTACTTTGTCGTTGCAAAATTCAAATAGTACATCGAAATTGATAAGATTAATTGATATATATACTATAATAATACACCAAGTTTGACGCAATTGAGGTAGTTTGCGATAGATTTATTTAAATAATTTGTCGTAATAATAGAAGTGAAGATGTTTTTGCATACATATTATAACACATAGCCTCAGCGTGAAATGTCAAATTATGTTGAAGGAAATTGAAACAATATTTTAGTTTTGTTTCAACCTGGAGGCGTACAGCCTTCCGATACTGAGATACAAGAAAACTGTACAGTTTCTGCTACTTTAAGGCCCCTGAACTCATTAGACTTCCAGATTGTTCCGCAGCACTAAAATGTACTTTATCGCGAGTGACAGGATGTGCATTTCAGGAGGCGAGGGAAGTGACGCGCGTCTAACGCAAACCAAATGGCTTCAGATAAATACGGCAGAAAAATATCGCCGGCTCTTATCTAGGCATTCGGCTACAAACGGTGCAACGTAAAACAGGCCTCGGGTATAAAATATGATTAATCGAGGCGCCGTTTGGAGTTTTACGAGCGTAACTGCAGGAAAGGTAGGTATGTGGGTATGTAGGCGCATTCTTCGAAAGCGATGGCGATAAGGGGCCTGCGTTAGTACCATTAATCTTGTACTTTGCGCTTTACAAAACTTCCGTTACGGTACGTCACGCGGCCGGAGGCACGCACGCTGCGAACTTCCCTCATTACTGCTCGCGCTCCTCGCCGGTGCCTCGGCGGAGGACGAGGCGGTGCCACCGACCACCACCGACCGCCACCTTTGAAGCTTGCGTCGAAAGAATGAAGCAAATCCAAGAAAAGAACCCGCGAGTTCCTTTTCACATGTAACAAAATCGCTGCTCACCCGAGACGAACATATGCGTACTATTTTACTGAAAATATGGCCTAAAGGAAACATTTTTCTTATATTCTTATCTTCTTTACTTATATCGCTGTGTATTCAGTGTATTAACCAATCGTACGTCAAGTTAAGGAAGATCGTAATTAGGTATCAACTATTTAAACCGATTTGACGCGGTATACGGAAAGGTAAAAGGTAAGTAGCTGCCCATTAACGTCTCACCGCTGGGCACAGGCCTCCTCAGTCATGTGAGAGAGGGTAAGCCGTCGGTTCTGCGCCTGATCTCTGTCTCCGAGGCACGGGAATGGAACGCACCGTCAACTTCCTAACTTCGGGCAAATATTGAGAAAATCTTAATAGAAAACTCAATATCCATTTTTAAACAAGCCCGATCCGGGACTCTGACCCAGAACCTCACATTTGTAGTCGAACATGCTAACCACTAGACCAATGAGGCGGAAAATTTGGGCAATTAAGGTAGAGTAAGAGATTTTTTCTCTGAAATCCTTCAAACAATAATATGATTTTGTAAATAAAGGTTTTAAATGGATCCAGCAACTTCCTGCAGAGCGCGTCAATGTTTATTGTAGCGAAGTTGGAAATCCATTCAGTAGGTTTCGTTTCGTCGCGAACGGCTTTGTTCTTCATTATTTGAGATGAGAAATTAATAACGGGGGATAATCTATTCTCGCGAAGAATTTATTCACTCGTAGAAGTTTGCTTTAACTTCCACCGTGGTATTTCCTTCTACGATATTCGGCGGCTTGTGAAGGGATATGAAGCGCGTGTTATATTAATCGCGCTCCATTAGCGAAGTTTGCCGGAAGCGGATCAACTTCGGGAAACTCCACTCGTATGATAATTAGAGCCTCCCTCGAAGCCTCCGCCGCGCCGGCGTCGGAAGGCTGGCGATTGACATCTTTTTTACCTTCGCGACTGACAAATGGTGTCTCTTCTGTCGAGTCATTCTCCACAATTGTTTACGAAAAGGCTCGCTTCGCATTTTTATGTTATCGACGTTTTTTATACTACTAAGGGGTTAGCGTTCGACTGCGATCTCGTCTGATAGTGAGCGATACAGTCGAAGAGGAAAACGCACTCGCAAGTGCCTCTCCTGCGGTGAGGGGTGCTCTCGATGACCCTGCGCTCACTAGAAGGCCATTACTCGGGCCAGAGACGCCTCTCACATGGCGATTCAAAAGATATTGTTATCCTGCGTAGACAAAGAATATTTTGATTGAATTCTGCAAAGCCTCGTCAGGAGTGGCAGCATGTGTCGGCGTGTAAACATGTAAAAGTCGCACTCTTATGTATTCGCGGGGCAATCAAGAAGTTCCTTAACTTTAATAAAAAATGCAGCAGCAGGAGTAATTAATGATGACGATACCGATCGCCCCCCCCCGGTGTCAACATAAACTTGTGTTCAAGCTTTTCTTTTTTTTCTCAGGTGCATCTATTTTTCATTATATTTTCTACTCAAACTTAAACTATAAACTCCTTAAATAAATATTTACAAATTTATAGCAATTCAAGCTAACTAGATAATAGACTTTTAATACAATCGGTAAAAATTGGTTAGAAAACTTTAAATAGGGACTTTCTAAATATTAATTGCTTTAATTGCATAAAAAAACTACTATTCTGTATCTATAAATAGATGAAAACGGAATTATTTGCATTATATAAATGTGATCCACCCCCGTGCCTCGCAGAGCACATTAAGCCGTCGGTCCTGCGCCTGATCTCTCTCCGCGAATGTCGGATTCCCGTCACATCGGACTATGAGAGTGAATGAATAGAGAGTACACTCGTGTACTATGCCTGCCAATCCGTAGTGGAGCAGCATGGCGGGTCTATGCTCTAAAAACCCTCTCTCATATGAGTGAGGAGGCCTGTGCCCAGCAGTGGGAAGTTAATGGGCTGCTAGTTACTTTTTTACTTTAATTTCTAATAGGTATAAAAATCATATAAAAGAATAATTTAAGATTGAAATCTGCGAGGACTCCTTCGCGCTCTGTTCTGAGAAGAACTCACGATAAATCCAGCCGGGTATCTATTATTGCCTCGAACTTTTAGTCTATTCACTCTTAATCCTTCAAAGTATATTCTGTTATTTATATCAATTCGCTGATTTTGCTATATCTCTTAAGTTATCCATTTAGTGTAAAAGATCACGACAATGTGTATGAAATAACTTCCTGTGACTAACGTATTTTAGTTGATGAGCAATAATACTGCATTTGTCCTAATAATTTCCTCATCACCGTGTTATAGTGACCATTTTCGTACACGAATGGGTATAACGGGCTCTCCTTAAAAGCGAGATAGATCTTTTAACAAAGAATTGTGCTGCGGCATCTCCTAACCTATTCAAGGAGTTTACTACTGCAACGTGTTATATGGAAGTAATTCTACTTGAATTACGTCAAATGTATTGATTAGCAATCTTATGTTTTTAAGCGCATTCTACACAAATAGTTTCATAGAGGGTATAACGGCTCTCGGCGCATCGAGTACACTGAATAGGATCGTAATCATTCTGGGTACATATGAGTACATGGACAGTGTCTTCCCTAGCACTAGAGGGCGAAGAGCGGCGAGACCGCCCGCGGGATGTCAGCAAGCCGTCAATCATAATTACTAGTCGTCCCACTAATTAACGACTGTTTCCACCTGTGTTTTATCACCGATCGAGACTGTATTCATCGCGTAACAAGCTCCGAGAAATATAACAACGGCAAGCGAGCAGTGCCCCTCGCGGAGCCTCTGGCGCCAAATTGGCTTTTAATGAAAAATTTTCATTAACAGACTCGCAATTGTTTTCCTCCTATCTTCCACGTAGGCTCGCTACGATTACAGACTTCCGCGGAACGTTCCAGACGTTATTATACGCTTATTATCCCACCTGCACACAAGTAAATCTACTTCTATTTCCACAGGTCGGATTTATTAATGTTAATTCCAATATTTCAATTCAACTGCTTCCCAAATCCATACTATTTAGAAGTAATATGTTTTGCAGCAATTTATAGCCACAAGTAAGAGATCATTTCAAGAACCTAGTTTATCTCAGTAAGATATTACATTTTAGTAATAAAACATGGGGATTGGCTCACTTGTGGGCGTAATATATCGTTCAAGGGTTTGGTGCTTAGATCTATATTGCAGGTTCATCACTATGTCTTCTTTCATTGAATGGATCACGTTCACTAGAGCTATAAATTGATATGATAAAATATTTCACTCACAAAGTTTTTTAAGATTTCAAATATTAACCCGTAGTGACATCAGAAATCGTCCTTTCATATAGTACACCTACTAACGCGCTCGTTAAAAACCTTTCCTTCTTTCCGACATTGTCAAAAAAGAAAGCAACGTGGTAACACTACGTGAAGCTAATTCCCACAATCCGGGTCCTTTCCACTAATTATCTGCGTAACCCCTTTCAAATAAATCTCGAGTGTCTTATTTTAAGAGAGTGCGTCGATTAGAACACTGTTTATAAGGCGGTATTGAGAAGCTTCGCTAAAATGATGAAATGTTTTCAGGTTGCTTACAAATACGCCGCAACTGCTGTGTACTGTGCTCGTATCTACATATGTGTATGAAAAACGTAAAGAAACAATACAATCATTATTCATGCCATTGTAGGCCATATTACAAACTAAATAGTTTGTTGTTACAATCTAATCTTAGTAATTAACTATCGAAATTATGTTATCGTAGGCTACATAGCTAACAGATTCGGAGCCCCGATGAAAAATAATGTAAAAATGGGGTAAATTTATTCATTTTGAAGGATTCCGTCTTGCGATTCGCGTTTGGCGCATTTCTTTATTTTGAAGTTGTCAAGGAAATGCGCGATTACATTTGTCTATCGTTCAAAGTTGAATTGTAACCTTTTTTATGGTAATCAAATTTGGCTTTTTCACTTATGTGATGTAGATAAAGTTGCGCTGTCGATTAGTAAACGGTAAATTGAAATGAGGAGGTCATTCGTCGATTTATAAATGATTTACACTTTTTTTATAACGTACAGCCAGTTTTTATAATTTTTAAGATGATACTTAAACTCAGTAGACGATCGTTGAACTTCATCACTCGTCATGACTTAGAAAAAGACGATATGAAAAAGGCAAAGTGAACAGTTGTACATTGTCGTGGACAGGTTCGAGCGTGGCCAAATTTAAATAACATCTGTTTCAAAAATAACTCCATTAATTAATTTATTATAGCACTCGACCAGTTTTATGACTTTATTTTTGATCGCGGCTGATTATAGTCTGTTAGCCGACTTCTCTCGTGACGCGAGCTGCATTGTTACGAGTGATATGTAGAGCGAGCATTTCTTTGGATGCAGAGGTTTTTTCCGAGTGACTCGTAAGAGAAGCAGATAGTTAGTTTTTTGAAAACTCCTCAGCGGGTGCAACGCGGCAGTGTCGCGGAACGTATAAATATAGCGATGTGTTCGTCAGCTCCTTGCCATTTAAAATGTTTCCAACTTTTGTGTATAATTGAAGCCATTAAAAGTCTAGGTAAGCCTCTCCGCTTCCAATCAGGTGAGCGCTGACACACTTCTCCAAAATCAATTTGTCGGTGTGCCGGTCTATTTAAACCAGTTTAATTTGGTTATAATTCAAGTAATGTCCATATAAATGTACTAAATAACAATTTTTTCGCGTAACACCTCGAACTGCCTTGTAATTAAACCATATTGTCTTTTAATGTAGATAGGTCAGCAGGACTGTAACCTGGTGGTGAGTGATGATATTGAAAGATATATAACACCTGGAAAAGGGCCCGTTAATGGTTTCTATACGCTGTCGAGTTGAATTTTTGCGATTCAATTACATATAAATGCGAATATTTAATCCTGTAGTGAACTGCTAACGTGTCATTATCAAGCAATCAAGCGTCTAACTCAAACTCAAAATATCTTTATTCAAGTAGGCCTATTACACACTAATTCTAATGTATGTCTGATGACGGTACTAAAGCACGACTTAAAATCTAAAGTTACGAGGATCCCTTCGTGCGCTGTCTTAAGAAGAGCCCACAACAAACTCAGTCGGGTATTTTCATAGTATTTCAATTAAAATTAGAGCATTTCCATCGTCTAAATAATCTTGCAACTTATAATATGATTTTTCAATCCACTTTCTTTTAATAGAGTTTGAATTTATTAAGCGACGTTTCTGGGAGTTAATTATAGAAACGTATACAGTTACCCTTAAACGAGTTGATAATTTTATGCAGCCTACTAGAGTTTATAACAAGTTTGTTTTTATTTCTTCAGTTACATGAAGTGCATACACTGTTTTTATTAAAAGAGTCAATATTTTTATGTCCTTACTACAAATTTTCTAATATGTCTACGCAGTGAACTGCTCTGAATTTGGTTTTTAGCAACTCTCTTGGACTCATTGTAAATAGCACGAAATGAAGAGAAAAAGTCGCCATCTCCAACTACATGACTTAATTCCCGGAATAAAAGGTATCCCATCAAATAATACAGGTCATCCAGCATTTTCTCACATTTTATATTTATATACCTATACAGCACTTTTGAATTGTCGAAAATAGATATAGTTCTATGTATTATTACCAATGTGCGACCGATGAAGATATTAAAGACGACTTACCATCTAAAGGTACGAGGGTTCCTTCGCGCTGTGTCCTGAGAAGAGTCCACAGTCAGCTCTGTCGGGAGCTATTATTTTCTCATCATCATTCATTTATTCCATTCCCATTAGAACAATTCATTCACTCGCACGCTTTCTGTCTTTTAAGTGAGCGTTCAAATTATAGAACAACTTCCTCATTAGCCTGTCAATAATGGATTTGAGTGACATCTCTAGAACGTCTTGTGGCAGCTTGTTATGAAAACATATACCGATGTCTTTCGACTAATTGTTCATTTTATGTAGCCTAGTAGAATTTATAACTATTTTGTTTTTATTTAAGTTATACCCCTTTCCTCATCCAAAAATATCGATATATTTATGCACGTACAACAGTTTGCAATATAATGTATTTTTTTATAAAATCTCAGATAAATCAGTCTGACCGTAATGGCGTGACAGAGTCACAGATTCCCAGCATTCTGCGGCTGAAGTAAAGATGAACAGAATTTAATTAAGAGTGCTTTTATCAACAATAAATAATTACATGGCAGCGTAAAACGCATAAATAAATAATCATTCAATGAAATATTTGTGGGAATGTGTGCTTGTGCATTTGTGTATAGATATGCCTTCGTGTGTGTGCGTGAGTGACACCTACGCAGCCATGCCGAGGCACTTCCTATAATAAGCTGGTTATAGTTATTCTAAATGTCGTTGGTATTTTTTCTGGTTTTTTGTTGCTGATGGGCTGGCGTGTGACTATAGTATTACCTGATGGTAAGTAACAATACGATCTTAGACGGAAGCACGCTAACATGATAAGATGCCTGGCGTCACGTCTTTGCCGGTAGGATAAGCCTCAAAATAGTGCAAAATCAGCACATTTAGTGCCTATAATGGCGAAACGAGATTCGATACCCCCGCGAGGCTACAACACAACACAACAATATTGATTGGACACCTGATGAAAAGCTGCGATGAGGTCTAAGTTGCACATATGGTTTCGGAGTACGGATCAGGTGCCCTGCGTGACGATTAACTACCCGTCGTCGTTGGGAGTAAAAGTGAAATATTGGTAAGTAGCAGCCAATTGAAGTCCCACGCCTAGGCATAGGATTCCTCATGCCTACGGGACACTCATCGGGCTACTCCACTGCGGGTCGGCGGGCTGCACGCCTCATGCGAAAGAGCCGGACCGGCGACCAAGTTTTGCGTCGCTCGGTGTGCGCGTGAGGTCGGGTGGCAATCGGTCATAGAGACAAAAGCACAATGGGCGCGCAACAATGGCGGACCGGCGAACCGCAGACCAAGCGCACAAAGGAACAAGCGCCACTGTCGCGTGCTGGGGCGCGAGCCTCTGCTCTCGAGGATCGGTGGCGCGCAGCGGTGGCGCGTCCTCGAAAGAGGGTGCGCGCGCGCCGCGGGGCGGGGCCGCTTTCATCTCGCCGCGCCACGCCCCCGCGGGTGGCGCCCCGCGCCGCCGACTCCCCTGGCGATGCTGGCCCATCGCCAGTGCTTCGCTCGAGTGGACAATGGCCGAACTAATCTGTGCTTTTGTAAGTATAAGGCATCCTTACGAAGGATCACATCAGTTTGATACTTCGAATATGTGAATCGGTTCAAATGTCATCAAATGGTAGTCATCAGAGCCGATCACCAGGTCGGTCACCAGAAATCTTCAGGGAGTTTAGAATGTTGCCATTCAAGCCTCCGAGTTGTAAAAATAGTGTCTTTTGGCAGTTTGTTGTTAATATCTCCTTTGCAGTTCGTTTTACGAGAACCATACATACCTATATACAATGAAACAAGAGAAAATTATCTACAAATTATACATAAACAACATTGCTGTAGGTGTACGAGACAGATAAAGTGGCGTTCAACATGCATTTCGGTTAATTAAATTTTTACACAAGTGAGTATTTGGGCAGTAACATGAGATTTAAACATGAACACGCTCGAAAGGCACAACTTCTGAAACACTGTTTTTCCTTCAACACAAGAATTGTGCTAATAGTGCAGTCACTGTATGTAGTGATAAACAAGAGTTCTGCAAAGTTTGAAGCAAATCGGATGCCAAGCATTGTGCTTTCCATTATCTTTATGCCTCTGTTAGTTTTTCACGAGAAAAAGCCGCTTGTAACCGTTACCAAAGTTCCACCTATCACTGTATTACAATTCAGCATAATCGATTCATTGGGTTAGGCGTTAAGGCGCAAAATAGAAAAAAACTCATAGGGTAAAACGCCCAGCAGTCAGCCCTGTTCCAGTCCTCAGCCTTCGCAGGCAATAGCTCTCTACATATAGTGTTGATATATGTTTCCACCTTTAATATAACTTTGAAATGAATCTGTGACTCCTTACTGACCAATATGAACAACATAGGAACCAATGACATCTCAGTTTAATGAGCAGTACTCGTGTTTCCCCCCTGCTGCCACGAAAGTGCTTAGATCCTTCAATATTACTGTTATACTTCAGTATTTTTGCTAAGGAAACGCGTCCGAATTTTCGGCATATTTTTGAATCTATTTATTGTCATTTGTGGAGGATTTTTGTATTGTGTTGGAGTAAAGTATTTATATTGCTAAAAAAATAATTAATACATGCATTTAATTTGGTTGATATGATGTGATTGTGGTGGCCGACTACTGGGCTTCGAGTTTTTAATGTAGATCCAGATCAGCCACTTCCGGCACTGGAGCACTGGTTTTTTGTGATTTTCTTAGATGAAATTGAAATTAGCCGAGCGAATAAACCTAATTTCGCTCACTACTTTGGGTTTAACTTTTCTTAGACGAAAAGTGTATTTTAGCAGTAATCAGTCAAGAGCCGACTAGTGGATCTAAAATTCCAATATTATAATGTTGAAGATTATTTAAATGATGAGAATGTTTGAAAATGATTCCAGTTGCACACGGAAGTAAAATATTACACATTTTAATTGTTTGTTTTTGTTGCCAACGGACAAAGTACTGACGATTCAAGTGCTTTTTAACCTCACTTAAACAAATAATATTTTGATTTGATTTTGCCAAACCCATTTGTGAATATTAGGCCGGGGGTAAAAATGGTACCAAATATAAAAATAAGACGGAATTCTGGGTTTACTGAAAGGACACCCGAAAATTTGTCGAATGGTGTAACCGAATAGAAGATGAAACTAGCTTTTATATACGTCGTAAAACTGGAAAAGCCATTGCACCCAGGAGGTACAAAAATATTAAAAACAACAACGTATACTAAAGAAATAGAACTTTTGAAGAAATAGAAAGAGGGTGCTAAGAATTTAAGTGTCCAAAATTATTAAAAATAAATTATTGAAAACTCAAATGATGAATAATGATGTAAATACAAATGCCACGTTTATTTTGACACTATTTGAAATTTTATTGGAAATTTTAAAAACAGAATTTATGGAATATTTTGAACTAATTTTATGAATAATTGTAGACCTATTGAACTATGAAATGACGAGAGGCAAATTAAAATGCCACAAGTTATTCGTAAATATTAAAACTACCTAACCTTCAAACGAATTAGCATAAAAAACATCGCTCATCTCCGTGACGCGTTTCATCCGTTCATGCGCCTGAAGCCGTTTCACTTCAACAGTGAATTATATTATTAGCATTAGCCAACACTGAAAACAACTAAATGCAGTGAAATCGTAATTCATCCCAATAGCTTTGCAGACGTTAGTGGTTGTTGTTGTCCCTGAGTAAGGAGCAAATATACATCTGCCATGTAATCACTCGCGAATGAAAGGCGCCGCCTCGGCGGAAGCAGTCTCATCGCAGCTGCAAAAAGACCGAACAGGAGGTTTCGCTTCGACAAATTGCGCTTAATGATGTAAATTGAGTTCTGCTCACGACACGTCGCTCGAAACTAATTTCAACTGAGTATTACTTAAGGAAAACGATCTCTCGGTACATCCTTCATGAGTTCATCTTGCGTTTCTCTGTAGTGGTGTCGAGGGGTGCGAGCCCCGAAGCCGTGCCTCGTCATCCGAGTATGTTTACCTTGCGGTCTCTGTAAGTTATATATTTTGCCCGTTTTACCAGTCTTGATATAATCTTGAGGCTGAAAAACAGCGCTGTGGACTAAGCTCTACAGCGTGAGGCACAGCAACTAAACTGAGATGGAAACCTTTTCTACATTATGTAAATCTTTTCCATATGTTCTTATTTTATGCGTTCTCTATGTACAATGCGGAATAATAATCTTTCATCGCCGACGTCAAGGACTACGACAGGAGCTGACGAAATATTGGATGCCCAGTACCTTTGATCTGGCTGTCGATTACGTAGAGACGTGTGTACGGGGTGTCGTCGCGCCACCTCTATGGAAGTAGTGGAGCATGTATTCCACTGTAGATGTCCCGGTGCGACTCGATGGATGACGTGGTTCTGACTTACCTCGGAACTCCTACTAGCAGACGTCCACCTACGGAGCTCACCATCTCGCGAACGTCTGCACGCCCGACTACTTCCAGAATTACGGGATAGTGAAGCAGAGTCTAAGACAAAATATTTGATACTCAAACTGCGGCCACATCATCCTCACAAGATAAAAAACTCTAACCCCGAACAAGATCCTAAGTAAAACACTTGGTTCTTGTAACTGTCAGGCAATATCGAGTATAGTGGAAGCATCTTGAAGCCTGTTCCTCTGGAGGCACTTCTACTTCTGTTTCCTCATACGAGATAATTCGCTATACTTCTACTATCATCTATAACAATCAGTTAATTGAACCACAGTTTCATTTTCTTTTTTCTTCTTTCACCCTCAACACAAGCAAAATGATTTTATATTAAGATTATTTTGTGATGATGGACGTAGTACATGCATATTCCTAACAAGGCAACGCAAAAGTAAACAAAGCTTTTAACAATTTGGCACTGAAAATTTTGACATAAAAACGTATGCATTATGATTTTTAGGTCAGGTTTAGGTTTCAGTTATACATTGGCTACTTATAGTTTAACTGGCCCATATCCGTGGATTTTAAGAGATGATGTGTATATCTTCACGAACGTTTTTCGAACGATTTTATAGAACAATAAACTATAAACATATTGAACGTTTCCCAACCTGTACCATGTCTTTTGGGCAACAATGGCGTTACTTTATAAAATAATAACGAGAGAAAACATACATTTTTAGATTAAATATATCGACTTTAATGACCTCTACCACGAAGACGATACGAGAAAAACTATAAATATCGGAGAAAAATAAAGTACAAATAAGGGAGGTACAAATTACAACAACCGTCTGCATCATTCCAGAACATTCGGTATGTATGTATAACTGCTGAATAGCATCACTTCGAAGATCGTATTCAAATTCGGCATAGGCTTATTCCTATTGCGACGTAGACTCTGAATCGACTGAGAATGGTTTTCCCACATTTCCACGGAGTCGAAAACACGCGGCGAACAGGCAGGTGACAATAAACAAATCGGTTTATCTTTGTGTTCTGTTTCTTTAGGGAAAACGAAGTTCACGTTAATGAGTTCGCTATCGTGGAGTACGTCGTTTAGAAGCGATAACGGCGTGTTAAAATAGTGACATGTGGCGGCGCGGTTATCTCCGCGGAGTTTACGAGCGCGGAGTTGTGCACCGCAACCCGACACGAACGCAACCCGCAACGTGGGCACCGCATTACATACACATTAATATGACAGAGCCGGTAGTAAACCCGTCATAAGTCACTCAATTAGCGGCCGCGGCGCTAAATCACGCCGCCGCGATAACGGCGGAGGCGCGGGCACCGGCCGCATTTACGCCGCGTGTTAATGCGCACATGACGCCCGCGATGACGGATGCCGATGGCCGACGACAACGGACAGGACGAATGAATTACTGCCTGACGAACGACACCCACAAATAGACAGACCGGCCGGCGACGCCAAGGCCACTCTCGAGCCGCCGACTTCCACGTCGCTTCTCGAGCTGTGGCAGATCGCTGCAGAGCCGTCTTGCATTTATTAATGGCAGGTTAGTCTGTCGGCAGCGTGTCAACCTTCTCATAGTTTCTACACGGCGTTGTAGCGCCACGTAATTTTATTGCTTAAATGGCCACGGTTGAAGTGGCCGGCTGGTGGGTACCAGTGCCAACGCGGACACGTTAGAAAATGTAATTTCCCTCCCGGGAATCGACTGCGAATACTCCCAAGATTGCGCAAGTGAAGCTCTCAAAAATTTTGTAATGTGAAGCTTCATAATTAGAAAATGAGACATTGTGCGGTTTCATGAAAACACGATACAAGTGAAACAGGTGATGCGAGCCAGGGACACCACTATATTGGCCTCAGCTACTCTATCCTCACTCCGTGGCAAGTTGAGATGCGGTAGATTTTTTCTAGTCCCCAGACCAAAAGCAAGTGAGTTTCGAGAATAAACAATGTCTTGTAGAGGTCACTCCACTTTATTTGGTTCACCCCGGCTTCAGAGGACCTGATATATGTTTTATTAGTTTAGGCATTTGGAGATTGGAGTTTCACATTTGTCATGTAACAGGAGATGTTAGCCGTGGAACGCAAAATTACCTTCTGCAATCTTTGCACCGTGTTGAGGTTAGAATGGAAGGTGGTACCCCATACGTCGCAGATATGTGTATAAATTAACTAACAGCTTATTATCGACTCACAGTTTAGTCTTTGCCCAACGGCAAGCGAAATGTTTTGAATTTCATTAAGTCCTTTCCTTTTTCTCTAAATGTGATTTTTGAGTCAACCTAAACATTTAAGGCGAGAGAAAGATGTTTCTCTCCCAGAATGTGGTTTCGCATCACTGTTTTATCTTTACGCATATAAAGAACAATTGATACAGCATCCCCTTTAGTTGGATTCGTCTCCTACACCAATAAAGCCGAAGCCGTCTTCGGTGAAACAACTACTTGACCCCCATTATGTTAATTCCGTAGTATGAACCGGCGCAGTTATTGGTACAGTGTAATGTGATGCGGCGTACTTTCAGAATTTCTAATAGCCTTTTTATAGTCCCATAAAACGTGCGTGAAACACCTACGATGGCTATCTCTGAGTTTATGATTGAAATACATTATATTTCGAATAACTCGAGTTTATCTTTATCACTTAACACTTTTAAACGAATTGTTAACCTTATGTACAAATTTATTAAACTGTGAAGCGGCGACGCAATGAGGATTTACGAGTACAAATCACACTGAGCTAAAGGTGATCGATTGGATGACAAGTCATTATAGTTAGGACTAAACTAGTTGCACTCCGCGGCGTCACCCGCCTAGTAATATGGAGAAGCCCGTTCTTAGTGCGCGTCGATGGGTCCTTTATCTTATCTAAACCAGTATTATAACGAGGAAACACTTGTGTTTTCGTATCTAAGTATGCGTGTGTGTTTGTAATTTTTCACACAAAAACTAATGGAGCGATTTCAAATATTTTTCACCATTAGACAGCTGCATTTTCACCGAGCGACACAGGCTATACTAGTTTCTCAAAAAAGTAGGGCTGCAGAGCAAAACGAATCAATGTAACCCAATGCGTGAACCAAAAAAATCTATTGTCGCGTGCTCTACGGACAATATTGATGTTTGAACAAAAACATGAACGAATGAAATTATAGATATTAATTATCTACGAAAAAACTCGAGATACCAAATGTCCAACTAGTGTAGATTTGCCACTACAACTATTTGTTTACATTTCAACGGTTAATAAAAGTGCCGACAATAATCGAACCATATTATTCACACCTTTGTATTAATGCTTATTTTTATCCGACTTTAAAAAAAGAAGAAAGTGGTGCTCGTCACAGGGTCCCATTTTTTTTTAATCCAGTCCTGATGATGGCATCCATAAGAAAACCGGATAAGTGTTAAATTTGCATTAAGCATGTGCGCGACAAATGGACGAATAAGTCAAGATCACGCCAACCGATTTCAATGATTCTTTTTTTATTGGAAAGGATATACTTCAAGGGCTGTTTTGTGATAGTTTGGTTAGGTTCTGATGATGGAATCCATGACAAAGTGATAAAACTCTGCAATTCTTAGCAGCAAATTAACGATACTTGGCAGAATATTTTATAGGCTATCCGGATATTTGAGTCACCTACCGTAACATCGGTATGGCCAAGTGCTAGTCGTAGTTAAATATGAAGATCAATGGAACTCCTCAACGGCTTACAGGAAGGGTGTGATTTATGGCAGAAAATATAACTGTCTGATTACAGCCAAGGTAACGTACATATAGGTTTAGGTATAGGTGTAACTACATATACAAGCCATAGGTGTGTGAAACACCTACTTTATATCCGAATATAAGAATACGAACAACTCTAAAAAAGAATACGCAATTATTTTTTACTTTTTAGAGCATATTCATATTTGTAACAGGTTGTTTTGAAGGTGACTCTTTTTTAGTTAAAATTTTTATTTATATTAAAGATCGTTTCAATACTTGTAAAATACTTTTTAAATGATAAAAGTCGGACATTCCCTTCAGTCTAAGAAAATAAGTCCGACACGGTAGACTTTCCATTGCGTCTTGCTTGTTAGACTGTTATATTTTAGCATTTTTTTTATTTTTAACACCTTTAACTACAGTTACCTTAGCAAAGATCGTAAATTGTAGTTTTCGTAAAATCAAATAAAAGATCGCAAATCTCGCAGTAATTCGTCGAAAGTCAAGGCGATCAAACCTAGTTCGATATAGTTTCAGAAATTCCGTGGTGACAGAATGGGAAACCCTTTGTATATAAAAGATGTTTACACTGTGAACTATATACCACATACGAAACTCTAAAAGATTACATGGAAATATGATAAGGTTAAGTTAAAGAGTATATACATAAAGACAAACTGGAAATTACTAGTAATCACGAAGGGTAGCCCTTTATTATATCTACGCCTGTTTAGGGAAGCCAGAGTTTTAGTGAAATCTGTTGATATGTTCTTATCGCTTAGCGAGCATTCGCATACGACACAAGCCATCGGTCGTCTCTGACGAAATGTGGCGATCTAAATAGGTAATTAACCTGAATGCCTGAAGGTTTTCGCGAGCAAGTGGTCGGCCCGTACTTCGGCGCAACTCCTTCTGGTGCCACGGATCGCATCGCATCGGACAAAAACGTATTGCTTTAATATTAATGAATTCGCCATTATCGTAGATATTATTCAATTGTTTTTACAACCCTTTGATATTTCTATCAACGGTATAATTAACATTAACGGGCTCTTTGTTCAATGAATTACATCTGATTCAACATCTATTTCGTATTAACTTTTCCGAGGCTACGAATTACTATACATAGGAGCAGATGTATCGCTCACGTCATTTATTATACAGCGGAAAAAGTGAAACACATTTCAGAGTGAAGAAGGTTCAGAAACTATTTGTCGGGTTGAGCATACGCATTTTTTACAAGATATCGCAAGCAGTTTTATATTTTCCTTCCAATAATTAAGGAAACGTGTCAAAAATAGACTCTTACAAAAGGCACATTGTAAAGTTGAAGATTATTTAAGCGATAGAAATGTTTGGTTGACACCAGTTGCTCATAGAAGCAAAATATTACTCATTGCAGCAAACACAACTTTCAACTTTCCGAACTAGTGATAGATTTGTTACCAACGGACAGACTATTTGGGATTCGAAAGTGCTTTTTGAGCCTACTCGAATAAAGAATATTTTGACTTATTTCTTTTGGATGCATCATCATCACTGGATTCCCAGTGAAGCAAAATTGCATTTTCTAATTAGTCTGAATCTGCAATGGTAGGGTGGTTTTGGTCGTGATGGTGTACTCGTATATACAGCATGTTGCGTAAAAAGATACCTGGACTGCGCCAGCGGGCCGTCGGCGTCCCTGGCCAAGCCGCTGCGGAGATATCGCGGCCGAGGATCTCGGCTCTAGCGGCGGTGATATATCATAAACATGTCGGGCCAGAAGAATATGTTACACAAATTAAAAACGAAATACGTTCATAGATGACATCATCGAGCCATCGAAGGTAATTTATTGCGGGCGTTTAAGGCGATCACGGCTGAGATATGGCGGTAATTTACAGTTGCGGCCCTCTATTACGGCGGCGACAGGTAGCCGCTCACAAAAAATGACGTCCGAGTCCCACGTGAAAAGGGTGGCTCGTGGGACGCCGGAGGAACCGGCTTATCTCGTCGCCGGTCTCTTACAACCACAAAAAAACCATTACAATAAACCGGCATAGGTTATAGGCCCGTCGGTGACAGGTCAGCGGCGTGATCGCCAGCTCTTAATAAGTTCACATGTTGAACGGACACGTTCGAACGACGGCACTTATCTTATCGCCGGTCTATTACAGCCGCTACCGACATTAGTGTAGATGTCCATCTGCAGTTTACGAAGGATCACAAACCGATCCCCTAGAATGTGCCGATAAAGAATTAACGGCAGTCGAGCGCGGCCCGACACTGTCGTAAAAGACTGTTTAGTGATGTAAGATTGGGGGGAAAAATGTATTAGATATCGTATAATTAATAAAGTCGATGTAAATATAGTAATTTGTTCGATTAAGTATTTACTAAGGTGGTAGCATGCTAATCTGGATAAAAGTTATCGCGTAATGGTTTCATCACAGCATCATTCTGTAGTGCAAATTTCTTGCCTGATTCTTCTTATTAAAGATAATGTGGTGACCAGCTACGGCCGAGACCTCCCACCGGTCCTAACCAAAATCAATTAGAGATTTTTGTAATTTTGTCTAATACTATGTCGCTGTTTCGTCGCCTCACATTTGTCTGAGAGATCACTATGTATTGATAAAACCACCTTATATAAACTAAAGTGGTTGTGCCGATGATCACCACGTTTGTCAGGCTGGTTGGTGAAGGCAGGTGCTGACCCTCTCGTACCGAAAACGCTTCTACCCGTTATCGGTCTCTGACATTTAGGTTAACGGATAACCCCCATTTATCGCTATGGGAGTTAGACACAAAATCTTAGGTATTTGTGATAAGAGTAGTTTCCGGGAGTACTAGGTTTAGGAATATGACAGAATGCCTGCCGCTAAATGCTTAATTTAGTAATCGGACAGGTTACCTGGCTAAGTATCCTCTGGGCTGGAAGGGCGACCTCGCACCGGAAGGCGCAGTGTAGGCTAGACCCCCACAAAGTATAAAGAGCATCGCCGGTAGCCGCTGGAGCCAGGCGGAGAGAGAGAGAGAGACCAAGGTGAGAACTTTGTCCAGCAGTGGACGTCCATCGGTTGAAGCGAAGAGATGTACACTAAAAGTACTCTAAGCCAATTTTCCAGTATTTTTCCTTATTATTATTATATTCTTTATTGCACGTTGGAAAATACATACATTTATAAAGCGAAACTTACAACTTTTGGGCTTAAAAAGGTGTAAGTAAAATCTTGGACGGGCAAAAGCAAAAACGTACAAATATTTACACACTATTATGCAATATATAAGTAATACAATAATATAGTTACTAAGTGGTGTTTAAAAATCAAAATCAATTCGATATTAATCTGACAGTTAGTAATGAATGTACCACCGGTTCGGAAAGTTGATTCGATCGAGATATTGCCTAGAAACTCAATGGTTGTACTCTGGATATGGACCGTTCACGTGCAACTGGAATCGTGTGCAAACATTATAATCCTTTAAATGATATTTCATGTAGGTATAAATATGATCTTGGCATATTTATGACAATTATGCTGTGATGAATCAAAATAATAATAATCTAAATTCTCCGGCCGAGGAGGATTTCCGTCACATCGGCTTATGAGAGTGAAGGAATAGAGAGTGCACTTGTGTACTGTCTCTAACAACCCTATCTCCTCTGAGTGAGGAGGCTGTGCCCAGTGAGACGTTGATGGTCTGCTACTTACGTTACCTTTAATCTTGATTTGTTCCAGAAGTGATGTTGGTATTTATATATTAATACGACAACAATAAAATCGCGGAGGAGTATGAAACTTCCCATACTTATAGTTTGCGAGCAACGCCTGGTTTGAAGGTTAGGTAGTTTTAATATTTGCAAATAACAAGTCATAATTTGCCACTCGTCGTTTAATATACTATTTTTCATAAAATATAAAATACTAACATTTAAAAAATTCTCTTTTCTAAATTTTAAATTGAAAAACGAAATTTAACTAATGATTTTAATGTGAACAAAAACACGTGGCATATTTATTTACAATTTGTCATTTGAGATTTTAATAAATTATTTGTATTAATTTTCAATACCTCCAATATTTTAATGACAATTAAATTCCTGACATATCTTCCTTTTCCCTGCCTCTTTCTTAGAATTGTCTTAGAATTGTATAAATATAAACAAGACTTAAAGTTAATTTGCCAAAGAAGAGTCACTTCTGAGATGCGTATTTTGTACGCACGCACTTTTAATTAAGTCGATCCAGTAATTTTCAGCTTGGTTATAGTAAATTGATGAAAATAAAAACAAAATTTCAAAATGCAAGACCTTCTTCTATAATAACAGAGAAAAGATTCATTTGTAATATTTTAGCGTCTCATAACCTCCCTATACAGTATTTGACACTCTGGAGTTCGACTCGAGATATATTATGTTCTATAGACAGAGATTCTTAAATTCGTTATATCCTTTGAATGGAATGTCCGATTTTAACAATTTAAAGTTATCGAAACGGTCTTTAATAAGACATCACTAAATAGATTAAGAAGATAATACATAAGCTTGAATAATAAACAAAATGTAGATATTAATATGTCGGGCTACGAGAGTGAAGGAATAGAGAGTGCACTTGTGTACTATGCCTGCCAATCCGCAGTGGAGCAGCGTGGTGGGTCTATGCTCTAAAAACCCTCGCTCCTCGGAGTGAGGAGGCCTGTGCCCAGCCGTGGGACGTTAATGGGCTGCTACTTACCTTTTTTTTTAAATATGTACTATAATAGAACTAGAACATTTTTTGTTCTATCTTCTAGTGTCGGCAGCGCACGCAAAAAGAACCGCCGTCAAAACAAACTGTAACAAATATATTAAAGTGCTCTAAAAAGTAAAAAATAATATGCGTATTTTTTTTAGAGTTCCTCGTATTCTTATATTAGGAGTTGGCGTCAGCCAAGGTAGGTGTGTCCCGCGTGTCCACTTAGCAGCTCCCGCTCCTCTCCCACCTATAGCTATATATGTAGGTACCTCGGCTGACACCGATTCCAAATATAACAATACGAAGAACTCTAAAAAAGAATACGCATATTATTTTTTAATTTTTAGAGCACTTTAAAATATTTGTTACAGTTTGTTTTGAAGAAGAAGAAGAATCTCATGATCAAAACCTAATCAAACTATCATTAAACAACCCTTGAGTATATCCTTTCCAATAAAGAAAGAATCATCGAAATCGGTTGGCGTGATCTTTTTATATAGTTATTCATACATTTGTCAGTTCAAACCCCCCCCCCCCCCCCCCNATATTTTCTGCCATAAACCGCACCCTTACTGTAAGCCGTTGAGGAGTTCCATTGATCTTCATATCTAACTACGAGTAGCACTTGACCATATAGACGTTACGGTAGGTGACTCAAATATCTGGACAGCCTATAGAAGATTCTGCCGAGTATCGTTCATTTACTCCTAAGAATTGAAGAGTTTTATCACTTTGTCATGGATTCCACCATCAGAACCTAACCAAACTATCACAAAACAACCCTTGAAGTATATCCTTTCCAATAAAAAAAGAATCATCGAAATCGGTTGGAGTGATCTTGAGTTATTCGTCCATTTGCTGCGCTCGTGCTTAATGCAAATTTAAAACTTATCCGGCTTGGACTCATGGATGCCATCATCAGAACTGGATTTAAAAAAAAATGGGACCCTATGACGAGCACCACCTTTCATATAAAAAGAATCATCAAGATCGGTCCACCCAGTCGGAAGATATGAAGTAACACACAAAAAAAAATACAGACGAATTGATAATCTCCACCATTTTTTGAAGTCGGTTAAAAAAGGTTACATTGTCAAAAGCACTGAGGAGTCACATGAGAACAGTTACTATGGAGGTTAGGTTAGGTTAAAATTTCTGCTGATCTACGTAAGTTTGTTATTTTTAAAATAGGTTATTGCAATAACTTTTGAGTATAGTTTCTGATAACGTTCAAATTTAAATCAATTATGGTCGAATTTCGACCACCGGTCGACCGCTCGTTTTTTGGAACGTGTAAATTTTCAACAAAGTATATCATCTGACTATATGTATATGTGTTTGCAGACGATATTGATTGCTGGCCGGCGCAGTGTTCAGAGTGCAGCTCCAATCGGAATGCCGGCGACCTTTGGCATTTCGGTACTTCGAGAAGCGACCGGCGGGAAGTTACAAGTCATTCGAGACATCTCGTCTGCGGCTTCGGACGAACTATTGAGAATGTGATACAATATACTTCACTAAAATTTGATAAAGCCGTGAAAGGACATTTGCCCAACAGAGGTCCTGCTTGCATTTTTTCCTGCCAGGGTCTTTGGAAATAGAACAAACGCAGTCAGATTAGAGTTGGTCTTGTTAGGAAATCTGATAGTATGTATTGAATGCCTGATTATAGTCACCGTATAAAGACAGATTTACAGTGTCATATTTGTCATTATTAAAGTGAAATATGAATATGAAACCCAAGTTTTTTAGTCGCACAAAATTAACTGGTTTGATTTTTGACAATTTTCACATAAGATGTATTGATAGTGTTTATACGATATAAACGACCACTAACCTTATGGTATCAGGGCGAAGGAGACGGGAAGTCCAGGTTCTGTTCCTGCACGCTTTTGTTATTTACCACGGCAATTTTCAATTATTTTTTTCACTATATCGTGACACTCGCACTTCATGTTTTCGGCGGCAATGCATTGACAGGTAAGGGACGGGGGGCAAGATGGCGGAGCCGCTCGGCCAATCAGATTTGATCGTAGACTTCGTTTCATGCAGACTTTACTTTTTAAAATATATACATACCGGCATATTTAGCGGAACATAAAAAAGAAGATTTTTTTATGTTCCGCTAAATATGCCGGTGTGTATATATAAAATAATGAATTACGCAACAGTATTTAAGATAGTTAAAAAAATAGAAATAGAGTGTGAAATTCCATATATTTAAGACAAACAAATATCGTTGAAGTATTAGATTGTATATGGACTATTGCGGAAGTACCAGTGTTGTTGCGATCATATTATACAATAAGATTGTCAATTGAGTAGTAAGGAGGTATCCGTGTAGTGTTTAATAAAATGGTGATTTGACTAATCTTTAAATGGTGGTACCATTTGGCGCGAATACAGCTATTAGAAATTGTTCATTACATTACTCAGACGCCACGTCAATATCTTATTGATATAAACCCTGTAACTATTGCTATATTAATAAAAATGTGAAAGTACCTCTTAATATTTAAATCACTCACGTAATTGTC
This sequence comes from Elymnias hypermnestra, assembly GCA_015832385.1. Taxonomy (NCBI): domain Eukaryota; kingdom Metazoa; phylum Arthropoda; class Insecta; order Lepidoptera; family Nymphalidae; genus Elymnias; species Elymnias hypermnestra. The sequence goes on from JACTOM010000810.1 coordinate 119,225, forward strand.
TTAAAATGTGATTATATATCAAAGGCCAGAATAAGAAAAAGGATGCCGGCTACTTTTGCGCCGAATATATAACCTGAAACACATATACCTATAGTATGACATAGGGAATGGCCGTTTGTGGACGAAGTTTGTTCTATCGGTGCGTATCTACCTGTTATCTGAACAAAACTTATGCTGAAAGAAACATTGCACCATACATTTGTCAGTCCCATACTCAGTCGATAGATCAGAGACGTTGGCGTGTCTCTTTTTCATAGAATCGCGGATTCGAATCACCGGCTGGCACCACTCAGGTTTTCTTTGAAAAACGCATGTGTTTAGTTATTGTTAAATAAAATCATTGATGCTTCTCGGGAAGGAAAAGGGCGTAAAGAAATCTACACAACCTGGTAGCATTTTGGGCGTGTGTTTCGTTAGACTGCAGCGAAGCAGCATGGCTGCAGTAAGTTCTACAAACATTTTGTCTTATGATTGAGGAAGCGTGTGCCCAGCTGTGGGATAATATCATTTCGATACTCACTTTACATCAAAGGTATGAGTGATTAGATAATGTAGAATATTTATATTTTGAGATACCTGTAAAGCCGATCGATTAAATATCATGCTGCTGCACTATCGCCGACGTGGAGGCAATATTTGAATATTAATGTCAATGTCGTCGCACGTTTTTAACGAGCTCGCCCCGGAGGTGACAAATAGCCGCATACCGGCGCAATCTCCGGCCGCGGCCTCTCGCCCATTTAGATAAGCGGGAAGAGTCCACGGAGCCGCGGCGGCCGCGGACGAAGCTCCCGTGCACGGCGTGAAGGAGGCCCACGCATTAATCGGCAGCACCCGCCACCTGCGCCGGCGGAGGAGTGGCGGGCTGCACTCCGCGGCCGCCTTATCGGCCGGCATCTCCCATATTTATAGCGGCCGCGGTGTAGCGCGGTAGCCTCGGAGCCGGAGTGACGACGATTAAGCCTCTCGTAAAGCGGCCGCCAGCCGCCCGCTCGCCGATAATTTCTCTTGTTGTCTCGATAAATTAGCTTAATTAGGGTGTAAAAAGGCCGGCCAGGAATCTAGCGTGGGACCGTGGGTGGCCGCTGACGGGCGGCAGATGACTCGCCTAATTAGTGCGCCGCCCGCCGCGCCCGCCGCCCCGCGCCCCTCCCCTCGGCCATCCGACACGCTGGCCCCGTCACTCGGACGTGTCGCGGCGTAGTGGGCTCCAGCGCCGAACCCTCTGTTCTATGAGCGAGGAGGCTCAGCGTTGGGATTTCAACGGGCTGTCATTTACATTTTAAATAATAATACATTAATCTCGACAAATTACATACTACGTATAATTATCAAATAAATTATAAAATATTTATGGGCAAACCGGAAGCCAATTAAGCTCTACTATGATATTAAAAAATGTGGCCAGAAATAGCTACATTACATTAATTAACATTCATGTTGTAACACGTATACAGTTCCGTAACGCGATATGTAATCCTGATATGGATGTCTCGCGCTGCAGAACTGTCCGTTACATTTGGAATACAGTCGACTCTCGATACGTCGATACTCAAGGGATGGAGTGCTCCTAGACAAGTCCAGGCTTCATATCGGCGATCAAGATACTATTTAACATTCATCTTCAAATTACCGAAAGAACAAATTCGTATAGATTTTATTCAATTTGTCGAGTATTTCTTAAAATTTCGAGACATTAAATTACCGAGTGACATCCCCGTGGCCACAGGCCTCCACCCTCATAGGAAAAAGAGAGCTACTAGAATGTAGGTCTGTCGCGCTGCTCCAGTGCGGGTTGGCAGGCTACTCATGCTCCATGTTGACTCCCGAGGTATGCATCTTACCTCACGAAGTTTTACTTCACCGATTCACAATGATGGAATGAAATAAACAATCGGGCATATCAGTTCTCTTTTTAGGAAGAGAAACCTATTAGTGCCCGCTGTGGATTCGAACTCTTCTACTTCTCGCGTCACGAAAAACAATTTAAAATTTACCTTATTCCATTTTATTCAGGCTCGAAGTCCCAACGACACTTCGAAGAGTATTTTCTGAGAAGTCAGATTACTACTTAGAGGAAGTTTTATGGAAAAGGAATCTTGTGGGTGCTAGATTAACTTGAATCTGTCCGTCGGTCTTCGGTCCGGAGACGGCTTAACGAGCTCTATTAAGCATGGCTGCACTATACACAACTTTGACCAAATACATAGAATTTTTAATAGAACCCATCTCCATCTGTAACAGAACAATGTGATCACTACGACAATGTGGCACTTTTAACTTTAACTAGAAAAAACGCTGCCTTTTTTGGATCTTCTTTTAGTTTGTATCGCCCGGAATGATCATCTGTTGCTAATCCACGCTATGTGGAAAATAGGAAGGAAGGAAGACAGTTTTCCTGGTTTCGCCTACTAATCGTATACAGTATACTAATAATAATGTTATGAATTCCTATTTCTACAATTATAATGATACCTAGATCATTTTTCCGGTTTATGTTTTTCCGCGTGGAGAATGAAAAATAAAATTAATTGTTCACCGCACTAACGTACATATTTTATGGAAACTGTGAACAATAAAATGTGTCTTAATTTTAATTTATACTATCATATATTTTTGTATGATTTTTCGTCTAAACCAGGTTTCTTACCAATGTATAAATAATCAGCTTGAATTATATAGTTATTTAAGAACTATAACAGACGGATAACGAATAGGTGGCCTTAATGTATTCGTAAGTTCTTAATTTTAAGAATAATTATTTACAAAGTATCGTGAAAGTTAGTACAATAGAATATATTTTTTTGTTTTTCTTGTATTGTTTTTTTTTCTCTTGCCCTAGTGTAACTGTGGGCACTGGTTCTTGAGACAAAGTTAAATCTTGATAAAGCCAGGGGCCTCATAACACACGAGAAACAATTCTATTCAAAATAAAACATCGAGTGTTCTGTGAACTCTTCGTTGTGCTGAAGTGGCAATGGGCGGCGGACATAGACCGACGGACATAGATAGATGGAGGTTGGGGCCGATGAACGTGCTGGAGGTGCGACCCCGCACCGGGCGGCGCAATGTGGGCAGACCCCCACGAGGTGGACCGACTAAATAAGGAGGGTCGCTAGTAACCGCTGGAGTCGGGCGGCGCAGTATCGGGCACAGTGGGCATTAGGTGAGATCTTTGTCCAGCCGTTCCTCGGTTGAATCTGGACATTTTTTTTTATTAAAAGTCGCTTGACGTCTTTATAACATATGCTATTTGCCGGTGAACGTTAAGTCAAAATCAGTCAGCCGCTCTGGAGATTATCCGTAACAACAGACAAACAAAAATTGAAATCATTGATTAATTGCATAAGTAGTGTATATACCGACTATCACATGGATTAATTATCTACAAAGCTGTTGATTTCAAAGTTTAAGCAGTCACTCTACTGCCTTTATTTCTATACATATTTACTATTTCATAGTGTAATATGATCAAGTATAGCCTACGTAATGTAATACAACAGTCTTGTTATTGTACACATAACGCCACCTAGCAGTACTCCTAGATATCAGGAAACCAATCGGCTTTAGTTTATAATAAGATTATGCGAGGGACATTTATTTTCGAATCTTAAATTCACACTTCCTGAAAACACATTTAACTGTAATTCTTGGGATTTTTTTGGATTAATGTTATGTACACCATAGCCTATGCAAATTATTTCCTTAGTGGCTGTTATGTGTTGTATCCAAACCCGTTTCATGTAATAAGTATTAAAAAAATAATGACATTACATGTCAATTGTCAAATTGGGATAAACAGTGTTTGGCTGTAGGCGTTTAAAATGTTTTTTAAAGGAATGAAAACGAATAACAGGCTAAGGTAGCGTTATGGGGAGTTTGAACATTCCGGAATGGTCTCCGGACCAAGTGGCCGAGTGGATGTTAGGTTCGTAGGAGGCGTGACTTCAAATATAGTGGTATTAGTGGGACGGTGAGTCACAGCGGCGGTGTTTTTGTTATTCAGGCTTGGGGCCGAGAGTGTCCCAGTACGCAGCAGCACTGCGGGAAAAAGGCCTGAACGGGAGCAAGTTACTGACCCTACGCTGCGATGACTTGGAGTATTTGGGCATACACGTCATAGGACACCAGGAACTGCTGTTGGAGGCGGTTGAACACTTACGGAACTTCGTATGTATTACACAACTTTGAATGCACGTAAGTCATTGTAGCGCTGTATTAGCTACGTGTGTTATCTAATACTGTAATAACATATTCAAAAATATGTTATTACATTATTATACAAAATTAATTGCATAGTCATATTGATTTGGGTAGTTTAGCAGCTATTAGTTATTTTATACCTTCCTAGTGACCTGCTTTAGTTTTGCTTACATATTAAAGCATATTATGCTCTCTTGTTTTATTTGTTGTCAGACTGAGAGTATGACGACTACTGACTGTTATAAGACTGGCAACTTTTTTCCGATTAGTGGGCTAATATAGAAACAGTAAGCATATCAGAAATTGATATTTAAGTGGATAAAGATTAATACTTTGTAAATTTCTAATTAACACATTGTATGTGACCATTTTTTTTAGACTGAGTGGTGAGAAATGAGCTATGGTCAATGTTATCTATGTATTGGGTGAGCGGTAGCCTGATTCAAGCATTGAAGTTTCTCTATGAGGGTTTTAGTGCTTGTGGCAGATTAAACGGGATGCATACAGAGTGGTTTCCTGTCAAAAAAGGTATTCGACAAAGTTGTGTAGCGTTATCATGGCAGTTCAACCTATGCATGGATAACTGTTCGACAGATTTAAAACAAAGTATGTATGGGTAAAGAATGAATGAATTTATTGAAATGTTTATTCTATGCTGATGATCAAGTAATACTTGCAACATCCGCTAATGAGCTACAGGAAATGGTAAATATTATGATGAAATAAATGAAGCTTTGAAATGGAAAGGAATGAAAGTGAATGTAAACAAAACGAAAGTTATGCTTTTTGAAAGAGATGAATCTATGACGAATGGCAACATTTTGATAGATGGGGAACAAGTGGAAGAGGTGAAAGAATTTGTATACTTGGGATTTACATTTACAAAAGATGTAACATGTGAAAATGATATTGAAGGGAGAGTGAATGCAGGGTATATGGTAAATGGTGCTCTGCACACCTTAATGAATAGCCTGGTGGTGTCTATAAGGGCCAGACTGGCTGTGCATGGAGGAGTATTGGTGCCAACACTTATGTATGGCAGTGGAAGTTGGGTATGTCGGAAGAAACACAAAAGTAAAATAAATGTGGTATAGATGAGAGCGTTGAGAAGTATGAGTGGATTGAAATTGAGTGACAGAGTAAGATATAGTGTGATAAGAGAAGAATTTTGTATAAAAGAAAATGCAGTAACTAAAATCGACAAAGGTATGCTCAGATGGTTTGGGCATGTAGAGAAAATGAATGAAAGGAGTGAAAAGGAAAGTTGGAAGAGGAAGACCAAGTGGAACGTTGCTGGACTAAATCCAGGACATTTTAAATAAAGGGTCAGGTCAAGAGTACTCTAAACTGATGAACTTGTATGAAAGGTTTAGTGAGAATGGAAGAAGCAAAGGAGATATACATGGATCATGGCAACTGGAAGGATGTGGTCTCTGCCTACCCCTATGGGAATGTGGTGTGATGCTATGTATTTATTTGTTTTAGAAGATCAAATGGATTAGTGAGTGTATGTTGGTATATAATTATCTTAAAAAGTCAGTCTATGCCATTGTAGGCTTTATTGTAGAATTATCTAAGACTAGCAATGCCCCATGTATGCACCCATGTAGATACTGATCTTGTGGCAGTAGAAAGTCTTCTATGTGTGACTATAGATTTATTTTCATTAACATAAAAGTATTTCACTTAGTTTTTAATTACTTTCTTTCAGATTATTAGATACACACTTATATTCCTAATCTAACCAATATACAGATTTTTCCTTAGAACAAATATATATCTACTAATATGTTTTTAAATTCATAACATCATTTATGTCGAATGTCCAACTTTAGCAAATATAAAAATCTTCTACAGGTATTGAAAATTTCTTGTTGTTAAGGAGGTAATGAAAGAATTTTTTAAGTAGCTTCTGTAATTTTTAGTTTGATAAAAATAGAACGGTATAGGTATATCAGTGGGTATCATTGGTATTCTTGGAATATGAGCTACCTCACCAGTTGCAGATCCAGGTATAAGGCTCACTACAATTTTCTTTAGATTGACATTTTTCAATTCATTATGTATTTTGAATGGAATGTCTGAATTTTATAATTTAAAAAATATTTTACAGGTATTGAAATGTTCTTTAATAAAATATAATTCAATAGGATAAAAATTAATACAGAGGTATGAATATTATGGTTTGATTATTGTTGGCCCCTTTATCAACTTTTAAATTGAAAATGTAGTAATGTTGGCTTAACTACAGTATCTACATTTCTATCATTAATAGTTTCTGCAGCACACATGATGACAGATTTTTTGTGACTACTTTTTCAAATCCTGGGTTACATTAATGCATTTTTATTAGGGATCCCTAATTTTGAAAATGAAAACCTAATAAAGCCTATGTCGCTCAGGTACAAACAATACATAATTACATGCAAAAACACAAATATTTTCTCTTTATAATATTAGTTAAGATAAATTATTCTACCATACATTTTTATATTATATTTATTAAGCACTGTTCTCAATAAAAACTCAGGCCACTCTATTTACCACAGAAACTTGAAAAGAATATACATAAACCTTCCTCAAATATCAGTTTATCTATTGGTGAAAATTACAAGCAAATGTGTTTAGCCCATTCAGAGTTTATTATGACAATAGAGATATGTGAAGGAGGACTTTGTTTTATAATATGTAAGGATCATTGTTTCCATCCTGAAGACCACTCAATAAATTGATTTGATTTATTTGTTAGAATGTTGTATATCAGTACTTAGTTCTTTTTTATATTTTTGTATTGAACTTCTTATTCTAAGGTATCTCATCTCATTTTTGGTTTCTTTCTTTCATGTACTATACTGTAATGCACACATTCACAACACATCACATAGATTTTATTTTTCAACTTCCCTTATAATTATGACCAGGCCATGTCACAGAGTACTTTGATCTAATGTATTTAAAAATTGTATTGATTCTTTCTTAATTGCTGGTTGGTTAGGCTTTCTTGCAATCTATCTGATGGTAAGTGATAATATAGTCAAATATGGTAACAGATACTAACTTGTTATCTCTTAATGGTTTCAATATAGCATTACAATTTTTATAAGTATTAGAATGCAATTTTTTTGTTTTGTGACAAATCTCTACTGTTAGGGTGGTAACTAGCTGCAGAGCCAAAGCCTCCCACTAGTCCACGCCTAGACAAATTAAAAAATGTAAGTTCATTAACTGCCTCGAATTAAACCGAGGACCTTTGCTGGTGCAGCCAATTGCTTGCAACATTTCTTAAATTTGAAAGTGAATTTATATTGTTTCTTATTTATTTGTTTCTCTAATGTATGTTGCAATAAAGTCTATCATCTGTGGAATGTGGGTATAGTGGCTTCATAAAACCTAACATTTTTTTTTAATAACATATAGATTAAATTTTCTTCATACTCTTCAACAGCATTATGAGATATCAAGAGAATGTGTGCAGCAGTTGGCAGTGAGAGTGTCAGCTGCTGCAGCATCACTGGCTCGGGAGCTGTGTCATTATGCAGATGCTCGATTGGAGACTCATACATTAGCTGATGTTGCGAGGACTGTACATGCTGTGAAACCCCTTGTTTGTTGGTTGGACAGGTGAGGTCCTAAGTTTGTTTTGTCACATGCTTATATGGTAAATTGTCATATAAACTGGTAAGAGGGATGATCCTTCTTATAATGAAATAATCTTGAAGAACTATAGTTCGCTTGTTGGCATGTCTACAAGTTCTGCACAAAGGACTAATCCTTGCATGAGATTGACCACAGTGGTGCAAATCCGATCAGAAGATTATTATTACAATTTATTTATCGGTTTATTACATCCAATCACTAACTGCACGTAATTACTAATCATTTGCAGAGAGAGAGCGAGAGTGAGAGAGAGACACTTCCTTGTGAATTCAAAAAAAGAAAAACCAGTATGAAGGAGAATTGCTATTATAACATTCTTAAATAAACTCTGTCAAGATTTATGTCAGCTTTGCCAATTGTATTCTTTTCTAGCATCAGCAGACAATCAAGCTGGCGTGTCACCTGGTGTCATCATATTAGTGTAAGCGATAAATGAAACAGTGTGCATTAACATGACTTCAGATGGCCGCTGTGCTCAGGCTCTCCGCTGGCTGAGCGTAAGGCTGCGTTGCTGAAGCTGTCCCTGGAGGCGGCCACTTGCGCCCAGCGGGACCGGTTTGCGGAGCAGCCAGCCCGAGCAGTGGCTGCTGCGGCCGCTGCGGTGGCAGAGGTGGCCGACTACATTATACAGGTTATTTTAATGTATTCTCCATTGTACTTCTGATGTATTTGTATGCAGATACATATTAGGTTTATGTATAACTGGTTATTTTATATAATCAAAGCTTTTTATGGACATAAAAAGAAACTGGAAAAAATAAAAAAACACAAAACAATAGGACAGAACGATAACTTTTACTTTTTATATTGCTACTCATCTAAATATAAGTTTACTTTTTGTTTTCAAAGTAATTGTTTTAAACAATTTAAAAAAATATACTATTCTTCCTCAAAACAGAGTGGTGAGGTGGGGAGGGACAAAAAAATTGTGTGACGAAGAAGGGTCTGCACTATATATACAATAACATAGGCTGACCAATAAAGTATATTGAACTTATTGGCGAAATGGATTTCATTTGTAGATTTGATCTTAAATAAAAAAACTCAAATTTCATAGTTAAATAAAATGAACCTGACCATACCTCGTTAAGAGAAAAATGCACAAAAAGAAAAGTGATCGCTCGTCCTAAAAGAAAATTGTTGTAAATTTCAGTGTGCTACAATAAATTAGCAACTCATTGAAGGGAAACCATAGACATTGCTAGAACAAACTGTCCGAAGACATTTGAGAGTTGTCACTTAATAGATTACTTAGACTATAAAAAAATATAAGAGTGAATGAATTGCTCTAATCTATATGAACTATATTAATATAATATTGGAAGGTATAAGAAAAGGACACCCAACCGAGTTTGTGGGGGCTCTTCTCATCACAGGGCAGACCCCTTATACTTTACAAACAAAGGTATTCTTGAGTTTCATCATCAGCTGCACACTGGAATTACTGTGCGTAAATCCTATATTTGACAAAGACAAAGTTTTGTAATGACCTATTAATAAATAATTTTTGAATTAAACCTCATAAATACCAATTATTAGGAATCCTACTCTTACTATGTTACGGTTTTAATCATAAAAAATGTATTAAAGTAATATGTTCCTTTGGTTAAACTCCTTTACCCTTTTTATGTCGAATAATTTTATAAGGTTCATATTATAATGCTAGTAAGGTGCATCTTCTGGGTTATGTGGCCTGCTATACCTCAGAGCAGTGTGGTGTAAGCACTTATCATAATGACAATGAAAATGGCGGGAATATAATAAAAGTAGAATGATGTTGAACTTGAGTCAAATTATTGTTGGATGTGTAGTTTATAATGACGGTATAGTCTTCAACGTTGTATTTTATAGCAGATGTTTGTAATGCTATCGATCTTTGAAGTAACAGGTTGCTGCGATTGTATTTCAGGATGTGTCGGACCCGATGATTCTGCAGCCGGCTTCCCTGGACGCCGTGTCGCTGCGGCAAGGCACCAGACCCCTGGGTTTCGAAGTGGTGCCTTCGTTCTGCGGCCACCACCAACTGGCGGACATCCGGTTCGCCTCACCAGCACATGCATCCGGCCTCGTTCACGAGGCTGATGAAATAGTACAGGTATGCACCGTGTACTAGTACACTTACATGCGGATTGTGACTAAGATGTCTGAAGGATTTAAGATGCATTTGAAATAATTTGAAAGAAAATCTTTAGGCTGGAATAATTTATTATACAGTTTTCCATTAAGAACTTATCTAATGTCATTACTGCCACGAATTAGAACATGGTATCTATGTTAAAATAGAGCCGATGTTACAGTCTTATGATCAAACCTTTGAAGTCCCAAGCTTTCATTATTGGCAGTCCAGATATGATTTCTAGAATTTGCTGGACTGACTTGCCAATTTACTTCATCTAGCATAACTGGTGCAGTTATGCTAGATGAAATAAGTTTACCTTACAAAAACTCAGTATAAAAACCTAGGTATTCACTTAGATACCTGAATGTATTGGTCTTTTCACCTCAAAGAAATAAGTCTTAAAATATTGGGATTAAGCTCCTTTCTTCCAATTCCCACAAAAGTTATGTAGACTTAATCTTTACTCCTCTCTTTTCTCGACTGCGCCGATGTAAACGAGAACCATCTCATTAAATTTGAGAATTCAAAATCTTGCCATTAGGATCATATTTGGTTTACACAAATATGACCACGTCTCCGAATTTCGATCTAAGCTCCAGGGGTTGCCAATTCGACTTCGCCGGAATCTATATAAAAGAAATACATACATACATACATAGCATCACGCCTCAGTCCCATAGGGGTAGGCAGAGACAACATCCTTCCACTTGCCACGATCCTTGCATATCTCCTTCGCTTCTTCCATTCTTATTTAACCTTTCATACAAGTTCGTCGGTTCGTCGTAAAATAAATAATAAAAAATAAAATTTTATTTGTTCAAAGTATGTTATGTACAAGAAGTAAAATAAATTAAGTACAAACAATACAATATAACACTAGAGTAATGTATGAAAAATATTTGTCCCTAAACTAGGAATGAACCTGTATTTTAGGCGACAGCGCTCTCCTCGCAAATATATATCAATCAATCAAAAATATCTTCATTCAAGTAGGCATATTACAGCACTTTTGAATCGTCAAATTATACATTTATTCCACACTCTGATTCTAATATACATCTGATGACGGTACTCAAGATCGGCTTAAAATCTAAAGTTACGAGGGTTCCTTCGCGCCCTGATCCGAGAAGAACCCACAACAAACTCAGTCGGGTANCTCTTTTCTCGACTGCGCCGATGTAAACGAGAACCATCTCATTAAATTTGAGAATTCAAAATCTTGCCATTAGGTTCATATTTGGCTTACACAAATATGACCACGTCTCCGAATTTCAATCTAAGCTCCAGGGGTTGCCAATTCGCCGGAATCTATATAAAATCAATACATACATACATACATAGCATCACGCCTCAGTCCCTTCAGGGTAGGCAGAGACAACGTCATTCCACTTGCCACGATCCTTGCATATCTTCTTGCTTCTTTCATTCTCATTAAACGTTTCATACAAGTTTGTCGGTTCGTCGTAAAATAAAAAATAAAATTTTATTTGTTCAAAGTATTTTATGTACAAGAAGTAAAATAAATTAAGTACAAACAATACAATATAACACTAGAGTAATGTATGAAAAATATTTGTCCCTAAACTAGGAATGAACCTGTATTTTAGGCGACAGCGCTCTCCTCGCAAAAATATACACTAATAAAGAGTATCAGCCAAAAGCTAAGCTTAGAAATTAAATTAAATGCATTTTAAAAAGGAAACGGAAAAAATACGGTATAGAAATGAGTTTGTGTACGTGAGTGTGTATGTGTGTGTGTACGATTGAGTGAAAGTATGTGTGGCTGTGCGCGTTCGACTGCGTGTGTACGTATGTTTTGTAAATAGTTTTGTTTACTAATACTTAATAACATTCTAATAGTTTTCACAGTCATGGTATGTTTGTGTGAGTAACCTCGTTTTCACAGTTTTATTTTTATTTTAAATTTCGACAAATAACAATGTATGTTTAAGGTTTTGTTTATTTTATTATACATTCTCGAGCCAATTATGTGAAATTATCTCCCAGCTAGTGTGCTTCTATGTTTTTCAGTGCGGAAAACAATATCAAATCTTCTATATATTCAATACACCAACATATTTAAAATTTAAATTTGAATTCATAGGATGCAATAAATACATCAAACGACTAAGATTAGTTTCTTAATTAATGTTAAAGATATAATTTGCAATTATCTTTCTTTTAAGGTGTACAGGAAGGAGTAGTATTATTATTATTAATATATTTAATATATGTTGTTATATGAAATAGTTATGTTTGGTTTGAGAGTGACTTAAAGTAAATTGAAGACTTCAGTCTAAAATAGATTCATAACTTCAATTCCGCACCTCTATTAGCAATTTAAGTAGTCGGGATGTGCAATCACTTTTTGGAAGGGTGTAAATTGTTATACCTAATGAGAGTTGAGGTATAGTGACTGTACGTATAATTAGTATTATAATATCCTACGCATTGGTGAATTTCGCCGACATATTGTAATGAGAACGTTATATAATGTATACGCTTAAAAGAATCCCTACAATTTCGCAGCGTTCAATGTCGTGCGTGCGCGCCGTTTCAGGTGGGCGGCGTGTGCGTGGTGGGCTGGCGCGGCGAGGCCGTAGAGCGCGAGTGCGAACGTGCGGCGCGCGCCGCGCCCGAGCTGCAACTGCGGCTGCGGCGGCGCGGCGGCCGCGCGCACCCCTCGCTGGCCACGCCCCCGCTGCGGCTGCCGCGCCCCCGCCCCGCGCGCCTGCCCCCGCCGCCGCTGCACAGGTACTACTATTCGGTCTAGTTCATCGCCATTAAGTCGTCCTGTTTATAAAAATGAAACTTATGTGCTTAATTGTTCGTTCCAATCCATCGCTGCGATGTGAGCGATGCACTGCTGCTGGACTGAGGGACATACAAGAGAGGACTTATGAGCGCTGACGCGCTACACTCCCACTACAAGTCCTCTGGATGTTTTTTCCATGATAAAGCACAATGACAGATTGGAAGAAACAATTAAGCAGCGAGATACTTTTTTATAAAGAGAAACTTAAAAGAAAGTATGTATGGGTTAAGAATGAATGAATTACTCATCAAATGTTTACTCTACGCTGATGATAGTAATATTTGCGTCATCCGCTAATGAGCTACGGGAGATGCTAAATATTATGAATGGAGCTTTGAAAGGGAAAGGAATGAAAGTGAATGTAAACAAAACGAAAGTTATGCTTTTTGAACGAGATGAATCTATGATGAATGGCAATATTTTGATAGATGGGGAACAAGTGGAAGAGGTGAAAGAATTTGTATACTTGGGATCTAAATTTACAAAAGATGGAACATGTGAAAGTGATATCGAAAGGAGAGTGAATGCAGGGAATATGGTAAATGGTGCTCTGCATGCTTTTATGAATAGCCAGATGGTGTCTCAAAGGGCTAGACTGGCAGTGCATGCTGGAGTGTTGGTGCCAACACTTATGTATGGTAGTGAAAGTTGGGTATGGCAGAAGAATCACAAAAGTAAAATAAATGCGGTAGAGATGAGAGCGTTGAGAAGCATGAGTGGATTAAAACTGAGTGACAGAGTAAGAAATAGTGTGATAAGAGAACGTTGTGGTATAAAAGAAGACGTAGTGACTAAAATTGAGAAAGGTATGCTTAGATGGTTTGGGCATGTAGAGAGAATGAATGAAAGGAGACTGACAAAAAGGATTTATGAGTCAAGAGTGAATGCGAAAGTTGGAAGGGGAAGACCGAGGCGAACGTTCCTGGACCAAATCCAGGACATTTTAAATAACGGCCAGGTCAAGAGTACTCTAAACCGACGAACTTGTATGAAAGGTTTAATGGGAATGAAAGAAGCGAAGGAGATATGCAAGGATCGTGGCAAGTGGAAGGATGTTGTCTCTGCCTACCCCTATGGGAATGAGGCGTGATGCTATGTATGTAACTTAGCGGCGCCTGCAATAGAGTTCTTCATACGATTATAATAATTAAAAACAAATTAGTAATCGCATATTAACAATTGGAGAGGTCGAGATTCGAACTGGAAATGGATGGCAATTAAGCCGTTCTATAGCACATTGCACTGTTCAGTGTTACTCTGGGCATTTCAAAATGATTAACTCAATACTAGATTTGTTCGTGTCAATCTTTACTTGTGTATAACGTTGTGCCGTGTCGTGATCAGCGTCAGGCCGGAGTGCAGTCCCGCGGCGTCATCTGACGACAGTGACGCGCTGTCGCCGCCCGCCTCACCCACGCACCTCGACACCAGCAGGTGAATGACCCGCCACCACAAATGGCCTCGCTTTATTGACCCCGTCACCGCCAATCGGAGGTGTGAGTCTCTGGGCTCAAAGGAACCCCGCCGCCCCGTGCCCTCTGTGTACATGTAACCCACCGGAATGCACTTCATACAAAATCTGTCCTCTTTTTTTATCATTGACAGTTTAGCTCTCGACAGTGACTTCACCTGATGGTAAATGATGAGACAGTCCGAAATTTACCTCTGAATGGTATATAAATGTGAATTGCTTTAAATTTTCAAATCGACGCTGGGAAGCAAACACATAATAACACAATTCAAGAATTGTCCATCAGATTATAAATACTTTTCATAAGAACAAAAGAAAAGTATTATATCCGTATCTATCGATTAGAGTTATTTGGACACTGTATGTATATGTAGGGTTCTGGTCTTCTATCGTTTAAATAAAAACAACCACAGTCAATTTTCTCAGAGATTATCACTTTATAGTAAATGATTAATTAATTTATTTAATTAAATGACAATAACCAATAATTTATGGGTGCAAGGTGTGCACCAGACACAACTTGGAGTAAGAATGCCCGCCAGTCTAATGCAAGTCCTTTTGTACTAGTCTCTGCCTGTGGGAATAGTTCGAAAGTTGGTAGACGTTTGTTGCTAGCTCGCTGCACACCTTGTTACCAACATTAAAAAACGTTGCCGCCGTCATATGTTTTGTTGCCAAACAGATTGTGTAACGTTTTATTAAAGTGTTTGCTTTCCAGCTTCGATTTGCCAGCCTAAGTTATCGTAATAAATAAATATTTATTTAAATATACAACGTCTCTATGCCGCGTAATGGATAGTGCATTATTGTATCTTTTATAAGCAGTATGTCTGGTTGAGAATCGGATCTATTGTTTTGTGTGTGCGAAAAGGCGTTCACGTGTGCGCTCCGCAGGCTGTACCCGCCGAAGCCCGCGCGCGCCCGCACGCGGCGCCACTCCGTGTGCGGCGGCAGCCCGCCCGCGCGCCGCGCCCCCGACCCGCAGGTGACCCTCCTCGCGCCCCGCACCCCGCACCCTGCACCACGCACCCAATCGAATACCGATACTCCCTTCGCACCTTAAGCCATTGACTTAAGGTTCAAGTTACTCAGAAGTCGTAGTTGGAATAGCGGTAACTGATGTTCTGTACCTTAAGGTAATGCGTTACGTGTTGATTCAAATTCAAAATTCGATCCAATCCTTTCAGCGATTTGCCGACGCAAAAAGACAGGTGGTTATTATAAAAATATAATTGATACGAGTACTGTAGCCACATTCATGTGCATTTAGTGAAAACTGTAAATTTGAAGTTTTACAAATTACACCTATTTGAATACAGGAAAGTCAATTTTATCATTTTACGCACCATTATAGATCGTGCCTTATTTACCGTCAGACGAGATCACCGTTCCCATTATTTCTTTAAAGTTGCTTTTCTAAAATCTTTTTACTTCATATGCGTGTTGTTGTTCACCTTTCATATGTAATTTATGAAGTATGGCTTCTTTGAGATGTTTCTGAAAATGTATGTAACTGTATAGAAGAGTAGAAAACCGTCAAGGGACCTGACTCGACACTGAAATTTCGATATCATATTGTGTAAAACCATTCGAGAAACTTTGCTTTGTAACGGCGTGGTGGGTGCAGTTCTGGCAGGAGCTGCAGCAGCGCTGGCAGGCGGGCGGGCCCGTGGACACGCTTTACCGCCGGGACAAGGTAACCTTTTATTTTTAAAACCCATTCACTCGCCGCACACTTCGTGCGGTTGCCTTATCGATTTTGCATTTTTCTCATAATAGAAATGTGAATCTATCGCTGCTTTTATGTTATCATTTATTTTGTTTCTAACGGTTTTACGAAGTGCTCGCTGGTGGTCCGCAGGCGGTGTCGTGCAGCACGGGCCTGCAGCTGTCGCCGCGGCCCCGCACGTGCCTCGGCGTGCCGCGCGCGGCCGGCGCCGGCGCCGCGCCCCGCGCCTCCCCCGCCGCCCCCGTCGTCCCCGCGCCCGCCGTGTGCCGCGGCAAGTTGGACAAGAGCCACTCCACGCCCGCCTACGACACGGGGGCGACCGGCGAGCCCGGCCCGCTGGCGGCGCAGCCCATCCCCGAGTCGCCCACCACGCCGCCGCATGACGCGCCGTCCGAGAAGGCGGGCCAGATCCTCGACTTCAAGAAGTCCAGCTCGCAGATCGAGGAGGCCATCCTACAGCGCTCGCGCCGCGCACCGCCCGACTGCTTCGCCGACGACGAGCGCGAGCCCGACGAGGACGCACGCCCGATCGAGGCCGTCAACGCCCCGCTGGCGCACCGCGTGCCAGAGAGCGACACCTCAGAGAGCAAAACCTCCTCCTCCAAAATCGTCGGCGAGGACACCAGCAGCGACGACCAGCTGCCGTTGCCCGTCAAGTGAGATCGCATTCTGTAATCTTTCATTGGATTTACTGTAGCGATTCGCCGAGGATGCCCCCGCGTGGTCGACTAAAGTGGCTCGAACGTTCGAAGCGATAAACTCCAGTCGTATTCTGTCGCCGAAGCCTGACAGGTCCGTCTGATGGCTGCAGGTGCCCGCGGCCGCGGCTGACGGAGCGGTTCCCGCCCGCGCCGCCTCCCCGCGCCGCCCCGGCGACCCCACCGGCACCCCCCGCCCCGCCGCCCCGGGCGCCGCCCGCGCACCCCGCGCCGCCCACGCCCGGCGACGACCGCTCGCCGTCCCGACTCACTCGCACTGCGGATGCCATCCAGGTGACCGGCTCGGCGGAAGGATGTTATAGTTTTGTGTTCCACCGCTGCGCTGACGTCGCGGAGCGAGTCGCGAGGCCGGCTGTGAGATGGTGCGTGTGCGTGTGCAGGAGGCGCGCGCGCGGGCGCTGTGCAAGAGCGACATCCAGCTGGTGCGCGTGGCGCCGCGCCGCCTGCCGCCGCTCAACGGCTCGCCCGCGGAGCCCACGGCCGCCACCGCGCCCGCGACGCCCGCGGCCGCCGCGCCGCCCACGCCGCCGTCGCCCGCCGTCCGCAACATCTTCCCCTCCGCCAAGTCGCGCAGCCTCAAGAAGAAGAACTCCATGCTGGCCAGTGAGTGACACCGTTGCGCCGTCGCGCGTGCGCAAGGGCCGGCGCTGACGCGTGGCCTCCCGCAGAGCGGCGCGCGGTGTCGGCGCGGGCGCTGGCGGCGCGCGGGCTGGCGCGCGGCGCGGGGCGCGTGTGGCAGCGCGTCCGCGCCGGCGGCGGCGCGCGCTGGGCGGCGCGGCACCTGGTGCTGGCGCACGACACGCTGTACGCCTTCCGCTCGGCGGAGGGCGCGCGCGCCGCCTGCATGGTGGTGCTGGCCGGCTTCACGGCCAGCGCGGCGCCCGAGGTCAAGTCGCGCGCGCACGCCTTCAAGGTGTACCACACCGGCACCGCCTTCTACTTCGCCTGCGACTCGCGCGACGCCATGCTGCTGTGGCTGCAGCTGCTGACGCGCGCCACCTTGCCGCAGCACCACCAGCAGCAGCAGGCGCAGGAGATCTCGAAGCAGTTCTCCGAGACGGACTACTCGGAGACGGAGTCGGACGCCGAGCCGTCGGACCGGCGGCGGGAGCGCGAGCGCGAGAGGGAGAGGGAGAGGGAACGGGAGCGCGACAAGGACAAGTCGAAGTTCGGGTCGCTGAAGAAGCTGACGCAGCGCGCGCCGCGCAGCGAGTCGGCGGAGAACGTGAGCCAGCCCGCCAGCCTCGACCGCAAGTACCTGCGCTTCTTCTCGAGGCCGCGGCCGCGCGACGACCCCAAGCCCGCCAAGGTATCGACGAACAGAAATCGAGCACGACCACGACTGACTCGCGTTCGTATGTGGAACAACTGCCATTCGATACGTGCGATGTATACAGGCCTCAGTGAAGCCTTCGTTCACCGGTAGATTATTAAATTGGTGCAAGTCTTACCTTGCCGAAAGAATGTTTAAAGTAATCGAGGGTCATTCTTCCGAAACTTTCACTACTAGAGTTCCGCAGGGCTCCCATTTGGAGCCCTCATTTTTCAATGTTTTTATCAATGACGTAGGGAATCGCTTTCAACATTCAAAACTTGATATTAACGCAGTCGATTTGAAATTCTTTAGATCAGTAAACTCAATGGAAGAAGGGCATCTAGCTCAAAATGATCTAAATAATTTAATCTCATGGTGTGGTCGGAATGGCGTGTTCCTGAATAGTCAAAAATGTCATGTCATTCGCTTCTCCAAAAAAAGATAGCATTGACCAGGTCATACTTTATTTATTTATTTATTGAGAGAGTACAAAAAAGTTCTTGTGGCACTTATCATACAGTTGCAACATGGCTAAGAAGCTGCCACGCAATGAGGATCGTCGGCGCCATTTCAAGCTTGAATCCTTGAGCGATCGCAGATAAACTTGGGCGTCACTTTCCCAAAGCAGCATCGCCGTTCCAACGAGGCTACCGCGATGTGACAACTATTCCATTCGTTCTGAAATACTCTCGAACGAACCTCGGCTATTATTCTACATTAAATAGAATCCCTAAAAAATATAACGTGGCTGTTGCCGCCGATACCGAGACGGACATTTTCACAGACACCTTTTTCTGTTTTAGAAGTAAAAGTCTTTAGAAGAAAGAAAAGAAAATTATTCTACATTGCATTAACAATGTAGAATAATTTTCTTTCTTCTTCTTTCTTTCTTAACAATATTTAATTCTTTATTTAGTCTTAATACTTGATACTTTTCTTTAAATTGTTGCCTATACTTCCCTTTTCTGCGTATATGGGGGAACGAACAGGGTTACCAAAAAATGCCCGTACGTGGTATGGCAGTCCGAAACAGAGTCCTCGAAACATCACAACTGAGCGGAAAACGCGGCCGTACACCGGCGACGACGAAAACTATGTCGTACATTTGTCTCGCTCTCTCCCTCAGAAGATGCCTCGTTGTTGAGTGAGAGAAACGACCAGTATTGACTGTTTGGGTTTTTTGGTACCCGAATCATTGATTTTAACATATCATAGTAACTAAATTTAAATTTTAGAAATATTGGTGTTTTTAATTCAATCTTAAGTGAACCTTTGAGTTATTTGGCTTTTAACTTATATAAATTTGTTAATGATTCTCTCAAAGAATGTTAGTCTTTTTTGTTTTTAATTCTATTTCTTTTTATTGTTAAATTGTTGTGTGTTAGTTTACAAGTTTACAATGGGGCTGGCGTGTATTATTAATAATACAAAAGCCCTTTAAAAACAAAAGAATAAAAAAAACATGTTATATTAAAGAAATGATATAACTAAAATAAAAAAAATATCTAGTCGGCTCGTTGGCGCCGTCGTTGTCTTACTGCCATGTAACTATAAATAAAGTCAAAATAAAGTCGTCGAGTGCAGCGCGGTGTGGCGTTGGGATGTTCGCAGAGCAAGTCGGCGGGCGTGCCCGTGCCCACGGAGCACTACCGCAGCTACCGGCGCGTGCCCGAGCCGCCGCCCGCCGCGCCGGCCGCGCCCACCGCGCCCGCCAAGGCCAAGCCCATCAACTACATCCACGCCTCCAACCCCAACCTGCTAGACTTCGAGAAGAGCGACTTCGTCACCAAGCCCGCTATGCAGGTACGCCCCGTGCGATGACGCCCTTTATTTGGGGAATTGGGGAATCCGTTTCACTGGCGAATCTTCGTCGGCGGGCAGGTGCCTCGCAGCAAGGCGAAGCCGTCCAAACCGGAGCCGCTGGCGGGGTTCGTGACGCTGGAGGAGTTCATGCTGAAGAAGCAGGCGGAGGAGCGACGGCAGCTGTACAGCAATCGCGTGCTGCTGGGGGTGGAGCGCGCCGCGGAGCTGCAGCGCCGCCTCGATCGCATCGTGCCCGACGTGATCTACGGCGAGCTGCCCGCCGCGCCGCCCCAGCTGCCCCCACATCCCCAGGCGCCGCAGCAGCAGCAGCCCGCCCAGCCGCCACCCCACTCGCGCTCTAAACCCATCTCCGTGCCCGGCAGAGACGGGTGAGTGGCAAAGTCAGGCTCGAGCTCGCCTTCAAGACAGCCAGTAGTTGAACTGTAAATGTGAAATCGATCAAAGTGATTCGTCGTACGTATTGATCGACGGCGTCTTGTTTTCCTTGTGTTTCATTTTAAAATTGATCCCGCTCGTCGGTGATGTCGCCAGGTACGAGAAGATAGTGTACCCGGAGGAACGCGACGAGCGCGGCCCGAGGGAGACCCGCCCCGACGCCTGGCGCGCCTCGCTGCGCCGCGCGGACAAGGTGCACCCTCGACCCTCCCCCCCTCCCCCACACTCGTCAGAGTCAATAAAATGCCCCATCATTTGTAGAAATTTAAACTTGTAGAAATTTAAACTTGTAAAATGTCGTATCCGGCACGATGACGGTTCGATAAAGATTGTTCCGTGGCCTTGCAGGTGCACTCGGGCTCCCCCAGCCTGCCGCCGCCGCAGGTTCCTGCCGATGGGTAAACGTGCTTTCTATATCTCAACCGTCTCAGTTGAACGTATGCGCTCTCTCCTGAGCGTAGTGACGCCCAAGAAGAGTTCATTAAATCTCTCGCGGGTGAACACCGTAAACGGTGACGTCAGCCTTTGCCTCATTTTCATCACTGCATGATGTAAACATTGTGTAGTATTACGAAACCGCGGTGCGCGTCGACATGCGATAGACGGACGGAAAGACGATATATGATGGAAAATAATGTTTATTTGCAACGCTGCCTATCAACGTGTGCACAATAATTTTTATAAGAGATTTCGTATGTAATAATGCATATTAATAGTGTGTGTGTGTGTGTGCAGCGGCGTGTCGCGGCTGCGGCTGATGTTCGGCGCGCGGCGCGAGCCCTCGCGACAGGTAACGCACATATTCCATTGTAGTGAACATGCATTGGACGGAACATTCACAGAATGCTCCACTTTCGGAGACCACTCGAGTAAAACATTGGCGAAGGTGGAATGTGCATATAAACATATCGCTTCCTTTAGGCGAGTAGTGAACCAAGCGACTTGTGCCACTTACTTTCTTTTTGAAATAATTTGAAGAGGATTTGAAGCTATACCCACGAAATATTTTGCTAGCTTTCGTATGTTCTCATTCTGACCACCAAAGCTTTTCATAAGCTGACCTAACCCATGAAGTAATACAAGGAATGCGGTTGCAGGAGGGCGTGCAGTACCCGCACCTGCAGTGCCCGCCCACCTTCCAGCCCGAGAGCTACTCGCTGGCGCGCCCGCCCCACGACCAGCGCCCCTGAACCGCCCACCGTTGGACCCCACGCCTTGCCCACTCTACAAGTGACATCGGCGTACTGTTTGAGCCGGTTCAGAGTAAACGTGGAGGAAGTGAAACTTCTCTGGGTTAAACTTGTATTACTATTGACAGGTACATACCGCGATAATAACATGTTTATATTGAAACAACCTTCTTCTCTTTTCTCTTTTTAGAGATCGCCTCTCATTTACTATTCTCGTCATGACATTTCAATTTTGATCACTTTGAATTACTGCGAAGATGATAGGGGTGATGACGTGACTTTAGGCCATATTATGTTCGACAACCTTAATATGACCGCCGATATATATATATTCTACGGATACTTCGACCAAGTGACGTCATGACCGTGATCCATATCATTGGGTTGAAATATCGAAAAATATATGTCGACGCAGGAAAGCAAACACGTAGTAACCCACAAATCCAAAATTGAACAGTAAATCCGAATCAATACAGAAAAGCTTCGTAAAAACAAAATTAAATACAATACACCCTGAAGTAATCTTTTTTAGAAACTATATTTGTATAGAAAGATTGACGTTAACACAAAGTTTTGTTGAAACAATATATTTTGCCGTTTAGTAGACCTTTGATTTCCAGCGTCGACATAATCGCGGTGTGTATCCGTTATAATTATGTTATTAAACCACGAAAATATTCGTTTTAAAACAACTTTGTATCGTGTATGGTTGTATATACGAAATATATTTATTTTTGTGTACTGTTAGACCCATCAGAAGAAGTTTCACTTCAAAATAAAACTATGTATATCGTAAAAAAATGAAGCTACGCAGTAGAATCGACTTAGTAGAGTCAAATCAAACTACATCAGCTAATTTTTTCCTGGTTACTAAATGTTAAGCGGTTTTTGTTATGAAAGTAAGTACGGGTCTATTGACGCAATACTGATGGGTATTCTCATCCATAGGAGACAGGTTTCGGAGCTTACTGCCATCACGCTGCTCCAAAGCTGTGCAAATTATATTATTTCCTACAATTGTGATCTAAAATTATAACACAAAGATTAATCACGAAGACTCCTTATGGCCTATTGGTCCACTTGGATTCTAGTTCAGAAAAGTCGCGTGTTCGAATCCAGTTTCCAGATTAGTTGCTTTCACCAATCAAAATTATATGTTATGAAAAGAAATTGTAAAATCTGTTCATGGATTCTCGTGATAAAGATATAAGAAAACATCGATGGGAAGTTGTTGTAACCAATGGTATTAGGCCGAGCGCGCCTCTCGATCGCGCGCTCGGCGTGGGCGGAACATAACGATGTTTCATACTCTGCAGGGTATTAAACCGACGATCAATGATTTATCACGTCGATTTATCGTGTTTTGGATTAGTATCGTGACGATTTCTGTTTAATTCCGGGATTTGTATTGTCTGCCAACTCGCAGTGGGGCAGCGTGGTGGGCGTATGCCCTAAACGGCCTGCGTCCCTATTCAGTGAAAGCCCATGCTTGGGTTCCCTGTTTGATTTCTTATGTGACGGTACTATATATATTACAAAGGGTTATATGTATGTACTTGAATGATTTCTACGAAAAATGACGGTTCTACTGCGTATTATTTTTTTGAACTCAATAGTTATTGTTGCAAATTACGGTCGAATTGCGACCAATTTATATGAATATATGGGATTTGAGATATTCTTCCTTTCGAAGGCTGTATTGTCGGCCTATATTAAAAAAAGCGATATATTTACATCGTAGCTAGTTAATCTGTGTAATTGTTAACGTTTATTACTCGAGAGTAAATACTATATATTTAACATGAAGTTACGCGAGAAATGCATTTGAATTCGGTCGCGGAGACCGGAGGTTAATATTACTTCATATATATGTGTAACAATCATAGCAAATTTATAATCAACTCCTTTCCAAAGAGTGAGATTCGACGACTGACGCCGATTTCAAATCAGTCTTTTTATAGATCCTATTTAAGAGTTTAAAAAGTATTCCTTAGACAATATTTGATTAGAAATGGATATATATACATACTATATTACTAAAATATATATATCGATACTAGAATAGAGATATAAAATAATTGAATGATCGTAGCGTTTAAAGATACGCTACCAATTAAATCTATATATTTTAATATGTGAAATATCAGTACAATGAAATGATTTCATAAAAATCCATAGTTGTGCCCTTCAACTGCACCTTTCTCATGAAAGGTTTCCTTTTGAACCTTGAAAACGATCATTATACTAGTTATGTGATAAAATAGTGAAAAAAAATCTTTTCGTGTTAACATAAAAAAGTAGGAATAAATTTGTACGTATTATTGATGTTATTAGACAATATTTTATTAAAAATGTGTAAAATATAACGAGAAATCGGTGTAGCGGGGCTTAGGGTTGGTGGTGGGGGTAAATCGTCGTATCGCGGCACGAGTTTGGAATAACTTGGGGTTTAACGACGTCAAAGTCACAACTACCCAAGTGACATTTTCTATAAACAAATATTTATATATTATTTAGATAAAATTGTTACTAGTTCAGATCATAGACGACAGACTGAGGACGATTCAAAATAGGTTTTATGGGTTTGAATAAGCACTATTTAGATTTTTCCGTTATACACGTTTTTGTGGGGGAGGGTAGTCTGCAATTAATCGAGCTTACGAAAATAAAGATTGTGAACGGTTTAGCCGAGGATATCAATAGTCCTTAGAACCAAATTTCCTTTGTTTCCTATATTTTGTAGAAAATGTCACTTGGGGTCTCTCGTACTCTAAATATGGCTGTCAGTGACGATGACCTCGCCTTAAGAATACGCGTATACGATTCGTGACGAGACGAAGGGATTCGGTGCTAAAAGTGTGTGTGCTCCGTGGGCATGTGCCAAAACGTTTTATAAACATTTACAAAGCTCGAGAGCTTCCATGTGAAGCTCTCGACATATGACTTATGTGAAAATGATGTACGAATAAATGTTATATTGCCCGGTCGTTGTCGGGCGTCGAACCGCAGCCCTCGCGATAGAGACTAGTTAGATATATTTTTACTGATTTCTATAATATATCTTTATAATACAAGTGTTTCTTATAAAACACTTGTTTCACGAACTCGCAAACTAAGAATAGGAAAATATCTTTCGGCTTTCTGTTGACTGCAAATCATTTTAAAAAACATGCCAACGTTTATTACAGCGCCATTTGATGATCAAGGCCATTGCATCCTAATCTTAGTTTGGAGGCGTATTTCCTAACAAACGTATAATACATATATATTAAAACTTTATTGTAATCACGAAGCATCTTTAGAGAGCTACATTACTTAATGTAATGATAATTTCTTCGACTGTCGTCGACTTTAAAGTCGTAGGCGAGTTGTAGGTAGTACATTTTGAGGACTGGAATTTGGTGCGAGCAAAGGCATACGTCCACTATTGTACGGCTAGCGTAGGGATATATTATTCATTTTACCTTAAAATATATATACAAATATATATTACTTAGATCGATTACTTTACGTTCGTTTCTGCGTCCTGCGATGCTAGTTAGGTGGTAATAAATTGACTCGGGTAGACGATTGCGGGCTTGTTCCGTTTGGACTCTTTCTAATTGGTTTTATAAAAAGTATAAATGTAGCTGTTGGATAATAAAATGTCAGATTCATTGTGTTAGGTCGTATAAGTCGCTCTGTTGTCTTTAACATTGATAATTTTATACAATAAGTAACTCAAAATTGACAAAATGCGATTTAACTTTCAGCCATCGAAGCTAAAGTTGTTGAATGTAATTTTTTTTATCGTGTTCTCGATATCCCGGTTTTCATGATCCCGCGCCGCAGTTATTTTTTAAGGAAAATGCAACATGCTTGTTGCTATCTGTTGCTCACCTATAAAAGTGACCTTTTTAAAACACCCTAAGGGTGTTCCCTTTTTTATGACGCCAAACTTACCTGAATTCTAGACAAAAATGTCTGATTATGTAAGATTTTTACAGACTTCAATCCTCCTCCTCCCCCTTTCAGGTCTCCCAGCAGTTTTAAAAGCCTTAACACCCCAGTTATGGATGAAGGGAGTTTAGCTGGGTTTCAGTGGGTACTGCGGGGTTCCTCCCTCGATGTGGCCAACACTCCCGCTCCTACGTAAGTGTCTTTGTCATCAGACGATGTCCACTGACGTTTGGAAACCTTCCTCACAATAAGTAAGTGCGGTGCATCTTTAACCGGATATCGATGTTAGCGATACGTGGATACATCCGTGTGTTCGTATACCTCCCGAGAGATGTCTTCTGTACAGGGATTGTCATTTTGATAACTTAAACGCTCAAACGTAGCATTGGATGTACATATGATGTGAACCGATATGATACCGCCCTTGTATTCTAAGGGCTATCTTCAGGGGGGTGATCGATATTTATTCATGTTGCCGTGACACCGACACGTCCACATGTTGTCGTGGATTCTTTCAAATAACGGTCACCCCATATGGCGAGCCATTTGGGAGGGGAAACCCTGGCGGTGGAGACAGAAAGTGATATTCAGCTTTATCGTAGCTAGAAACTAATTAATGTAGAGTTATTATACTAAATATATAAGACTAAATACTGTGAATGCTGCTAATCCTGCAGTCTCTCCAGCGAATGAATTCTTGACTTGTTTCGTTGCGACCGATGTAGTTTTCGATATTCGATAGTTAAACGTGACGTTTGTATGTCGGTACGTCACTCCGCATAACTTTAATTTTACCGAGGGGTCTCCTACAGTAGGCCGAGTACATTTGTTCAATTCCCTATGTATTTTTATCAGTGTTAGATTGATTGTTTAGGAAGTTTAATAACGATTAACATAATTAATGAATCTTAACGAGTCGTACCTATATAGTAATGAAATCTTAAACTCGTCTAAGAAAGTTTCCGTGTACTTCCATAAGAATAATAACGACTAGAAATGAAGTCTATTACGAAGCGAGCTTATTGAATCGAATAGTTTAAAGTTCTCTGCATGAGAAGCTTATTATATGCTATGTATGTTCTAGTGATGGATATCCTTAATCAACTGACGTCCGAGTGTATAATTATGTATGATGAACGACAGCCCAGGACTCGCTTGCCCCTATGTCGAGTAAATCTTTCAGTGCCGTCTACTCGACACCAATATCGATCGGTCTATATGTGCGATCTTATTGTCTCTATCAATTTCCTCATTCTGACGACTTAGAAGTGTCTCGATTAAATCTTCCAAAGTGTTTTTTTGGCCGCATATTTTCAAATTCGTCTTCAACTACGCGTCGCTAGTTAAAATAGGTGGTTTACGGGCTCGATTCTTATCTTATCCAGTATATTCTTCAGCCACGGTGTCTTCCTGTATCTAAGACGCCTTTTCCTCACAAGCAAAGCCATCATTACGAGTTATCCGATTTTTTTCAATTGGCCTACTTTGACAGCATCGCCAAGAGGAATCTTGTGTGTCCTTTTATTGGTCCCTCGTGTCTGAAGATCATGGTCAGCATTAGATTTGGGCCTGGAGCGGAAGATCTCCTTCCCTTCGATTTCTATTGAGAGCATACCTCTTATCTCTGCGGCATTAGGTGAACGATAAATATTTCACTAGACTGGTCCAGCCGGTTCGAGGGATCGTTTGCCCTCAGTGTTCTCAACCACAATAAATTCTTCTGAATTCGATGCTATTCTAAACCTGAGTTTTTCAACTCCGAATTCCTGGAGTTTAAGTTTAATGGGAGAAATTTAAGTCTTATAGAATGAATTTAAATTACTACAGCACAAGTGTAAGACAATTATTCCGACCAAAAGCTTTTAATCCTTGCTCAGAGTTCTATTTAATTATTTAAAACACCAAGATATTAGTTTAGACCTTAAGGCATGAGATATATATCCACGTAATTTTTAGCCATTCGTCCATTTTTTTCTACTAGTCTATTTACGGCATTCATTTAAGTGAATTTGAAGCTCGGACGTCAACGCGTTATCATTGTACAATGTCCCCGTAATTAATCATCGGCATATTTGGTACTGTGTGTGTTGCCAGTGTGAAATTTCTACAGGAACAATGTGCTCGTGTGTTTCGCTCAAATGTTTGTTATTTTTGTATTTCATAATATTTTGTCTGTGGCAGCACTGAGTTGTGAATATTTCGTATTGATTTGAATAACTCAACAGAGTCGTGCAACACTATCTTATGATTGTTTGCTCAAATGGTGCGCACGAGACTCGATGCTTTGTATTGTATATAATCGCAGTCAGTTTTTCTGCGACCGACACATATCTAATGGTAAGGTGCATGTGAAGTGATGACTTTTCGTCTGTTTGTGCGTTGTATTCGAGTACGCACTTGTTTTGACAATATAGTGTATTGGAATAAGTTCGTCCAGCCCCAGTTTGTTATATATTGTGTTTGACAGAGCAAGGGTGGTCAACAATCGCGATGTTTTACATTAAATAAAATTTCCTTTTTAATTAAAAACATAGTAATCATAGATATGTGTGAAATAACGTATAATATCTAAATGAAGTCACATATTCCATTTCGTTCTGTTTTCTTTCTAACAAAATTCAAAAGCGAATATAGTCCAACGCACAATGACTTTTTAAAATGAAACATTTTTCCATCGTCTCTTATTTCCGTCCATCAATCGCATGTCGCATTACAAGCGATCGTCGGTACGGCTTCATGGTTCTCGTCAACTGTTTCACTTTCGTCGCAAATCCATTAGGCCATGCCAATGTTTCCTAATTTGAGGACCAGACACCTATTTAATTTATCGTTTATAGACTCCAGGTCAAAAAAAAGAATACATACATGTGGTATAATTTCATAATTGATCGATTTGATAATTGATTTTTTTTGTTGACAACACAAAGATATCTGTTGTCACTTGTCATGTTATGTCAGTGTGACAGTTAAAATAGACATAAGTGTAATACAAGTCTGATTGATGATGACAAAACTATCGGTTAAGTTGACTTGACCACCCTTGCTGTATCGAGGGATGATTTTTATCGCGTTGTCTATGGGCCTGTTGGTGTGTATGTGCGGCCCGTTTGTTGTACCTCCATACCTGTCGTAGCGTTCCTAAGAGTCGGCACGACGACACGCGGCATATTATGAAAATGAATTATTATAACGATATGAATAAAGTTTTGTGGTGTTTCGAAGCTTATATATTTTTGTAAGAGGGACGCGGCGGGAGTCGTGAGTGCTTGTGTCGTGGCCGAGACCTGTGGACTATTTATCACGTTGAATTATATCAGACTGTTCAATTATTTACTTGAATAAATCGATTTGGTTTATGAGGCGTTTTATTTCAAGGCTAACCTGACAACTTTTCCAGATTAACGAGGCAACATGAAATGCACGAATGACTCATTTGTTTAAGTTGGAAGGGATTACACTATTCGTTATACGCGATCATTTTTTTTAGAAGATGAAGCGAGATGGATCCTTAAAACACCCTGTCCCTAAGGGATCAGACAATCTTCGATTACGGCATAAATCTTCCTCATGAATCGCTGGTGAAAACCTTATGAAAAACGCATTCATCTCGTACAGACTTTGTTATATATAAGACCGTTACTTTTTTGACGTGATAATGTTTGGTTGCCGGCTGCACGCACTGCCAAGCAATCCATCATCACATTCAGCAGAACGGGCGATGGTGAGGCGCGATCGGACTAATTGCAGCGGTTACATCGATATTTTCTTTTGTTACGTTATCACGTCGATGATAGATTGCAGTAGCAGCACATTGCCTGCCGAGATGTGGCCGAGGCATCCACGAGTGAAATGGATTGGTCCGTGACGCGTGCGCGGGAGGCAACGTGTGGCCACGTGTCGGCGACGGCACAACCACAACCGCAAGCAAAGGAAATGCTCGCCCTCACCGCCCAATACATGCCATACCTAGGAACTGTAGTTCTGGACCCCCTCATCCCGTTACTAGTGCAACTTTACGTCATGACGAATGCCTAATGAATAATGGTCAAGGAAATCTCTCAGTAAGTTTCGTTTCATATATTAATGATGTGAAACCAGTTTTTTTAGTTAAAATTTATGGTTAAATGAATAATGTATAAGAAATATTTTATAATAACACAAAAGAAAATAACGAATAATGGTTTTCATTAAAATCACACACTGGTCCGTAGTAAACCTGGGTTAGCTTTCTCGGGTTAATCAAGTTCAATTCCCGATAGGGTAAATTGAGGAAATGATTTTCCTATTTTCTCTAAGTCTGGATTGCTAGAAAGCTTATCAATAGATAGGCTTACACCGTGACTGATTACCACACTACCGATGAAGTCGTGTCGTGAAAACATTAAGAGGCATGCGATCACAGCCGAGTGTTAATCCGTAAGCAAAGTCAGTTATGTATATTGCAAGCAAGTATGTGTGCTAACGAGGCCGTCAAAAGTGAATTACGGGTTGACAAGGCCGATTTCAAGTAGATTAGTTAGTAGCAGCCCTTTAACGCCTCACTGCTGGGCACAGGCCTCCTCACTCCCAGGAGCGAGGTTTTTAGAGCACAGACCCACCATGCTGCTCCACTGTGGATTGGCAGGCATAGTACACAAGTGCACTCTCTTTTCCTTCACTCTCATAGTCCGATGTGACGGGAATCCGACACGAACGGAGACGGATCAGGCGCAGGACCGACGGCTTAACGTGCTCTCCGAGGCACAGGGGTGGATCACACCGCCAACTTCCCAACTTCGGGCAAATATTAAGAAAATCTTAAATAGAAAACTCAATATTGACTTTTTTGAATTGGCCCGTCCCGGGACTCGAACCCAGGACCTCATGTCTGTAGTCGAACATGCTAACCACTAGACCAATGAAGAAGTAGATTAGCACGTGGCAACTCTAGTTGACATGATACGATAGTTCCGTCTCACCTCGGTTAATCAGAAATATAAGCATCTCTTTCTTTTTACGACACAATGTGTATTATCTATTTCATAACAATATATTTCTAAAGAAAAGACCAAACAATAGAAAAACAAAAGATAAATCAGTTACAACGTGACCGTTACTAATGTGTTGTACGTAAGTGATGTGAACAATGAAAACCCTTGAGGTTAGTTTTAATTTTTAAGTTATTGACCTATAAATACATGACGGACTTTTTCCACTATCTCAAAGTTTAGCGCAACATGACGCTACACCAGAGTCTTAAGTCAAGTTTAATAAACAAAAAATAACATTGTATAGTTTAAGTAAAAAAATCGTAACATTTGGTAGTATTTCGTAAACATGTAAGTCTTAAGAGCCACATTAGCTTCATTCATCCCGCGGGGCAACCGACGAAAAACGCAGCTGGAC
Source organism: Elymnias hypermnestra (assembly GCA_015832385.1). Lineage (NCBI taxonomy): Eukaryota > Metazoa > Arthropoda > Insecta > Lepidoptera > Nymphalidae > Elymnias > Elymnias hypermnestra. The sequence continues at coordinate 150,026 of JACTOM010000810.1, forward strand.
AGTCTAAGGGATAACGACAAATCTGCAGTCGTTTATGTACTGTACTATGTTGGTCGGTGTTGTGCGGCGGTCACCGTATACACATGCAGTGGGAGATGGATCGTGTCTGCTCCGCGCGTGTCCAAACAGATATCGGCCCTCCGTAAGCACTAACGTCGCACTCAATTAACTCCTCGCGTACTGAGCACCGCCTACTGTGCTCTGCAAACACAGGCATGTGTTGCGAGATGACATCCTATTGATTAACGCACAAGAAAAGCTCGGTACGCCTCTAGAATACCGTCACGCGTAACACAAAGAACGTGTGCGAAAATGTGTATTGGATCTTTACTTAGAAAAACAATTCCTTGCCCTTAATAACCTTTACGACCCTTTAATCAGTTTGTTTCAAAGATGTTCCTGTGCAGACGGTCACTAAGTGAGGATCCCTTTATAATATGAACACCTATCTACAATGAAACGATCGTAAGAAGTTAACTCTGTTTACGTCGTGCAGACGCCGAACAATCCAGTTGTATGATAACACAAAGTTTCCGTGCAATGTTATAATTAGGCAACACATCGGCGCTCGCGGCACCCGAATTCAGAAGAGAGGGTACATCGAACATTACAGCGGAAAGTTTCGCCCTTTGCGGGTTATTTGTTTGTTCCCCTCGTTGCCCTCGTGGAAAAGCTGACCGTATCTGTTCATATTTTACTGCGGAATGTCACAATTACGTAACATGGCACAATACATATAGAAAACTCCGCACTTATTGACTGTTCGTTTACATATGAAGTCTGAAATATATAAGTTTATAAAATAATAGCCACATAAACTGCCATCAAAGCCTTATGCATATACAGTTGAACTTCTTTCGATGGTATAGGTATCATGGCACTCCGATACGAGTAGGGAGGGTTTCCTCAAATTTTAAATTATTTATTTAACACAACTTTAAAAATCAGATTGATAAATTATATTAACCTAAAGCGATGTAGGTCACTAGTGAAGCGACGTGGTGGTCACTGGTGAGGTGATGTAGGATCACCAGTGATGCGATGTGCGATGTTTAGGTAATCTGAATAAGACTACCCCAATAAAGCACTTTCACTTTATATTTGAGTCAGAAGGGTTGTACTGAAAGGGATTGGATGATGGTTACGGTATGCTGGTCGTAAGGATAGAGGAGGCACTATTATAAATATTACGTTTATAAATATATAAGTAGCAACGCGTATTGACCGAGACGACAAATGTAACTAGAGCGTGATTTCGAGACGTGGTTGCTTTAACTACTTGGGACAGGGTCTGAGGGTACGCAGTCCCTTACGACCACTTGAGATGGTAACGGCGCTACGTATATAAAAATGAGATGTACGGATCTGTCCGTTCTATTGTAAAATACAATATTTCTCAGTAAAAACAAGGTATAAAATTATTCTACAATGTGAAAGTGTATAAATATAAATAAATGTAGTGTTGCCACTAGAAACCTGCCATTTCTGGAAGCACAGAAAAGCGCATTGATTTAGCTATCTATAAAGACAACCTGGGACTGGCAAAAGAGAAATAGTGACGTTTTCCCTCGATTTCCTTCTACATCATTCGACGTATCTCATCGTGGCTTCGTACATCCCAGGGGCGAAGATTATTCGACGTGCAAAGTTGAATGTAGCCGAAAACTATTCGGCGACGGCAATTAAAAGCTCTGAGCACTTCGGGAGGTAATTTGTATCGGCGGGAGCGCGAGTTGCCGACTTCATCACGGAACACCTGTAATTTGGTGTACGCGAATATTGCCGCAACTCCTGTTAATTTTCGTTTGTACGACGGAATTTGTTAAAAGTTCACTGATCACTAAGCACCGGCTTTTCAAATTTAAAAACTCTTTTTTCGAGTAGACCTGTAATGTTGACGTTAGAGAATGACTTGGAATCTATAGTTACGAGGGATCCTGTTCCTGTTCTGAAAAGAAGCCGCCGATACAATCAGTTGGGTATTCCTTTTCACCACCGGCATTTTAGACTTAATTAGAGCGATTAATTTACTTCTACGCTTTTTTAACTTCTACGTAATCTTTTGAAACGATAGTATTAAATATATGTATATAAAATTTTCAATTAGCATTCTTTTAATGAAGGATTTAAATTTATTGTGCGACTTTAGAACCTTTTCTAGCAGTTATAGAAACGGCGATATTATATATCGTCATGATCTCCTTCGAGGTAATAAATAGCTTCACTGGTTATAGAAATTTACTTTAAACAAGTGAAATTTTTTTTGTACAGTCGACTCTGGAACCTAAGTTATGCCTGAAGAAAATAACGTGTATACTTTCGTGGCGTTTAATAAAAAGCTGATAATTTGAATTTCCGCAATAATAATTTATGGATTAAAGGCTTACCTCTTTCTAGGTTGGATAACAACAAAAGAAGTGTCACTGTTCGTCACGTGATGGATTATTGTCCCTCTGGGTATTATTGTGCCGATGTGCAGTGCGGGCCTCCATCTGGTGCGGTCGGCGGCCGCCCCGAGAGCGATGCTCGGACGTAAATCCAGCTACAGACGATCACTATAACTCTTTGAGTATCTCTTGAAGTATTGCGCTGGTCTGAAAATTTCGCTTTCTCGTTAAGTATCTACGTCGATGTTTCACTTCGGATTTAGCCCGCTTGGAAGAAATTTAATACAGAAGCATTGAAGAGAGTTTTGTTGAAATCACTGACTCATTTATAGACCAATCACATCACAAAGACACTGTCTGGTTCAGAAAAAGCAAAGCAGTCGTGCTCCAAACATTTTAAATGTGATGACTGAGGTAAGTGTTTATGATGTCTTGGAACCAGTTCGACTCAAATGCGAAGGTACTTAGAACGAGCTTAAATTAGTCGTATGCTTATGATTACTAATCATGGGGACATTGATTGCCTTTTGCGGACATCTTCAAAGAGAATCCTATATGTTTCAGTATCCAAAGTTGATCCTAGAGGGCGAAATCTTCGGCATAAGTAAAGAGGATTGTATAACAAGGGCAATATGTAAGTATTACTCCTGTTATTATATATTAGAAATTACACAACTATACTCTATTGCCGCACGAAAAATAATAGGCGTTTAAATATGTTCCAACGTTATTTTATTATATCGCTGTTTTTGGAAAGACAGAGCCCGTCAGGACTTAGAAATATGTAAAAATGTGGAGATTAACAATTTATTTCTGCTAAACACTAACGGACTTTGTCGTATACAACAAACATCATATTCAAAGTTACTACATGTAACCCCAGAGATATAGCTCCACTTCGAAGGAGGCACTCGATGATGATGATGATGATTTAAATGAAACTTTTTCCCTAACCTCTTATCCTTCCGTCCATCCATCAGATGTTGCATTACAGCCGGTCCTGGAGTGGGAGTAAAGCCTCAGCGCTGTTTCACTGGCATCGTCATATCATATAACCACACAACGTTTTTTGTATAGTTGTATATCCTGACATATACAGAAATAAAAAAAAAACATGTCAACTCTTTGTGTAACTTTGTTGTAATTTAACCATAATTCATGAAAGTGATGATATTCAACCGTTTGAGAGCTTTTATTGATAACGTTATTCTATCTCTCCTCTTCTATACATGTACGAGTACAATAATATAAAGCTATGTTTTAAGGAAAACTCGCAACATTCATTTTATCTTTCAAAAAAATGGTTACATACACCGCGATAATTTGTAAATAATACAATTATTGCTCTTAGATATTTAAACATTTTAATGCACGTCGATAAGATCCCTATACCTTATAATTTTAGAAACAAAATCAATTTACAAATTTGCATATTCGGTGCAGCAAGCTGATGCGATTCTAGAGTAGACAAATGTCAATGTTTGTATTTGTTATTGTATCTATTGAAATGTTTTCTCGACGATAAATCCTGGTTTGTCTCGTAGATCTGGTGCCGTGCTGTGGCCGTATCCTGTGAGCAATGAGCGGGTCGGGTGGGTAAACACGGGATGCGGTGGCTAGTCAAATAGCTGCAACTGATCCTCCGCCCCTCCCCTCCTCCGTTCTCGCTGTGAATACCCGCATAGGGTCCAGTGAGCATATCACCATACAACATATATACATTGGGTACACTTCAACGAATGCTCCTTTTTGAACAAATTTCTACGATTTTACGAAAGCTAATTCAGAAATCATTTTATAATTTGAAGGAATATTTAGAGGACAAAAAAGCGTGCGAGTGAATAAGTTGCTCTCTATATATATATATGTTGACATAGAATAAATTAAAAATAAATATTGTAATGATGACAAAAAAACGTATACCCGACTGAATTTGTTATGGGCTCTTCGCTCTTTAATGTTATCATCAGTCATTCATTTAAATAATATATGGAGAAAACGATATTTGACGATTCAAATGAGCTGTAAAGACATATTTTAATAAAAACATTTTGACTTTGACTTCTGTGTTGTTTGTTCTAAGGTTAATGTCGAGTATATATATAGGAAATGGGTTATTAGGGGTTTTAGAACTTTATACTTAAATATATCAAAAGATTATAGTATAATAATAACTATTAAATATTATTGCGTCCTTTTATCACCTTGGTTTTTTACTAATGACACTCATTTGTACTGCGTCAGTATGACTCCTGTTAAAATAAAATAGTAATTTCACAATTGTACATCATTGCCATTCAAATAACAGCAGGCTCTTAAACAAGTTATGTCGTGTATTTCATTACATGACTAATTTAAAATGACACAGCAGCGCAAATTTGAAATTTATCTTTAAATACTGAGGAATATATAAAAATGTATAATATAAAACTGTCTCATTGGTCTAGTGGTTAGCATGTTCGACTACAGACATGAGGTCCTGGGTTCGAGTCCCGGTTCGGGCCAATTCAAAAATCAATATTGAGTTGGGAAGTTGGCGGTGTGATCCACCCCCGTGCCTCGGAGAGCACGTTAAGCCGTCGGCCCTGCGCCCAATCTCTCTCCGGTTGTGTCGGATTACCCCCACATCGGACTATGAGAGCGAAGGAATAGAGAGTGCACTCGTGTACTATGCCTGCCAATTCACAGTGAAGCAGCGTGATGGGTCTATGCTCTAAAAAAACCCTCTCTAAAATATGAGTGAGGAGGCCTGTGCCCAGCAGTGGGACTTTAATGGGCTGCTACTTACCTTTCTCTTTTTTATACAGACTTTGTCTTATACAACTAACAACATATCCAAAGTAACAGTCCATGTGCCTCACAGATATAATGATTAATTCTACGCAGAAGAAGTCGCGGGCACCGGGTAGTACTTCTGTATGAAGCTGTCTTAGATGATATTAGTTATGACAATGTGTTTGTATGAGGAGCGGGTTTAATCAGATTCAGTACATCGGCGACGCAAGCAAAGGCTCGTCTTATCACAAGGCGCTTGTTCGCTGCCTGCATCACTCGACGATTCCCGCCAAACAAATTAGTTGCGGGAACTTGCTCCACACCGACACCCTCACGTACTCACGTAGATAGATAGATTCTTTATGGGACTCTGAAATTAATTACAGGATATGTTACATAACAGCCAAGTATCAACAGTCTGCAGCCGTGGTCCCATTGCAGCAACAATTTCTTTACTGTTAACCTTTATGTTTTTTCTTTAGAAAATCAATGGAGTGGGACTGAAAACACGATAACAGATTAGTTATTATAAAATGTACTTTACTTGTAATACATTGAATATTTGGTAAATTAAATAGATTACAGTAATTTCTATTAATATAATTCTAGTGTGATAAAAGAACGTCGTGGTAGAAAAAGAAGATGCAATGACCAAAAGTGAGAAGGCAATGCTTAGTACTCTAAGCCGACGAACTTTTGTGAAAGGTTTAATGAGAATCAAAGAAGCGAAGGAGATATGCAAGGATCGTGGCAAGTGGAAGGACGTGGTCTCTGCCTACCACGAAGGGAATGAGGCGTGATGCTGTGTATGTGTGGATGTCTATTAATATACTCCAATCCGCCGGTTTATATTGAAATTATTTGGCGCTGATATTGTTTTCAAGAGAGTGCAACCTTAAGAAAAGATCGCTCATTTAACGGAACTGTTTTCGAGAGTAACCCAGCATGATCGTGATCTTACTAGATAAGAATGGACAGATGCAGGCATCGCCTCCATCTTCTTAAAAAGGTATTTGTTGTTTAAAATACGGCTATTTTCTTTTCCGTGAAAACATATCGTAGAAGAAATAGGTGAATTACCTCTTACCTTCATTTAAAAACAAACATTGCTCGGCGATACGTCAGGTTTCTTTGGCCTTAATCTGGAGAAAGAATTGTAACAATATATACGAACTATGTTCGGCCGCAGTAGGTGAGTGCGGGCGGCGTCTTCCGAGGAGGGCCTCCCCGTCCTTCATTCGATTCAGTTTTGCATAAACTGTTTACCGACGACGATACTCCGTTACGAGATGCTCCGTGTTACACTTGGATGTACATATTTTGTAATGCATACACGTTATAACGTTTGTAACCAACTAGCTGGCGCTCGCTACTTCATATTTGTATGTCTAAAACCTTCTAAATGTCATCTACAATAATCGGTGACGCAGTAGAAATTCGGATTTTTTTCCTACTTACAAACACGAGTAATAAAGGAGAAAGGGCGAATGATATTGAGGTGTAGAGAATCAGGGCTTTATCCGACCAGGCCCCGGGTCCACATCTTAATATCCACCGTCGGACTCATCCGGGACACCAGGGCAGACTGCGAAAACTGAACTCCTGGTGCTTCGCTAGAGGATGAAGAGCGTTCCGCTGGGTTTTAGTGGGTATTACGAGAACTACCATCGCCAAGTCCTACATTCTTGACTGGTCAGCGTTACTGCGTAAAATGTATTTCCCAGCGACAAAATAAAAACATCGCAAATTAATGTCGTTGGTTGGGAGTGACCTCTCTTTGGCCAGCATAGTGGGATCTATGCTTAGTAACATGACCGGCCGGAGAGCAGTTGCCTCCTTCTGTAAGGCCCTTAGCTTGCAGAAGGAGGAATATTAGAGACAAAAGGAGAGAGCGCTCGATGCTCCTCCCTTCCGCCGGCGGAGGGGAGGTGTAAGACGGTGCAATTAAGTGCGTTTGCATTCTCTTTCTTGAACCTTTGAGTGGGTTTTAGTGGGTATTCTGGTTTCAGTGAGTCCCACACTCCTGGATGGATCTGTATACTCCATCTAGCGTGCGTAAAAGTATTTCCCATCGATAAAAAAAAAAACTAAATTATTTAAGCAAACTCTCCTACGGCTTGAGGATTAATGTTTCGAAATCTGTCGGTCAGCTTTATTTATATGTGTAGTTAGTCACAGATGACTAGTCGAAACTAAACGAAAAAACTTCTTCGTGCTTAGGTAAAATAAACTTTATCGGTTTTTCTTTCGAATGAAAAAGTTTTTCTAAGCAGCAGTGACCGATTTCGTGACCGATCGAGAGACTAATGATGATTCAAAACAGCCTATTGATATTTAACTCGTGCTATTGATTGTAAAACTCGATTATAATCTCTCGATTAACTGTAACGAGTGGGGAATAATCGCAAGTAAAACTTTCGGCTGGAGCACATTAATTACCGGAGGAGTGGGGGGCGGAAGTCAGTCATCGGAACGACGCGATTGAATCGCTTCAACATCAAACAACATTTAGTTAAGGTTTAAAAGTTGTTCTGAAGTTGCTCCATCATATAGCGCTGTTTTGAATTCAATGATTAGGGAATCATTCCGGAACAAGCCTAACGAATGTTATAAAGAAGATAACTAGCTACAGTCGAAGCCTCCCACCAGTCCAGACTAAGACATATTTGAAAATGCGATTTCCGAAATTTGCGCTGCAGGAATATTGGACCTTTTTTTGGGGGAGGGGAGGAATGCATTTGCTCATTAACCCCCACCGTTGGACCAGTCAGGAGTGTACGACTCAGGGATGGAGGCTATGTTGCAATATTCACTGAAACTCAGTGCAACCCTCTTCATCCAAGTGAGACACCAGGAGGTTAGCGTGAGCGTTCCTTCCAGCAAACCAGGGACAACCTCCCAGCGAGACAAGAACGACGTGGATTACAAATGACTTCTTTATCTCAACGTAGTCTCCCATTGAGCCAAAGCACGAACTTATTTCACAAACAATACAACACCTCAATAAATCCACTTGATAAACGCAACTAATTACTAAATTTAGTTAAATGTTCCGGTGAACTTTAAAAGGAGATGTAATTAAATATTCTTAGCAAAAGTTTTGTTTCACGCACATCAATTACCGGCGGAGGGTTGTGGGGGCTTGTGGGGGTGGCGGGGGGTTGTGGGGGGTCGGAAGGTCGGGGAGAGCCGCGGTGCGAATTTGTTAATCGCGTTAATTGAAAAGCCGCGATTGAATCGCTCGAAAACCGATTAGTCTGTTTTAGAAACCGCCAAATGTTTATAAACAATTTACTCTCGAGATTGTTTCGCATTCTTTTGATGCTCTTTCTGCGTTTCCATAATTAAGTAACTTCTAAGACCCTGATTATATTTTGTATCCGGCTATGCAAAGTCTACATATTTTGTCTGTCGTAGAACGTGATAAAAACGCGGGGGGCAATGTTATACTTTCGTCCCGTGGCGCGCATACAAGTTTTCATCAGACCGGCATCGAAAAGAAACACAAAAAGTTTAAACTGATAAGAATTATTACTGTTCCGACACTTCCAACGATTTTAGTTATACTTCAGCCAATTTACACAAAACCTTGTCTTATTACCTACATAAACCTTTCTTACGAATCAACCTATCTATTTGTTAGAACCGCATGAAAATCTGTTAAGTAACTACTGATTTTATCGCTAAGAATGTATCGTTTAAGCTATATCTATTATATATAATTCAGGTATATCTCAACGGCGATATTTCTTGGATTTGGATCTATTTTCATATAACAGGTTTGATGAATTTTTATATATGTCGGAATGCAGTAGTCTTTGGAACGCTGGTGCCATCTATCTATCGGCGTAGGACAGAGTCATGTGTCGTCAGTTGGCGGCGGACTCGCTAGTTCTCGGGCGATGATCCGTCAGAGCGGTCGGCTATTGGAACTGTCGCGTTCCTAGCTTTTATTTTTAATGAGTTCGTGTAAATTGATATTGGGAACATTATAATCTGAGTTAATTAATAAAGTGTTTGATTGCACCAACATTACCCACGAACGCCCACAGTATGGAAATTATGGATGGCATTAATGACGATGTCGGCGGAGAACCTTACGCCCCTATGCTTTGTGATCTCCTTCTCTCTTATTCTCCGACATATATAACGTACCATTCTGGTTGAAAGAGTAACGTATGAGTTTCTTGCTGGTGCCTTCAGAACCGGTGCTATTTTCATTACCTGGAATATGGAGTATTTTGATGTAATATGAATGAAGTAGTACCTGAAATATATTAGCTAGAATTACGTAATGAATTCCCGGTGTTTTCTGAACGCCAGTGCTGTCAGTTCGTTAGCTTCCACGGTGTGCATTTAAACCTGGCTCGCAATACCGGTAATCACGAGTGCGAGGGGGATCTAGAATTTTTACGATACAGATCAAAACATGTTCGTCTATGTACAAGACTTATAGCGACTACTTCAAATAGGTAAGATGAATATTGCATCTTTATAAATCTGAATATAACGTATACATTTACAAAGAAGATTATATATTTTTAATCCATATTTTTATGATATACAATTGTTCATTTGAAATTATTCTATCTTCTGTACATACATACATCACGCCTCATTCCCATAGGGGTAGGCAGAGACAACGTCCTTCCTCTTACCACGATCCTTGCATATCTCCTTCGCTTCTTTCATTCTTATTAAACCTTTCATGAAAGTTCGTCGGTTTAGAGAACTCTTAACCTGGCCCTTATTTAAAATGTACTTGTCTTCCCCTTACAAGTTTCCCGTTCACTCTTGACTCATATATCCTTTTTGTCAGTCCCCTTTCAATCATTCTCTCTACCTGCCCAACCCATCTAAGCATTGCTTTCTCACTTTTAGCCACTGCGTCTTTCCGTTATATCTAGTTATTATACATGTCGGAGAATACGAGAGAAACGGAGCAGCATAAAGCACAGGGGCGTAGGGTTCTCCGCCGACATCGTCATTAATGGGATTCATTATTTAATTTCTTATTATGTGGGCGTTCGTGGGTAATGTTGGTGCAATCAAACACTTTGTTAATTAACTCGTATTATAATGTTCAATCATTTAATGTTCCCGATATCAATTTTTACAAACTCATTAACAATAATAGCTAGGAACGCGACAGTTTCAATAGTCGACCACTCCGGCTGACCGCCACTCGAGAACTGCCGAGAGACGGGCCGGACTGCCACTTTTTGACTCTGTCCCCACGCCGATACAAAGATGGCGCCAGCGATCCACAGACTCTTGCACTCCGACAATATATATAAACCTTTCTCTTGAATCACGCTACAAATTGCTGAAAACTGCATTAAAATCCGTTGAGTACTTTAAAAGATCTAAGCGGCAGTAATAGCGATCTCATTATATACTATGTAAAGTTTATAAGGCTTTTTATTGGCGACAAGTTAGCGCAGGAATATGATACCTGATATAGACGAAGATTGAAGCACGCTAATCTGATAAGAGACAATTTAGCTCTTATGCTTCCTACACAGCGTCGTACTGGAACATAAATCTCTCGGTTAGTGGTAATGTGGTAACTAGGCCGTAGCCTCCAGCAGGTTTTGATCAAGACAAATTGGAAAATGCAATCTCTTACTTTTTCTCGAACCTGGGTCTCTGGTAGCAAAGCAAGTATTCGCACAATTGGGCCGGGGAGACAGCCTTACTCGTAATCTTATGTTATATAGCAGCGGAAGGTTGCTGATAATCCGTAAAGTAGAATTTAAAGAAGTATTTAGAAACGCGCCGTGTAGGCTCACGGAGCGTGCGATCCCGCGTCCCTACATCCGCAGAGAACAAATTGGGCTCAATTTATCAGCACTTAGCAGCGCTTTATTCGCTTGACCCGCCGCCCGCCGCCTGCTGCCGCTGCTGCAATTTTAAAAGCCACCCCCTTCCCCCCCACAGACGGCATCGTCTTCGGAATTCATTCCTGCGCCTGCCGGCACTATTAAACCAACACGGACAGTTTAGCGCTTGCTTTATTTTCGCAACTATATGAATAAAGCACCGGAAAACCTGGATAAGTGGGATTCGAAGAGACGTATACCTTTTTGTTTAACCAGTTTCCCGAATAACCAGGTAAACATGAAATTTATCTCGTTCATAGAGGGTTCCGCCAATTGTTTATTGACCGAACTGTTACAATAAAGCCACTATGCTCTTTTGAGTTACAAAAATTTCATTATAGATGTAAACGTCTACTTTAATATAATATCTTGAATTACGTAAGCCTACGTAATTCTATGTTTTTTTATTAAGTTATTTTGTATTAAGTTCCTCATTATGTTATTTTGTTTTTCTTGTTATTTTTCTTTATTGTCTTGTTTATTTCTTAAATTATTTTTGTTATTGTTAAGGAAGAAGTTTAAAAACATCGAAAAGTAAAATATGGTTGAACTATTTCATATTGAAATTAACTTGAGTAAAGCTTATGTTATTATGTATATTAATATGACAATGTCAGGAAAAGTAATTGATTAACATCCGTCAACGGTATCTGTCTATCGCACATTAAACACTGAGTAGAGAGAGGGGGAATCGATTATGCCAAATACGGCTAGCGCTGTTAGCGCTGGATTAGAGTGAGAGAGAAGAAGCCAGCCTACCGCGTGAGAGAAAGGGAAAGTTTACACTCCCTTCAGAAGTTATCACTTCAAAAATAAATCATTGCAAATTAGCTGGTAATTCAAATGAATTATCAATAACAGAGGTTTCTCACATATCCTGGGCATATTTATCTGTTGCAGCTTCCACTGTTATTCACATATCGACAGTTTTACTAGCGTTAATACGAATACTCGTTTTGTTAGCAGAGGTTCTGGTTTCGATTCTCGACAGGACAAATGTGGAAAAACGTTTTTCCTAATTCAAGGCTTCCCAGGTTTCAATTATTTAGTGATTGTTTTCAAATTAAGGATGATTAAATTTTAATTAATCTACGTTTTAATAACAGCATGAAATTATGAATTTGTCTACCAAGTTCCCAATAAATATCACTCAACCAGAGCGTTGAGAAGCCAAGTTGTAGGAGAATTAAGTTTAAAAGTTGCTCTCGTGTAAAACTGCAGCGCCGCGGAGCGAAAACGTAAATAGCTAAGATTAACAAATTAAACTGTAACTACGACAGAACACTTGCTCCGGCCCTTTATTTGATTGCTCGGCACTCGCCACTTGGAAATGCCAGACGAAATAAAACCATTCGCCAAAATTAACAATTAATGCATAATAATGATTTCGTAACTGTATTTTGGCCTCTCTAATCCTTACAACATCAAAGAACTTCTCCATGTACGCAATTCTCAAACCAACGATTATTTTGTCACTTCTGGAGTACGTGAATTCTTAAATCAACAATAATAAACCGACATCTCAGTATATCCAATAAAAAAAACTTATATAGCACTTAATTTCTAAAAAGGAATATAAATGATTTAACATAGTTTATAGACATGCATGTAGATAATACAATAGTCAATAAGTTTTAAAAAACAAGCTACTAAACAAGCCTGAGCTAAATATGCCTTAGGTTGATGCATTTCCTGGATCTGTGAATTCATTTCCATATGGATTATCAACAGAAAATTCTAATTAAAATGTTGTTAATAGAATAACAGGTCAAGGCAGTCAATAAAGTATACCTTTACAGACATTCGGATATAAAAGAAGTCGGAGAAAAGGGATCAAAGACCTTAATCTGATTGCTCACAAGATAAATTAGATTAAATTGATCCGCGTTGATGCAATGGTGGGTGGGTTCGGTATTCTCGGGTAGTGCAAAGCTTTTATTTTCATATATTCAGTGGATTCAATAGTGGTTTAGATAGACAATTCCACCTGATAATAACAGAGTTATCTATTATCACACGGGACAGAAATCTACGCTGGTGAGATCGTCAGAGACAGCTAATAGTTTTTATAAAAAAGATATTGTCGCCACCGACGTGTTAAACTGTACACATTAAAAAAAAACCAGTACATTCAAAAGACTGTATCAGCAAAGCTCTAGAAAACTGTTTAAAGTATTTCCAGAGTCAGTTTGTTAAGTCTAGTTCATGATCGCATACACTTTTTCTAACTGGAAGTTCACAAGCTGGAGTTTCTATTTAAATTGAACTTATGTTAACTTGAATATTTACTGCTAATGCAAATGGAGAACTTTTGCTTCTTGACCAAATTACTTTGGATAAAATACTTCTTCCGTTTGTTTTTCATTACGACTCTAAACTTACTTTGCTTCAACTTTTTATTATCATTACAGTTTTATTTAAATTCATTTACATTAGGTATAATTCATTAACTCCCACGCTTTTCTATCGTCCAATTAATATTTCCAAAAAGTTTATTGCGCTTTCTTAGATTTAGAAAAGGCCTATGATCGAGTGGTGAGGAATGAGCTGTGTGTGTATGGGGTGAGCGGTAATCTGATTCAGGCATTGAAGTCTCTCTATGAGGGTTCTGGTGCTTGTGTCAGAATAAACGGTACGACAGGGATTTGTTGCGTCACCATGGCTGTTCAACTTATCCATGGATAAATATTTGACAGATTTAAAAGAAAGTATGTATGGGTTAAGAATGAATGAATTACTCGTCAAATGTTTACTCTACGCTGATGATCAAGTAATACTTGCGTCATCCGCTAATGAGCTACAGGAGATGCTAAATATTATGAATGAAGCTTTGAAAGGGAAAGGAATGAAAGTGAATGTAAACAAAACGAAAGTTATGCTTTTTGAACGAGATGAATCTATGATGAATGGCAATATTTTGATAGATGGGGAACAAGTGGAAGAGGTGAAAGAATTTGTATACTTGGGATCTAAATTTACAAAAGATGGAACATGTGACAGTGATATTGAAAGGAGAGTGAATGCAGGGAATATGGTAAATGGTGCATTGCACGCCTTTATGGATAGCCAGATGGTGTCTCAAAGGGCCAGACTGGCAGTGAATGCCGGAGTGTTAGTGCCAACACTTATGTATGGTAGTGAAAGTTGGGTATGGCAGAAGAATCACAAAAGTAAAATAAACGCGGTAGAGATGAGAGCGTTGAGAAGTATGAGTGGATTGAAACTAAGTGACAGAGTAAGAAATAGTGTGATAAGAGAACGTTGTGAACGTTGTATCAAAGAAGACGTAGTGACTAAAATTGAGAAAGGAATGCTTAGATGGTTTGGGCATGTAGAGGGAATGAATGAAAGGAGACTGACAAAAAGGATTTATGAGTCAAGAGTGAATGCGAAAGTTGGAAGGGGAAGATCAAGGCGAACGTTCCTGGACCATTTATTTTAAATAACGGCCAGGTCAAGAGTACTCTAAACCGACGAAATTGTATGAAAGTTTTAATGAGAATGAAAGAAGCGAAAGAGATATGCAAGGATCGTGGCAAGTGGAAGGACGAGGTCTCTGCTTACCCCGAAGGGAATGAGGAGCGATGCTATGTATGTAATTAATATTTCAATTTTTTAATAAGCTTTTAATCTACTTCTTGTATTAGAACCTCTCCAACAGTGAAGGTTGGCCAGTTTTTTCAACTCTTGCATGCCTATGGCTAACGAGGACAATTCACCGACAGTTTTTTTGCCAGCCCATTCCTTCTCTCCACACCTTTTCCCGGCAATATTCTCCTATCATTACGATTTGAAGAAGACGATACCTGTCTTGCAGAAAAATATGCAATAGATAAGTTATCTTGTGCCGCTTGATCTTTCTTTCAATAAAAGATTTAAATTTATTAAGCGACATCTCCTGAACGTTATCTTACAGTCTGTTAAAGAATACTCACATAAAATATCACAGATCTCAAAACAAGATACTTAAATCTACAATTCCTTATTTTTTTATTTACTGTACAACCGTCTCTCTCAGAATTATCCCTGTTAAAAAATTATCCAAAATTTTGGAATATTTTCAATACCTATTACTTTTTGCAAGAATTATATTTCCTCCCGAGCTTATAATACTTACCAATTACTAGAGATAGCCTTCGGTGCAGTAAAATCGACGTTTTTACCTGTTCTTGAAAGTTTTCCAACTGACCTCGACTTAAGATGATCAACGAGACAGCAATGTAATGGGGAATACATATGTTATATTTCATCAATAATATTACTCTGTCCCTAATAAAACTCATTCTATTGTAGCAAATAGTATTGTCCCCCAATGTTGATGTTTCCCATTGTCGTCATGATATCGGATGGATTGACAAAAGCTCCCACAACAACAAATGGACGTCTTCTGACGTTCTCGGCTCCATTAGGCGAATTAAATGACTGGCGTGAGCTTTCACTACAATATTATGGCAGGAAATATTATATAAACTAGCGAAGTCCTGTAACTGAGTATATCATTATTTGACAGATTCACTGGGAGAGACTGGGGCATTTGCAGTGGCCCTGCTTTCGATTCCAGGCAGGGCAAGTATAGGAAACTGCTGAGGTTATGGCAAGTTACCAACTTATCAGCAAAAACATGCCAGATGTAAATTACCTCGTAACAGGTAAGCGTATTTTAATCTTACATTGTATTATCACTTACCATCAGACGAGGTTATGGTCGAGTGCTAACCTGACCCACTATTCTGTTTTTCTGCGAGCTGGCTGACTTCACATATCACAGAATGACTCCCGAGATATGCAGATTTCCTTACGTAGATTTCTTTTACCGAAAGCACAACTGTGGATTGGAAAGAACACTCATCACCCAAGTATATTTCATAAAGAGAAACTTAGTGGTGCCTGCCCAGAACTCAAATGAGAGACCAGTATTACCACTAGGCCATCATGGCTTATTAGGCCAACGCGTAATATCTGTATATTTTTGAAGTTTTCACTGGATTGAGGTTAGGCTAAAGATAGCCCAGTTTCTCAGTTGGGCTAATAGATGGCGTGCAATTAAACAGTGGATAGTCTCTCCTCCCGTCCCCTCGGTATTTATGTCGTCGTTAAGTCACCGCGGTGGATTTACTGGGACGGAAGTGCACCGGGCTCTGCTAGGCACGAGCTACATAGATTGCGGATGGAGTTCTGCTTTGTACGGCTGTTTACTCAAAATATTCATAATTTTAAAGTAAAACTTCTTTCCACCGCTTGTTATTTCGTCTATCTATGTCTCCACATATATATAATTTTACGAACAACAGTGAGATAATTTCTTCGTCCTCTCTCAATCATTGAAGATCGGCAGTTAGTTTTCGAATTTCTCCCTGTCCATGACTAGTCCATTCCCTTATATTACGTAGCTATGACCTCATTCTTCTCCTCGCGCCCTATGATTATGATTTGAAGCAGGCGGTACCTGGACAAAATTTGGAAAAGCTAATTTTACAGGAGAACCAGTCTCTCATTGCCGGAGGAGGTAGGATACTAAACGGAGGATATTAGCGTACCTGCTCGTCTTTGCGAATCCTCAGTTGGACTCAACCGTGGCACTACGGAGGAATGCGCTAATCCTCTGGCATTTCGCGGATGAAGAGGGTTCCGTTGGGTTTTAAAGGGTATTGCAAGTTTCCTTCCCCGCTGTCGTCGTCGTCGGCACAACCGATGGAAGTCCACTGCAGAACAAAAGTCTCTCTTAAAGAATTCCACAGGGCCCGATCCTGCGCCGCTTGTATTCAGGGGCTGCCAGCGACCCACTGTCATCGGTCCACCGGGTGGGGGCCTGCCGACGCTGCGTGTTCCTCGTCCTGTGAACCAGATCGGTACTGCGAACTATGTGCCCTGGCCATTGCCACTTCAGCTTTGCAATTCGGTAGGCTACGTCGGTGACTTTAGTTCTCCTACGGATCTCCTCCTTTCTGATTTGACCACGTAAGGAAACCCCGAGCATAGCCCTCTCCAATTCCCGCTGAGTGACTTTGAGTCTTCTTACGACCCCCATAGTCATCGGCCATGTCTCGGAACCATATGTTAGATAAAGTTACCAGCGAAAAATAAGGAAAAATTATTGAAATTTTAAATTGAATAGATTGGAAATAAGTGGTATATTCAACAGCTCTATTGTTACTACTAGGAGAGCATTGTGTTTAATGGTGATTAATGGCAAATGAAAGTGTGGCCCGCGGGTATGGAGCATGTTAACGCGACCGTCCCCGGGGACCGATACAATCCAGATTGCGGGTACACACATAATTTAATTCTCTTTACAAGCGAAAACATTATCGGCTGCACCATCGCTATACATAACCCGAGTCAATTACAACTAGTTCGGACATGGTTTATTGCCGAACTATACTTTGAAGGTGTAGTCTCGTGTTTTCTTGAAAGTAGCAATGTTTTTATGGAGATACAAGAAGTTTTTGAACATTGATTTCCAACTGGCTACCTCCCCTGGCTTCGCACGTTTAAAAGAGGAGAATACCTTGCCTATATGTTTTGTCTGTCGTGGGATCACACAACATTTGTGTTCTTGTACGAGTTATAACGTTTTCACACAAAAACTACTGGACCAATTTCAATAATTTTGTCACGATTAGAAAGCTGCATTTTCACTCAGCGACATAGGTTATATTACTTTCTCAAAAAACTAGGGATCCTTAATAAATATGCGTTAATGTAGCCTAACCATCATTAAAGTAATTAAATTTGTTCTCTCTTATGTGTCACAGGCCATGTAGCTTGGCTTTTTAAAGAATAAGGGTGGAGCAAAAATGTTGGCAGAATCACGAATAGGTCCAGGCAATATGCAGACCGCAAACATATGAGATATACGGACTGCAGCTCTGCGAGCCAGATTATGACGTCATTATTGCCGGAGCAAATCTCTTTTATGACGCTTACCGAAACATTACCGCGGCTAAAGTACACTTTGTACAATATTTGACTTTGTAATGCGCTATACTTAATAGCTGTGTCCACGGAATCAAAAACACAAACATTCGAGAGGCCAGAAAACGAAAACAGGACGACTAAGGAAAAGACTGTCCGGACTGGTTCGTCAATCCAGGAGCAGAGCAACCTGGAAAGATTTCAGTGAGGCAAAAAATAGGCAAATTAAGTGTAGAATTGGCGAAATATTTGACTTTACTTAGCTAGTCAATTTCAATCCCTTCAGATTTACATTTATTTTTACCGCTTGATTCTTGTAAACAGAAGTCGCGACTTCTAATTCTTGGCACCGTAAAAAATTCTTCATAATAAATAAAAAAAATTAACAAAAATAGAACCGCCTTCAAAACAAACTTAGAAATATAGTAATATGCTCTAAAAAGTACCAAATGATTGCGAATTACTTTTTAGAGGTCTTCTTATTCTTATATTCGGAGTCGGCGTCAGCCAAGGTAGGTGTGTTCCGCGTGTCCCCTTGGCAGCTTTCCTCTATAGCTATATACGTAGGTACCTTGGTGAACACCAACTCCCAATATAAGAATACTAAGAAATCTAAAAATTATTGCGGAATTACTATTTACTTTTTCGAGCGTATTATATATTTGTAAGAGTTTATTTATTTTGTGATTTTTAGTGAATCTGAAGAACATAAAAAAAATTGTCTGAATATGGTATACCTAGACTACTGGTACCGCCACACCCGGGATCGAACCCGCAACCTCATATGTTACAGGTCGGTTATTTAGCCACCCCGCTCTCACCAGTCTCTTATATGGTAAGTTTTCGGTGAATGAAAATATCTGAGTACTTTTGGGATGTGGTAGATTTCCAACTCACATTGGAGCAGTATTGGTGGGTCTGTGCACTAAAAACCTTCTCTTCTATGAGTGAGCACATGCCTCGTGCTCAGCAGTGGAATATCAACTTACCTTTTTTTGTTCAGCGTCAGAGAGATGGACTAGGTGGTCTCTTTAGTGCGTCTCGCGTAGTTCCGCACCCCGCGGTATGGGATAACCCATCACATTTAATTATAACGATATTGTCAAAACTATCCGTGGATGACTTGAACTTTCGTATAACTACATCTGTACAGATGACACTAGCTAATATTAATAAATCAACTAGTTTAGTCTAGATTGGGGTGGGAGAGGCATTACATAGTTAAATGCGTATCTGATTGCGAATAGTTCAATAACCTGACGAGTAAGTGTAAGAGTCTTTGTTCTCTGTTTTAGGCATATCAGTTGGTATCGAAGTCAACAGACATAGGTACAATCAATTTATGTATTTTATATATGTTTTCCTGCCTAGGTCTCATGAAATTTATCCTTCAGAGTCGTTAGTTAATTATCCGATTATTATTGTTCAATTGTTGAGGTAGTTTAGTAATTGTTGTCATCTGTATAATATCATCACCTTTCATAGAGCTGTAATTAAGAAGCTAATCACTGTCTCTACACTAGGATTTTGTTGTAAAATACGGTGACGTGATTCGGGTTGACCCTGGAGCCGTGCCCTCTTCGTCACATATACATAGATTTAATTAATATGTTTGGCATATATTAATATAACTGTTAAAGACATTTGTATCGGGCACGTGAGATAACAGCCTCCTTCATCGAACTCCGCACAACTGCGATTATCTCAAACAAGGCTCGTTGCCTCTGATTACAGCAGGGGTGACACTGGTATTACATACACGTTATCGACATAAAAACCTTATTTTACTAGTGACCCGCCCCGTCTTCGTACGTGTAAATAATGCGTACATTATTTGTTAGTCGTAGGAAGGCATGAACAGAAACTAAACTACTTCTTTGTTTTATACTAAATTGATAACTTCTTCCTGAGTACGATCGGCTGTCATAGAAACCGTGGGCAACAACTGGTGATGCAGCACAAATCCACTTTAAACGAGTAATGTTTTGTTCTAATAAACATACATACATAGCATCACACCTCATTCCCTTCGGGGTAGGCAGAGACAATATTCTTCCACTTGCCACGATCTTTGCATATCTCCTTCGCTTGTTTCATTCTCATTAAACCTTCCATACAAATTCGTCGGTTTAGAGTACTCTTAACCTGGCCTTTATTTAAAATGTCCAGGAACGTTCTTCTTAGTCTTCCCATTCCAACTTTTCCGTTCACTCTTGACTCATAAATTCATTTTGTCAGTCTCCTTTCATTCATTTTCTCTACGTGCCCAAACCATCTAAGCATACCTTTCTCAATTTTAGTCACTACGTCTTCTTTTATATCACAACGTTCTCTTATCACACTATTTCTCACTCTGTCACTCAGTTTTAATCCACTCATGCTTCTCAACGCTCTCATCTCTACCGCATTTATTTTACTTTTGTGATTCTTCTGCCAAACCCAACTTTTACTACCATACATAAGTGTTGGCACCAAGACTCCAGCATGCACAGCCAGTCTAGCACTTTGAGACACCATCTGTCTATTCATAAAGGCGCGCAGGGCACCATTTACCATATTCCTTGCAATTACTCTCCTTTCAATACCACTTTCACATGTTCCATCTTTTGTAAATTTAGATCCCAAGTATACAAATTCTTTCACCTCTTCCACTTGTTCCCCATCTATCAAAATATTGCCATTCATCATAGATTCATCTCGTTCAAAAAGCATAACTTTCGTTTTGTTTACATTGACTTTCATTCCTTTCCCTTTCTAAGCTTCATTCATAATATTTATCATCTCCTGTAGCTCATTAGCGGATGATGCAAGTAGTACTTGATCATCAGCGTAGAGTAAACATTTGATGAGTCATTCATTCATTCTTAACCCATTATTGTTACAGTGTGAAGCAGGGGTCTGCAACATTTTTTAAGGAGAGGGTCACAAATGTTATGAGGATATTTTTCGGGCCACATGTCATATTATAATAAGCATTATTTTTAGACGACATTACATATTTATCGTTACTCTCACTTGTATGCACCGTTGCAATACAATTTTCCAATTACCGTATTAAACGTGACTGTTTCTAGAGTTTGTGGAGTTGATCAAGATACTTTTTATAGACCTATTAAAGAGGTTTATGTCACTATTGCTTCATTATATCTCTACAGGATAAAGAGCGCTTTTGACAAAAATTTACAGTTGACTCGGCTTGACCTTTGTCAACATTTTCAATATGTCCTTTAAAAACTTTTGATTTTATCTGTCTATCCATCTATAAATACAGATAAACAGAGTTTGCGGATGACTTTATTTTGTAATTTGTAATAAATAATATCGACACTATTCGTTTTCGTACGCACAGCACTACGCTTTTAACATTTGCGATATCGGGGAACTCGCGTGGTTTACTTTTGTTTACCCAATATAATTAATACTTATCTAGGGTTTCAATCACAATCAATGCTTTGCAGTTGGACATTTTATTTCAGAAATCATCGTTTTATGAAGTAGAAATGTAATTGGACTGTGGGGATCGAACCTAACTTATCATCTAAAGCTAAAGTTTATTCCAATGGCAAACTTTGACAAGACAGTTCAGAAATGTCTCTTAATAAATTGAAGTCCTTTATTAAATAAGGTAAAGTACTTAAACAATAAGAAAAGCTTGGGAGTAAATGAATAAAGTAAAATTAAATTATAATGTATTGGTGATGGTAAAAATAAGGATACAGTACAGGAACAGTAAGAAGATTACAATCAAGAGCTAACCTGTTAGATATAAGAGAAAACGTTTAGTTTATACGTTGGTGAAGTGAAACTTTACAACACCTTTGATGTTTCCTATTTTATAGTTCAAAAATACAATTAGTATAGTAAGTTATCTATTAAAGATAGATAGCTGCCATTATTTACTTTGAGGATATATCCGATGAACCATGGTTTTGTTGTAACACGAAGGGTTTAGGTCGCGATTTCAATAAAAACTATCAGGCGGCCTGGTTTTTCAGACTTTCAACAATCATCGGTTTATTTACCTAATTTATACAAAAGTCTTGGTCTATCTTGGTGAAAACCGTATGAAAATCCATTCAGTAGTTTTGACTTTACCGAGAACTAACAGACAGTCTTCTTAATTCTTAAGCCGTATCTGTCAACTGGATGAAACAAATATTAACGTGCAGCATACATCTCAAAGAGTTTCATTCAGTGAACACGGCGAACGCGTTATTGTATCGAAGCCTGTGATCACGTACATTTACAAAGTAAACTGTCTGCATCGGAGAGCAGTTTAATATTTTTACGGAAATTCGGCGCCATATATTTCGCGCCCTCGTAATATTCATGCAAGTTTCAAGTTTACACAAATTTTAACCCTAAATCTTAAGCGGGTAGGGATTGAATCGCTTGTGCTTGGTGTGCGATGTGGTTCGTCCCGTGTGCGGGGTGTACGTTTACAAGAATAGAAGTCGTGATAACCTAAAAGGTGTCACAAAGAGGTCGCGCCGAGGGCGAGGTGCAAATGTGCATCTCACGAGATGAGCCGCTTCAATGTACCTCTGTTATGCAACACATCGCGTCAAGAAACATGGAGGCGGCACAGTCGTGTTTCAATTAATCTATGTTAATAAGGTAAAGGTGAAAATCATTAACGTCCCACTGCTAGGCCTCACTCACATGAAAGAGAGTTTCTAAAGCATAGACTGCACTTCGGATTAGCAGGTATAGTACACAAGTCCATTCTCTATTCCGTTACTCTCATAGTCCGATGTGCGGGACCCGAAACGACTGGAGAGAAATCAGCCGCAGAACCAACGACTTAACGTGTCTTCCGAGGCATGGGGGTGAATCACACCACCAACTTCCCAACTTCGGGCAAATATTAAGAAAATCTCAATAGAAACCTCAATATCGACTTTTGAATTAGTCCGACCCGCGACTCGAAGCCAGGACCTCATATCTGAAGTCGAACATGCTAACCACTAGACCAATGAGGTAGTCAAGCTGTATAAAAAATTCTGCTAAGAGTGCTCTCTTAGCAGAGTTCCCGGGTCCGATCCCCGGTGGAGCAAATTTAGAAAAATGCATTTGTCAAAATCTGGATCGGCCGTGGCTAGTCACCACCCTAAATTTATGTTTCGATACGATGCTTGCATTGAAACTATAAGAGGTAAAATACCGCATATCAGATTATCGCGCTTCCACCATAGACTGCATTCTCACTTACCAACATGTGTGATCGCGGTCAAGCACTAACCTGCTAGCAATAAAAAACTGATACACGTAACTTTCTTTTTTTATCCAATTGGTCAAATAGTTTCGCGGGTCATCCAAGTCTAACCACATGACAGTGACAGTTTTATTTATTGTATATAGATTTTAGCTTGTTTGTTTGGTCGAATTTCCTAATCTCAAAAATACTAGTTCGTGAAAATATTTCAGCCCGTTTATCGGGACGGATTAAAGGCTATATACATCATGTCAAAGAAAAGGAGTGAAGCGTTAATAAAAAATATTGCAAGAACGGGGAAGGCACTCCATTTCAAGTTTGTTCTAAATGATAAATAATAAGTTAAGAAAACACGACAGAAGTAGAAGCTTAATGATTGTGAGGTTAATTTTTGTTCCATTTTTATAATATTTACAACGTTAACAATATACTACTATGTAATTATAATTGTGTACAAATTATGTAACTCAATGCCTTAGCCGACGAGAGCCGACTTTTCTCTACCGAATGTTATATAGCCGAACGCGACTGTACAGTCTCATTCAATACCTATTAAATATACTTGTACAGTGCGCTTAAACGAGATTTCACTACGAAATATTCATCGCTTTTATATTATTTAAAAATCACACATCAATTAAACACAGCACTCTGAATAAATACGCGACCAGTTATGTACGCTACTTTTCTATAATAATAGCAGAAGTTTGTTTGTTTGATTGATATATTCCACATGAAATGACTATTGCCGTGTCCCACATTTCATGCATCCATGTCCCGCTGAGGGGTACGCTCGCAATATTTTGTCTCGCGGATCGTTCCGTGCATTTCCGCGATTGTTTACGTCGGGAGCCGCTGTTTGCCGTTTGTTCCCTTTCTGTTTTACGATGAGCGTAAAAGGTATATGAGGAGGAACAACCTCATGAACACTGGAAATATTATGCGAGAGAAGAAATATGTAACACATATAATTATTTAAGATATATGACCACTTAAAAGGGCACAAAATTGATTATTACAAAAAAAGGTTACAGTGGGGGTTTACCTCGAAGATAGGCAAATACTACAACAGACATTCTTTCATAACACTTTATGACCAAGAATTCTGTCATACGAGACTTTGCTGTAATATCAACCGTTTGATGGAAGCTCTCATGAAAATAGTCACCGTTTTAACAAATTTTTTATTAGTTCTCCGCTCTTATTCGGTCGTAACGTAATATTATAAGCCAACGGTCTTTTTCGATAAATGAGTTATCAAACACTAAATGCACTTTTGAATTAGAATCAGTAGTCGTGGAGATTTGCTAGTTTAACTTAACAAACTCTTCAACTTTATTATACTCGTACACATCCAGCAGATAGGCGTATTCCTACAGTAAATCCCTTATTTAGGTTCACCGAAAGTTATTAACTAAACTGAAATTAAACTCCACGGTCACGGCAACCATAAATCAGAGGTATTCGCGGACATTATTTATAGCGCGTCCCGACAGCGACCCTATTAGGTGACAACTAACTCCTCATTTTTGTTCCTCGTGTGTGCCTTTTACTAGAACGACACGATTTATTGGACGCGAAAACAGGAATATTGAAGTTAGATACCTGGACTCTAATAATCTTTTAGAATCCTATAATCGTTAAAAACGCCGAAAAACAAGTCGTACAGGTTGTGTATAACAGCCGTTGTTAATTGTTACCGTACATACAAGGCGTTAGTAATTATTTCTCTCTGAACTTAATCGTTTCTTTGCTTTTACCGGAAGTCGACTATCATTTGGGCTATTGTATAGTTTAGTCTTTGATGCAGCTGCATGAAGCTAAATACTGGTGCTGAACCTGGACCATGTCCTGTTTTAGTCAAGAAGTTCACCTAATTCCAGGTTTTGTCCTTGTATTAAAACTTGGAGGAGTTTGTACTTTTTGTTGCGCATTTTATAATCCAGGCACTGAAGCTTGGGAACCTGTAGTAACCTCACACAAGGATGAGGAAAGGTCCGCAGGGTTTTAGTGGGGATTCTGGCTTGAACAGCGAGTCCTATACTCCGGAATGGAAAGATTCTTCTATCATAGTGCGTAAGGGCATTTCACAGAGGAAAAAAACTAACAGATACACAAGTATCTATGTGCCATTGTTTCAATATATTGTATTAATGTATTCTATGTATTGTATTTAAGTACGATTTCAATTATATAAACAAATATATAGGCTATATAGCACACTTATATAGCGGGTCTATTTAAAATATCAGCTATTCCATATGATTTCTTCGACCAGGGTTTCCAGGACAATAGCATGGTTTGACACATTGATTTGGGACTTTTTTGTGTTCACCCTTTTCTCCCATATCCACTGTATACATGCATGACTTTTTGACATCAAACTGTTAATTTGATGGGTCGGCTGATCAATAGTGGTACACATTTATTTAAGTATACCTAAAGAGCCATCTTGACTTAAGCTTGGTCCATAATCACCGGGTCGGACGGACAAGAGGGTCCAAAATTTAAGCAGGCATCAGATTGTGATTGGGATACAGGTAATAGATAATGCAGTGGCTTACTTAGCGGTTTCTTCTGTGGCTGTGGGTAATCTGCTAACTGCGGGTGACTGTTTGGCTTACAACTTTTCCACATTGATCTAAAGCGCAATCGGTTGCAACTGACAATTGGTTAGTATTTCCTGAATTATTTGATCTCCTTGATGCACTATTCGTTCACGATGTCCTCAAAATCTGTACACTTACATTTCAAAGGACAGTAAGTTACTGTTCATATTGTGTTTGAAGTTCCCTTAACCGAAACTACGTAGCATCATGTACAGATAGTTTTTAATTGAGCATCGCATCGGTACCTGAAAACGCTCTCTATTCCTCTCAACTCTTGAGCGGGCCTCCATACAATACGTTCATTACGTGTGAGTCCACGCACTAATTTCCCGCGTGGCCCATAAATTACTTGCAGTTAGTACCCACCCCGCCCACCGCCCACCACCTGGCGACCACACTGGAAAACATACACATGAAAATAAAATTGAAGTGTCTGTTTGTAATCGCAAAAATTGGTGACCTCACTTAATTATATAAGCGAAATTGAAATGACGATAAGGAAGGATACCTGATTGAGCTTCTTCTTCGAGCAAAGTGTGAAATCTTAGCCTGTATTACATAAACTATACGCTAAATATAGATGCCGACGCCGCGGTGGAAATTCAGTCAGGAGAGATATATAGGTAAGAGAGCGGATAGTTTGCTCCCTCATGAAACACTTGCACCAATGAATTATGTTTGGATTAGCGAATGGCGTGAAATGAAAAGAGCGAAGCCACAGAGCAGCAGTGCGCTGCTACAGCGCCGCGTTATGAATTGTTTTCTATTGTGTCGGTTAAGTGTACCATAAATATCGCTGCACCCTCGGGACTTGGCAGCGCGGCGCCGGACCCGCCGCCACACCGCCGCAGCGGAGCTATGCCAAGCGATAGGTACGAAAGGGTACGTTGGAGCCGAGTCAAGGCCCAACGCTGGGTCCTCATTCGTAGAAGAGAGGATATCAAATGAAATATATTTTATTTGCTTAAATATTTATACATAAGGTTATATAATTGTTAGATTCCAAAATATTACAGTTCACCACAGAGTAATCGGGTCGTTTAAACAAAAAACACTATTAAAATCCATACATATTTAATACAATAAATTGGATTGCGCGTAAATTTGACGACCTCACCGCCTCAGTGGTGCGAGTACTCGCTTTGCTAGCAGCAGATGTTCTGGGTTCAATCACCAGTAGTGCGAATTTAGGAATTTCTATTTTCTAATTTTTCT
The DNA here is from genome assembly GCA_015832385.1 of Elymnias hypermnestra. Lineage (NCBI taxonomy): Eukaryota > Metazoa > Arthropoda > Insecta > Lepidoptera > Nymphalidae > Elymnias > Elymnias hypermnestra. Next base: position 177,024 of record JACTOM010000810.1, read on the forward strand.
TAGTCTGTATTAGGGGAGGGGGGGGGGGGGGTTTGGTCGTAACTAGTTACCACCAAACCAACAAACATAACCGCCAAGCAAAAGATTCATTTTACGATACCACGCTGTGCAGAAATCGCAAAAGGCAATTTCCCCATTGTTAGATTAATAAAATTATTATACGGTGCAATTACAAAGATTAAAATGCTTGTGAGTGAAGCAATTGCTCTAAACTTGAGTAAATAATGAAAAACAAAGGATACCGGACTTAGTTTGTTGTGAGCACCTCTGAAGACCTTCGGAACTTTACATTTAAATCATTCTCTAATATCATCGTCAGTACATTTGAAATAACATAATTCTATGGCTATATTTAATGATTCAAAAGCCCTGTAAAATCGCACTTGAATAATGAATTTTCGATTTCGATATCATCTCATTCGCAGTGCGACAGTAGCTTTATGTTGCCATCCATCTCTGTCCAAACATCCCTGACGGCGCCGTATACTGCTGCGGGAATCTAGAATTCACCCTGGAACACTTCATGTATATAAAACACTCTGCTTGATTATCTGTCTGGCTGTTCATCATATAGCCTCGTGTAGAAAGAGTCCAGCATTGAACGCTAGTTAGTGGACGTGATGGCGCAAGAGATATACAAATTTAAAATTCCTTATACAATGCAACGACGATGTAAATACAATAGTAATATATTGTAATGATAATGTGGTGATGCTGCTGATATAGATGCAGAAAAAGACTGTTCGTGCGATTTACAATATGGATCCAAGAGTGTTAAAATAATGACAGACTGCGTTCATAATAATAAAATTGAGATTCAAGAAAAATGTGATTGCCGCTCAGATAACTTAAGAAATTTTATAAATTATAGTAGAGTACATCTAATTGACAACTCATTGAAGGGCAACTGTATGTGTTTCTATAACAAACTGCCAGAAGACGTTCTAGAGATGTCACTTTATTAAAAGTAGCAGCCTACTCGCTCATATGAGAGAGGGTTTTTAGAGCATAGACCCACCACGCTGCTCCACTGCGGATTGGCAGGCATAGTTCACAAGTGTACTCTCTATTCCTTCACTCTCATAGTCCGACATGACGGCAATCCGAAACGACCGGAGAGAGAGATCAGGCGCAGGACCGACGGCTTAACGTGCTCTCCGAGGCACGAGGTGGATCACACCGCCAACTTCCCAACTTCGGGCAAAAATTGNACGTGATGGCAAATTTAAAATTCGTTATACAATCCAATTAAGATATATGTACATTAGTAATATATTGTAATGATATGGTGATGCTGCTGATATAGATGCAGAAAAGGACTGTTTGTGCGATTTACAATATGGATCCAAGAGTGTTGCTGAGAGAGATTTAAAAAAGTTAAAACAATGACAGACTGTGCGTTCATAATAATAAAATTGAGATTCAAGAAAAAACGTGATTGCCGCTCAGATAACTTAAGAAATTTTAATATAGTTATAAATTATAGTAGAGTACATCTAATTGACAACTCATTGAAGGGCAACTGTTGTAAAAAAAAGGTTAATTGAGAAATTGTATTATAATTTGAAGAGTTAATTAAAAGACAGAAAGCGCAGAAGTGAGTGAATTGCTCGAATCTAAATAAAATCAGGTAAGGTAAGTAGCAGCCCATTAACGTCCCACTGCTAGGCACAGGCCTCCTCGCTCATATGAGAGAGGGTTTTTAGAGCATAGACCCACCACGCTGCTCCACTGCGGATTGGCAGGCACAGTACACAAGTGTACTCTCTATTCCTTCAATCTCATAGTCCAATATGTGACGGTAATACGACACGACCGGAGAGAGAGATCAGGCGCAGGACCGATGGCTTAACGTGGTCTCCGAAGCACGGGGGTGAATCACACCGCCAACTTCCCAACTTCGGGCAAATATTGAGAAAATCCTGGGACTCGAACCCAGGACCTCATGTCTGTAGTCGAACATGCTAACCACTAGACCAATGAGGCAGTCAAAATCTAAATATAATAACTTAAATTTAGGCTGTAACGGTGATGGCAAAAAAGATACCAGATTACGATTGTTATCGGATCTTCTCAGGACAGGGCGCGAAGGAACCCTCGAAATTATATAGTGTAAACTGCTTTTTAATGTAATCATCAGTTGTACATTGGTATATTTGACAATATTTGACGATTCAAACGAATAAAGAACTTTTTAATTGAATTAACTGAGTATCGATACGATTCGTGTATCGTTTTCTAGTTACTGTAAAAATAAGACAGTATTTTTATTATATTCGGATGAACTGTTAAATAAACAGATATAACGAAACTGATCCCGCAGCCAATATTGCGAAAAATAATTCCTGTAACAATGGGCCATTCGATATCGTGATAAGCGCAGTTTATATCGGGTTCCATACGATCGTTGTTGTAGTGCTTTAAATATACGTTAATCGGATTTTATGGTCAAGATTCTTAGGTTATCTTAGTGTATATTATTATGCTTTCATGATATGGTAGAGAATGACTTACTATCTAAAGTTATGACGGGTTTCCTCGCACCCTATTCTGAGAAGGACCCACGACAAACTCAGTGTGGTCTCCTCTTTTGACCATCATTATAACAATATCAAATTTTACATAGATTAAAGTAATATATTCACGCCCAAGTATTTTTATAGACTGAGTGGTTCTAGTGCGATTTTTGAAGTGAAGACTACTTTAGGATCGCTGTGAATTGAAAGTCGACGTAACGAAAAGAGACAGACAGATAAATTGGTGAGTGTTAATACAGCCTAAGGTGGTAGCGAGCTAATATTTTTGAAGGTGCGAAATTGTGTAGTTCAGACAGTACCCCTGTGTTTCTGTTCATGGGATTGGCCGTCGTGACCGAAAGTCGCTTAGGAGAAGTTTAGTCGTCACAGTCGTGTCCTTCATGCTTGAAGGTCATGTCCGGATTCTGTGTATATCCCCATAAAATACGTAAGACAGTGACCATTATGTAAAGTTAGTAATAACTCATTAAAATCTCGCTGCTGAGCAAACCTGTGCCAAAAACTTTTTCATCTATGAAAAATCTCTTCTTCATAGGACTGACCTATGATCCTGATCCAGAGGTTTTAATAATGAATCAAAAAGATCTATCAAGCACATCATTCTTTTTTATAAAGAGCAACTTAGTGGGCCTGCCCAGGATTTCAACACTAAGAACTATCCAAACATTTCACCACTAGGCCATCATGGCTTTTAAGAGAAGGGATCTCATGGATTGCCTAATAAAATGTACTTTGTAATACTCGGGACAGCAAGACGCCATCAATCTACATCGGACGGAAAGAAGACGGGAGCCAAAACGTGAAAAATCAATAGAAAAGGTCATAAATTCCATGTCGGTTGAAGTCGGGTCCACCTGCGACAGCCAAAGATATTGCTTTTCAATATTTAATACAGGCGGGTTGCTGTTTCAACGGACTGGACGTGACGTGGACCGGGACCCACGTCGTATTGCGATGTGCTTACTCAACATTTGCGACCTGAAATTTATTAATCTACAACCGAAAATTAAAACCAAAATATACCATATTTGACTAGACTTAACTAACGCTTTTGAGGAGCCAAATCTGTTCATTAGTAATGAATCTACCACCGGTTTGGACGGCTTTCTTTACGCAATAGTGAGAGTACACACTTCTTATTATTCTGAGCCTGAACTGGTGGGAGGCTTCGGCCATGGATAGTTATCACGTTACCAGTGAAGATGTACCGCCAAGAACAATATTACATATCAACACAGTAATGTGCCTCATTGGTCTAGTGGTTAGCATGTTCCTACAGACATGAGGTCCTGGGTTCGAGTCCCGGGTCGGGTCAGTTCGAAATCGATATTGAGTTTTCTATTAAGATTTTCTCAATATTTGCCCGAAGTTGGGAAGTTGGCGGTGTGATTCACCCCCGTGCCTCGTTAAGCCGTCGGTTCTGCGCCTGATCTGAAGGAAACGAGAGTACACTTGTGTACTATGCCTGCCAATCCGCAGTGGAGCAGCGTGGTGGGTCTATGCTCTAAAAACCCTCTCTCATATGAGTGAGGAGGCCTGTGCCCAGCAGTGGGACGTTAATGGGCTGCTACTTACCTTTTTTACCTTTACAGTAATGTGTTAAAACTGTAAGAGGTAAATTATGCCTTACCGAGTTTGGGCACTTCCGTCATAGATTGTATCATCATTAACCATCAAGTCAGATTAATGTTAAGCAATAATTGCAAAGAAGATTTTATTTGATGTGTTATTCCAAGAACAATGTGTCGATGAACTTATGGTTTATGCTTTGTGCAAAAAAGAGAACATCCTCATCAATGCAGTGCCTCAACTGTAACTGCTACACATTCAAGTACAGCATCAGATGGTTCTAACTACAAGTAACATAATTATAGTCATCGTTAATATTTCCGAAATGGACATAAGTGTTTGAACTATTTGCATATATAATTACTTATTTCGTCCAATTTTTAGTAATATTGGTTAATGAAACACTATCTGAGGTAGATCTTATTGTTGATGAGGTATCAATTGGGGCACGCTCACTAGAAGGCAACGAACGTAAGCAGGTCTTAGGTGAAATTGATTATTCATCTGTTTTGCTAGTAAAATTGTAGGTGCCTCTTTAATATCCTTGAAATGTTACACAGTGAATACTGATTCGCAACTGCATTATACAGTAACAATATTATACAGAAATAAATTAGAGGGTAATAAAGTAGCGGCAGTATATTCGCAGTGGCAGCGGCGAAACGATGTTAAATTCCAGTGGATTAGACACTGACTTGCGCAGTGCAGTGGCCGCCAGTGACTAATCACCACGCTCTGCTCACCTGCATCGTAACAGAGGTGGATTTGCAGATTCAAAGCATATTTATAGAGAAAACAATATATGGTTACAAAATAAGAAAAAGTAATGCGTCACTTGTGTGTAGACTAGATGTGACACTTCCTCTCATGTTCTGCTATCCTGGTACTACAGGGTAAATGCACCAAGAGAACAAGACAGTAGAGAAGGTAATAAGTCACTTATATGAAGACTAGCAATGATACTTCCTCCAAAGTTCTGTTATCCTGGTACTATTACTGGTTAAGAGTACCAAGAGAACATGACAGTAGAGAAGGTAAATGTAGACTAGATGTGACACTTCCTCTCATGTTCTGCTAACCTGGTACTATTACTGGGTAAGAGTACTAAGAGAACATGACAGTAGAGAAGGTAATAAGTCACTTCTATGAAGACTAGCAATGAAACTTCCTCCAAAGTTCTGTTAACCTGGTACTAAAAACATAAAGAGAACATGACAGTAGAGAAGGTAATAAATAAGTAACTTCTATCAAGACTAGCAATGACACTTCCTCCAAAGTTCTGTTAACCTGGTACTATTCAGGGTAAAAACATCAAGAGAACATGACAGTAGAGAAGGTAATAAATAAGTCACTTGTATGAAGACTAGCAATGACACTTCCTCCAAAGTTCTGTTATCCTGGTACTATTCAAGGTAAAAACACCAAGAAAACGTGACAGTAGAGAAGGTAATAATAAATAAGTCACTTGTATGAAGACTAGCAATGACACTTCCTCCAAAGTTCTGTTATCCTAGTACTATTCGGGGTAAAAACACCAAAAGAACATGACAGTAGAGAAGGTAATAAATAAGTCACTTGTATGAAGACTAGCAATGACACTTCCTCCAAAAAACACCAAGAGAACATGACAGTAGAGAAGGTAATGAATCAGGTGTTGAATCACTAGTATGTAGACTAGATGTGTCACTTCCTCTCATGTTCTGCTATCCTGGTACTATTACTGGGTAAGAGTACTGTTATCAATAAGTGTTAAATATATAAATTGAACAGGATAGGTGAAGTCAATCCCCCTTGACGTACACCGCATTCTAGTCCGTATTCACTAGACGTCGAGTCCCCCCATCGAACGTAATTGGTTTGATTTTCGTACCAGTATCTCAAAAGATTAACTACATGTATTGAGACCTGAGCACCAATTAATTGTCCCAGAGAATATTAAAGTCAATGTCATATATTCAAGTAGGCCTGTTACAGCACTTTTGAATCGACAAATATCGTTTTTTCTATATATTATTTAAAGGAATGACTGAAGATAACATTAAAAAACGAGTTACAATCTAAAGTTACGAGGGTAACTTCGCGCCCTGATCTGAGAAGAGCCCACAACAAACTCAGTCGGGGGTACGTTCTTTTTTTGTTATCATCATTTCAATATTTATTTAAAATTGATTCTATATCTATATACATATAGAGCAATTCATTCACTTCCACGCTTTTTGTATTCTAAGTATTCTTTCAAATTATAGAATGATTTCTCAATTAGTTTCCTTTTAATAAAAGATTTAAATTTATTAAGGGGCATCTTAAGTTCTTCTTGAATGACTTGTCAATTTTATGTAGCCCACTGGAATTTACAGCAATTTTATTTTTATTTCTTAAGTTATATGAGGTGCATTCACTTTTCTTCCTGAAAGAGTCAATATTTTTATGGACGTACAACAAGTTTTCTAATATATATACGCCGTGAACTGTCATTATTNGCATTACCCCAAAGTAGAATACCCTATGATATAATGCTGTGAAAATAGCTGAAATATCTGGCAGTTTCAATGTCCGTAAGACGGCGAATTTTTCATTTTACTATCTACCAGATCAAGTTCCTCAATATTAAATTTAACAATGGTTTTACTTGCTTTAAGTTTGGCAATGTGAATTTAATACATTTTGTTTTTTTCCCATTCAGTAATAAGTTGTTTTCTTCAAACCATTGTACTAATTTATTGAGCAAGTTGTTTACGTCGTCAAAATCTATTTGATGTCGATTAACTTTGAATATTAAAGAAGTGTCATTAGCAAACGAAACTATCTCATGACCGTCCTTGAAAAAGGAAGGTCATTAATATAAGTGAGGAATAGAAATGGCCCTAATATGGAACCCTGGGACACCTAGTTTCGTTACAGACCCTTCTGAAAGTTTTCCATTAACACAGACCCTTTGTGTTCTATTAGTTAAAAAAGAACTCATCAGGTTTAATGCTGCGTCTGTGATGCCATAGTGACATAATTTCCCGAGATTCCTGAGACAGAGTTTCATACTGGACACAATCGAAGGCCTTAGACAAATCATAGAAAACATTATGAAAAAACTGTATACCAGCATCGGTTGTTGAACGAGCTCGCGTAAATCCAGATTGCTTACTGTGTAATAGATTATATTTTTAAAAATGTTGCAGCAATTGATTCATTATAATTTTCTCGAATACTTTACTGAAAGTCGGAAGAACCGATATTGGTCTAGAGTTAGAGGGTCTGAAGTACTGCTCGACTTAAACATTGGTATAGTTTTACTGTACTTCATTAGGTCAGGAAATATACACAGATTGGGATGTATTTCCTTAATGAAGTTATTAAAAATTTCAGCCATGTCGTCTGCAAGGATGTCAATTAATGCAAGGTTAACAGAGAGACCCCATAAATCATTTGTTTTCTTATTACTGATTAAATTAAATGACTTAATAACGTCCGAGCTATCAACATGGCAGAATTTTAAAATATTATAACATTGAGGCACACTATAAGCCAGCCAAGAACAGTGGATGGTGATGAGTTCAGAGATTTAGTTGTCGAGATAGGAGCGCTAATAAAGAATTCTTCAAATTTATTAGTAACGTCTGAATCCAATGTAATGTTCTTATTGTCTATCTTAAGATAGTAATAATTTGCAGTATTTGTAAGGTCATAATCGCCGAATCAACCGAAAGTATAGTACGAAAACCAAATTGAGCGTCATCAATCTTCACACATTGCACAAGATCTGGATAGATAAGCCTTTCCAAAACTTTTCCAAAAAATTGTACCTGAGGAAATAGGCCCATAATTTGCTGAAGAAATTAAGTTACCAGTCTTATTTAAAATTTCCCCCTCGACAAAAAAGAAAAATGTATTGAGACTCCCTCATTACCCGGAATTATTTACACAGGCATTGACGACGCCCGGTATTTAATTATATCCGTTCTTCTTACAGTCTGATTTCCGCCAGTTTACGCTAGCGGAACCATCCAGATCAATCCTAATTTTAGTTGAATCCGAGTTCCGCTGCCACTGGCACTGCCATTGCCGTCGCCTCGTCAACACCGTCATCTTTACTTACACCGGATGGTGGTGATATAAGGCGCTCATAAGGTAGTGGACGACCAGGGCTTTCAGATTTAGGATACATAATCCTCCACGGGATACCTCCACGGTGGGTTTCCTTGTGTCATGATGAACGACGTCATTTTTAACATACCTCGGAGCTCCTACAATCAGGCGTAGCTACTTATTCTACTGGCTCTGCAGCAGTAAGAGTTCTGCTATCAACTATTTATTTAAGTGTAAAATAAATGGCGCGGAAGAGGAAGCAGATGAAGTTGCGCATTTCGGGCAGTGTTAGTACAGAGGTGTAGCTGACCAGGTATTTATCTGGAGAGTGCGGTGTTTAATTCAGTGAGTCGAGCTGGCTGCGTGCCATATAGTGTTGGATCACGGCCCGCACTATTTTATTACCGCATGCATCGGTTTTGATTGAGTGGGATTTTAAGGTAAAAATATAAGAATGAAAATATAAGAATAAAGAAGAAACACCGACTCCAAATATAAGAATACGAAGAACACTATAACCACCGGAGAAAGTAAAAGACGTGTGTTCAACTTGGAGTACTGATTTAATATAAGGTATTTATTCGCTCGTAAAAATACGAAGACATACGAGTAAGCGATTACGTTGTAATGTTGGCAGGCTTGGGTTTTTGTATTACCAATAAAGGTAACATAATAGTGATATAAACGTTTAAGTGAAAGCTTGTTTAGTCTGTGTAGTCTGAAAAATGTTCGTTCGAGTAAAAGAGTGACATAGAGTTAATGCCTCACAGCTATATCTTACTTCACATATTTAATACTAAGTGTTCTCCACCACGTATTCTGCCTAATCCCGGATGCGTTTTGCTAACATAAAGTAGCCCAAATTACTTTTTATAACATGTGCTATCTGCTAACAAAAATCCTGTCAACATACATCGCACAGTTTCAGAGGTTAGCCGATATTAAACAACTGACAGATGTATATATAAAAAAATAGATTTTGCTTTAAGTACCACATATACTTACATATGGTTAGCGATCATTATTATTCATTAAATTACTATATTTGTTTGTAATGCTGAGATCTTTGTAATTATATCTGTAAAACGTTTACATGTGCTACATCTGGTTTAAAGCTATTCTAGAAATTCTCAAACTTAAAACTCCTGTATAGTCGTCGTTTTCACGACGAGTGTGATTGGTGAACTTATTATTTTTGAGTGGGGAGTTTTACAAGTGGGTACAAAATATAGCAAAGGGGAAAGAATGTTCCTTACATGCCTAGTGACAGTTCTTAGTTTGTATCAATGTTAGTTTTGTGTTAAAAGTCATTGAAAGTGTTTAATATAATGAGAATAGTATTACTTACCGCCTCATTGGTCTCGTGGTTAGCATGTTCGACTACAGACATGAGGTCCTGGGTTCGAGTCCCGAGTCGGGCCAATCCAAAAATGGATATTGAGTTTTCTATTAAAAAATTCTCAATATATTTTAATAGAATAGTGTGATCCACCCCCGTGCCTCGGAGAGCACTTTAAGCCGTCGGTCCTGCACCTGATCTCTCTCCGGTCGATTCCCGTCACATCGGACTATGAGAGTGAAGGAATAGAGAGTTCACTTGTGTACTAAGCCTGCCAATACGCAGTGGAGCAGCGTGGTGGGTCTATGCTCTAAAAACCCTCTCTCATATGAGTGAGGAGGCCTGTGCCCAGCAGTGGGACGTTAATGGGCTGTTACTTACTTACTTTTTTATTAGTATCACTTAACCTACAAATTAATGAGATAATCAGAGAAGAGATTACGGTATATAAAAAACATGTAATCAGAGAAAGGCTATTAAATTAAAATTACAAACTGACACTTTAATTTTATTTACTTTTGTGGATTACACTTCATTTTTTTTAGTTTGATTTTCTTGTTCTGTGAATGTGCTTTTTAACTATTACTATTTAAAGTAATTTACCGTTTTATCAATCTATAGGTGATGACTCGAAATGAAAGGTTATATATATTAGAAGTGTATTGATGAGTGTATTAACGATTTATAAACAAGTGTCCAGCATTAGACGCGCAGTACTCGTCAGCCGATGGCGGCGCGCGATCCATCAACCGACGTGTGGACACTAATTGAGCGATTCAAACACACTGACGTTAAATTTTTAATAGATCAATGAAAAATTTATTTATAACTTCGTATTTCTCAGTTATGATTGCATTAACGTTGTCAATATTATCTTTTGTATATCGAAGTTTGATCGAAGATACTATAATAATATTAAACTACATAGAACGTGTCTTTAAATGTTTTAGCACCAATAATAGTTTATGGAGAATAAATAGTAGCTGTTGCCCGTGACGCTATGCGTGTAGTTCTCAATCTCGTATGAAAATTCGCAAAATTAATACACGTGCCAAATATTTTGTAAGTTACTCACTCATTTATAGGATAAGCAATACTATTCTCCGATTCCTATTCTCATGTGCTACTCTTCCTTATAAAACATATCACTTAAAAAAATAAGTCCTCCAATCCCTAATCACATTAAAACGACGACTTCAAACAGACGTTGTGATTAAACTTGTCTTACTTCCCCTATAATGCTATTCGGGAATTTGGAACGTTTTACTGATATAAAAAACAAACATAGTAATTTAACAAATAAAATAAAAATGATCGGTAACAATATGTATGCAGTATTTTAGACAAATTGGGCGAATAGTTTTGAAGATGTTGTGATGAATTGAGACAGATTAATGAGCTATAAAATGATTTTTTTCCCAATATTTGAAATGATATTCTGTTATACAAGTCAATCAGTGATCATGATACTGAACCCAAAACTTCTTGAGTCGAAAAGCATAAACATAGAAACCCACAAAATATTTCTTTAAGAAAACTTTAAGGTATTGTTCCTAAAGTAAATTGATAACTATATATAGATAAATATGAAACGTTTTTTTGTTTGTCTGAAGCTTTTTTGAAGTGAACCTTATCACGGCAGGAATAATTTCTTTACTCCTTACACGTGGTACTTATTGATTACCTATAACTGTCAAATTACTATTCTCAATCTTTTCTAAAATTTGAGAATAGTAATTTACACACATACTTTTATTTTGAGCAAGGACGTTTTTGTTTATATATGTTTATGCAACTGCTGTTTGCCGAAACCGCCTCATTGGTCTAGTGGTTAGCATATTCGACTACAGACAGGAGGTCTTGGGTTCGAGTCCCGGGACGGGCCACTTTAAAACCGATATTGAGTTGTCTATTAAGACTTTCTCAATATTTGCCCGAAATTAGGAAGTTGGCGGTGTGCTCCAGCCCCGAGCCTCGGAGAGCACGTTAAGCCGTCGATCCTGTGCCTGATCGTGTCGGATTCCCGTCACATTGGACTATGAGAGTGAAGAAATAGATCGCACTTGTGTACTATGCTTGCCAATCCACAGTGGAGCAGCATGATGGGTCTGTGCTGTAAAAACCCTATCTCCTATGAGAGAGGAGGCCTGTGCCCAGCAGTGGGACGTTCATGGGCTGTTACTTTTTACCGTCTGTTTGGTGGCCCGACAATAAAAACATCTAATAAATATCCTTGTCTTTGCTCCGCTTTATAATTTCTCGTCGCGGAAATAAGGTGTCAATATTGCGACGGCGGCAAATGGATTCCGCTGAGAAATTAAATCGCTTTTCAGTTTGTTGCAGCGGCATTGGATTGCTCGGAATCGAAAGCAAACAGGGAATCAAACCGTAATCTTCCGCTCTTATTGTTTCAGAGTAACCTCGTTACGAAAACAGTGGAGTGCCACATCCGCGAAGAATGTCTCTTATAAAGGGTTAAAAATCCTTTCATAAAAAAATGTATAGACTAGAGCAAGTTTACGTCGAGAAAAGAACATGACGAATGCCGAATCAAAGGTTCAATGAAATCTCTCAGTTAGTTGCGCTTACATCCGGATTCCGTGGGAATTTGGAGAAACACGTTTTTAGCAAGAGACTGCGACGCAAGAGGATAGATAATATGTGCAGAATTTTATGTTCGTTCTCAGTAAGCGTCTATGTTGTTCACATTAAAAAGTAGCCTATGTCCTTCCTCAGGCTCTAAACTATTTGTCTACCAAATTTCATTTAAATAGGTTTCGGTGTGAAAGCGGGACAGACAGAATTACTTTCATAATATTATTAATGATGTAAAAGATACTCAACGCCATTTTGTTGAAAGTTGTAGTGTATTAACCCATATCTCCACGGGATGGACTTTTAAGATTGGATAGTTACCACGAGTTAAATTTAGTTTATATTCTGTAAAGTAATAGTTTTGGGAACATAATTGTAGTTTAAGTAATTTTTATTTTGCGTTTTGTACTCGTACTTAATTTTTTGAATTCGGCTGAATATATTATTTATTAAATAGTCGACCGGTGCAACTGTGACTATGTACGTCTTAATCTACTAATATTTGTCTGGTCATAGGCTCAGCTGATGCCAGCCATGAACGCTGGCATATTGGCCTTGGCTGCTCTGCGGAGAGCCTTTTACTATATCTTAATTATATAATCACAGCCGGCTATAATGTGACTTTGGTCGAAAATATAAGAGGCGATGGAAAAACTCCCGCCGCAGCTTCAGCTGAAACGTTCGCGTTCGCGACAACTGGACGTAACACGATTTTTCATCATTTGTAGTCCGTATGGTTCCCCCGGCTAATGACATTATGTCGGTAATAATTTCTCTAGTAGCATGGAGCTCCAGCCGGTGTCATAATCTCAATGTATATTTTAAAACCCAAATACAACAGAATTCCCATCTCTTCCTCCGATGTGAGCGTCTCAATGTTTTGCGACCTTTCTCTCTCTTGCGAGTTAACCAATCTCTTGACGTTAAATTTCGATATTTGTAATTGCCGAGAGCTTCTTCCACGTCTCTCGCTGATATGGTAGTGTCATGTTTAATAAACTCAAATGACTCGCGGTCATGGTATATCCGACGTCCTTGTGTGTAACGGTGCTTCATGATTTCGTCTTGAAGCCAGTGCCGCGGGTAAACATGTTTCATTAATTTTGGCAAGATTTTCCTGTAAACTGGAAATTTACTTATTCCAGTTTCCACAAAGCTCTGTTCCTCTTGCGAACAAAATTTCCTAATTACTGATGCGCGTGACTTTGCCCGCCGGTTCTTTGATGTGGTGAACATTTTAATGGGTCTCTTTAATAATTTATTGTCAATTTCAAATTCAGATAACTCTGCGTCAACAAAGCTATGGGAAGGCTCCCACCGGTTTTCTGTTAACGTGTATACGACCTCTTGAAATCTGTCACGGCATTTTTGCTAACCTGATATTCGATTCATTCTTGAGCACACAATTTGCCTTTCTCCCGAAATCGCTGCCGCTCGTTTTTCACCATTACGTATTTATGGGGAGCCTGATAATAGTAGACACGCGATGAATGTCGTTCTATATGTTCTAATGATACCGAATTATGTGTTAAATCTCCCCATACGTGGACGTTGTGGGTATTGCTTGTAACTTCCGCTTCAAAGGTTTTCTGCGAGTTTTCAGGTGGGATATTATCACATGTGTGACACTTGTGATATCTAATTTCACCAAACAATTCTGTACTTGCTCTGTGGTCACTTGTTCTTTCAATAAACCTTCTGGCTCTTTAGTGACAGCTTCAAACGGCAGCCTGTCGCTCGATTGATCATTCAAGGACGCAGGGGATGAATTTCTTATTTGTACGTCTTGTTGCTGCGCGAAACCAACTGGCCTGTTGTTTGCTTGTTCGACTTTTGTGCACGTGTGGATTTCTACTTCTTCGTGCATAACCTCTACGCACGTGTGGATTTTTTGTTGTTTTCGAACACCAAAGGATTCACATCCGTGTTCTTCAAATTGAGTACTTTCGCCGCGAGTGCCGACGTTCCCTTTATACATTTCATCAGCGGTCTCGATATGTTTGTACGTAAACATTTTCTATTATATGATGTGCGTTCGTCTTCTATGGTATTCTTAATCTCTAATTCATCTTGTTTCTGTCCAACTTTATAGCACATATGAATTTCGTGGTTTCCGAGCACAGTAGAAGATTCACAACTATTTTGAGTAGAAACTGTCTTGATGTTTTCTTCGCATGTCGAATGTCGCCCCTGACTGTTGTTTTTGCTACACTGTTCTTGTAGCCTCGCTATGCGTAACTTTGCAAGCTCTATTTCTTTTAATAGTAAGGCTTCTTCCTCCTTAACTAATTCGCTATTCCGTTGATGTAAGGACGAGGTTGAACTTCGCCTCCGAATGATATCAGCGGAACTTTTATTGTCGTGTGTAGAGTGCTGTCGTGGACTTAATATCGCCGCGATATCCGGAGCAGCGGCTGTGACGGGGTTAACCGTAGTCGCTGACTGAATTGTGCCAGGCGTATTTGTGAAGCCCGGTAATAGCACACTGTTGACGTCTATGTTCTGCGCCTCGAAGGGTCTGGATTGCTGGCTTCTTGTAATAGGCATTGTCACTGCCAATCTTCAAACACTTTTGACAGAAATGTGAGCCCCTTCGAACTGGCTCACCACAAACTATACCGGTTCAGTCAAAATGTAGAAAATGGTTATAATTGAAACGCCTTCTAATATTCAATACTAGAGCCAGAGTGCTTCCTGTGACTGTCGTGTGTGGCGTCTTAGCTGCGAATGGTGACAGCGTGACCATGCAGAATCGAGGTGACTGCGCGGGCGCCGTTATCTATTCAAACCTCTATCCCTGGTAGGGTGGCCCCGCGCAGATCTATGGTCGCTGCCGCCAGATGTTACACACGACTTCACTGGGACCGCACTCTGTACCCTTCTTATCTTTATTGCCTAACTATTTGCAATTCTATAACTAAATTAAACATAATCCTATTACAATATATACTTACTAACAAAGGGATTCTAACACAAAGAGACAATACACAAAGAGAAACTATAACATAAAATAAGCCTAACTTACGACAATTACTACGAACCATAAAAC
>JACTOM010000810.1:193083-204469 GCA_015832385.1 Elymnias hypermnestra
GGATCAACGACATATTATATTATTCTACAACATTCCCACCGAGGTGGTGACATATTATACATCTACGCAGTCGATCACAAGACTTAAAATATGTGAATATTATTCTACAACATTCCCACCGAGGTGGGGATACATACATCGATCTAGTCTAACACTGGACTTAAAACGTGTGTAATATATGCGGTGTGGTCCGCCTACCAGATACTCCTGATCTGTGTAATTGATTTGACGAAATGCATTGGTGATTTATATATCCCATTTAATATAACACTGCGCTTTGCGCTTTATAACCATGGCTATTGCCTCATCACAGCTTCGGCTGACAATGTATATGGATTTCGATCCTCGTTTGAAATACCTTAGAGACCCGTCTCTACATGTTTATGAAACATATCCGGGCTTTAGTCCCGATGACACAACAAGAGACAGATCATACGCCGCAGGCGCACTATAAACAGGAATACTCTTATTATGGGGAGGGGGTTCAGAGCACGAGTCGGAACTCATCGTCGCCTGGCGGGTGTGGCGCCAGTTGACCACTTCGGTGCCCTAATAATAATAATAATAATAACATAAATAATAATAGAAGGTACCGGAGTGCCTATGATAGGAGTTTACTTCATCGGCATTGGTTATATTCATCATTGGATAAATACTTAATGTTTTCCAGAAAATTATATTTCTTATGCTTTACAGATATTATATTATATATGAATATAATAATGGGAACGTCATGTCACGCCATCTCTTTACCTCTGACGCTCTAAAAGGATTTGGATTGCTATGGAAACAACATATTTAGGGGTTCTAACTAGCTAGACGATTACACTTGGCCAAATATATATTTTATTATACTTCAACATTGCCTTTAAACTATGTCAGATGCGCGACTCTGTATATATGTATTTTATAATGTATTTTGTACATCGTTTCGGTGAGACGAGGTCGATACAGTTACAATACACAATGAGAAACTATAACATAAAATAACCCTAACTTACGACAATTACTACGAACCATAAAACTATTTATATTTACAAACATGAATAAATAAGTCCGATAATATTCTACAAAAAGTCGCGAACAGCAGTGTACTGGACGAAATAGAATCGAGGTTCAAGGTGGGAGAAGGAGTTTTAGGTCCTAACTCCTGCGTCTTTTTTCTAAATCTGTTCTGCTGAAAATCGAACCCAAGACCTCTGCTACCAAAGAAAGGCTTTCCAACAATAGTTGAAGGAATGGAATTACTTTAAAATAACCCTTTAATGGCCGTCGCTTTCTGCGAATACACAATGTAGATGGCAAATGTCGTTTCTTTATTCTTAACAAATGTCATTAGAGCGAACAGCAAAAAAAGTGTATTAAAGTGACATTTTGGCAATTTGGTATTTCTCGGGTGTCCCGGCGACGCAGATGAGCCAATTGTGAATGTTTTGAATACTTAATGACGGGGAGATATTTTGCTTTAGCGAATAAAATAATTACATTTAAGAAGTACAGCCTCTCTTAATATATTTTGTATTATTTGCTCCGAGAAAAGCACCAGTCGAAATACTTTCTACCAAGGGCATTAACGTCAGACACTGAGTCATCAATAATTGACTTGATTTACTGATAACTGAATAAAAATATCAAACGTATAGTAAATATTAAACTTATAACGTATTCTTACTTATTATAAAACAAAGTCTATTCGCGATAAATTGAAAGTTACTCAACGAATATTATTGTCGTTTTCACCAATAAATAGAGTCGTTTTTACCAAGGGTTACGTATATGTATATAATTTGACAATGTGTTGTGTGTGTCGCAGGATAGTGTCAGTTTTTGGCATCGAATATGTGGATTTATTATGTAACGTCTTTTTAATTCGGTAATTAAATTTTCAAAAGATAATATGCCACTGTAGATATTTTTGTACAAGTGGAATATCCCACAACAAATTGTTTTGTTCGGCGGCAGATTATACAGAAGACCGAGGAGTATAATCGACCACTTTGCTTAGCGTTCGTGGACTATGAGAAATCCTATGCCATGGGCTGTGTTGAGATCTTTGCAGAGATACCGAATTGACTACCGGTACATACACGTGTTGAAGTGCTTGTACGAAAACACCACCATGTCAGTCCGTATACAGGACCAAAGCACAGCATCTATCCAACTGCAACGTGGAGTGCGACAGGGTGATGTATCTCTCCGAAGCTCTTCGCTGCGGCGCTGGAAGATCTTTTTAAGCTTTTGGAATGGAACGGACTGGGCATCAACATCAATGGCGAGTACATCACTCGTCTACGGTTTGCCGATGATGTGGTCATTATGGCAGAGATCTATGGCTCGATGATCTCAGCAGAGTTTCTCGACAGGTGGGCCTAAAAATGAACATGGATAAGAAGAAAGTTATGTCCAATATCCGTTCCGCTCCACCCAGTCATCATTGAGAACTCAGAACTCGAAATTATAGACGAGTACACGTACCTGGAACACATAGTTCAGCTAGGTAGGTGCAATTTCGAGAAAGAGGTCAACCGCCGAATCCAACTCGGTTGGGCAGCGTTCGGAATGTTCCGAAAGACTTTTTCGTCCAATATCCCTCCGTACCTGAAGACTAAAGTCTTCGAACAGTGCGTGTTGCCAATGCTTCCCTACGGATCGGAAGCGTGGTCGCTGACTATGGGCCTTATTCGAAAGCTCAAAGTCACTCAGCATGCGATGGAGAGGGCTATGCTCGGAGTTTCTCTACGAGATCAAATCAGAAATGAGAGGATCCATAGCAGAACCAAAGTCACTGACATAGCCCTACGAATCGCGAACCTGAAGTGGCAATGGGCGGGGCACATAGTCCGATGAACCGATGGACCTTGGGGCCGGAAGATGCTGGAATGGCGACCCCGCACCGGACGACGCAGTGTAGGAAGACCCCCCACAAGGTGGACCGATGATATAACGAGGATCGCCAGTAGCCGCTGGAGCCAGGCGTCACAAGATCGGGCCTTGTGGGCATCATTTCGTGAGACCTATGTCCAGCAGTGGACGTCTATCGGTTGTAGCGACGACCACGATGATTGTTTTGTTCTATGTCTAAGGTTCTATTTTGATGAAAGCTCCCAGGAAACTAAGTTTTCTTGCAACATTTCCAACAATTATCGTCGTATTTTAATGACAACCGCATATAAATCCTATCAATAGTTTCTGAATTACAAAGCATACAATATTTTGTCAAAACTTGTGCAAGAGTGAATTTTACTTGACGACGTGGGTAGTTGTTTAAATTGACGTCCGCCAGACAAGACAATGCTCTCAAAGTGTAATCGTCGTCGGGGCTGCTATTTGTTCTACATCTGTCGTTAACTGGAACTCACTTAGCGACTGCGAGCGGAACAGAGCCGCTCAAAGTTGTGATCCAGTTTGTGCAGCTGTTATTTTTGCATGAGACGAGTAGGTGTTTACAACAGATACAATGAAGTGGCTTTGTACACATCTATAAACTACGTCGGGCTTATAACTAAGTGAAACTTCAATAATAGCACCATCTATTGAAGATTTACGTAAAAGGTTTAAAAGTCTTATTGTATGTAATGAGTTTAAAAAGTTCGTGCTAGTCATCCTAGTTGTATAAAATAATATACATCGTCAAACAAGTCTCAAATGCTATTAAGACCTCTTAGAGGAGAGTCTTTGTAACTCACATAACGTTAATAGTGAATAAGCACTTCCAAGTTATCACGACGGCGTCGAGTGTTACAGATTGACTTTCATGACAATGGACTCTATTATATTCTGTAATAGGCTTACTTTGAGGACTCTTTGACTAAATACTAGGCTTAAACATTCCCATGTATTACACGAGTACAGAGAAAATATTACATTTTATGGTGATTGGTAAGGTTGGGCTAAGTTATGGTGAAGGGTAGATTGAGGAATAGAGAAGGGGAGCGCCAGGAGCACAGCTTTGTCTTTCTTCTCTCCCTGAACCGTACCTTTAAGTCGAATTCTTCCGGGAATGCCAGAAACGAATTTGTTAGCGATCAAATAGAAATCGTTGGTTGTCTATGTCAGAAACAAATGAAGAAAACCCATAAATATCCCTTTAAATTTCATTTGAAGAACAACACTTTTCAATTTCATGTGATTTATGATGGACTTTTAAATTTAATTGTTATAAAGGAAAGCGAAATTGTATTTTTTTTATTATAATACTATAAGCAATTTTTTCATATTTACTCAGCTTACCCTGGAAAAGCAAAACCAAAATTAGCCCTGCCGTTTTAGAGTGTTAGCGAGACTAAGGAAGAGCAATTTATTTATTTCTATATATACCAGCTGAACCCGCGACTTTGCGTGGAATGTTTTTTAGGTAGCATTTAGGCAAATTGTTTCACAAATAAGAAACATACGTATAACACCCTCGCAACCCCCCCTTGCGGATGGAATATTGCAAAACCCGTTGTTAGCTGACCTCTACTCGGCAAAAGGAATATTCCCACAAAATTTTAAGTCGCCTTATGGTTACAGAGATATCGTGATGAGTCAATAGATACCTGGATATCTCTAATATAAATTTGTGATACCCAGTTTAACAATATAATAAGAAACATAATCTGTAATCAGTTGTTCCGGCTTAGATGTGGCATTCGGCTTGTAAGTGGGTCGCTTTGTGTGGAACCACCTCCCACGTAGTGCGGTTAATCCGGCCGCCATGTCCGCGTGTATCGCAACAAGACAATGCTTTTAAAGCGACGTCTCGCAGACACACCGCAATTTGTTCAACATTTGTTACACGCTTGCCGATAAGTGGCAGCTGAAAGCAGTTCTCGCTACGCTCTACGATATTTCAATTTGAATGGCAGAAATATTATTATTCTAAGCTTAGATAAGGAGTAGGATTTGCTTCACTATGAAAAGAAGAAGTAGTGACTAAAATTGAGTTGAAATACAGAAAGTTGGAAGGAGCCAAGGCCAATGTGCCTGGGCCAAATGCAGGACATTTTAAATAAGGACCAGGCCAAGAGTACTCTAAACCGAGAATGAAAGAAGCGATGGACTTATGCAACGATCATGGAAAGTGAAAGGACGTGGTCTCTGCCTATCCCTATAATAAGGCGTGGCTTCACAATTTCCACCAAGGAACAGAACTCATGATATCTCTGGAGCTATGACTCTAAATAAGTTAGAACCTGGTCGAGCAGGACATCAATGAGCATCAATGTTTTCGTGACTAATTTAGGGAAACAATACTTTGTCCAACGTGATAGATTAGCCTATCTGATAGATGGACCAAAAGACGGAGTTTAGCTTTTATACATCTACTTGTTTGATAAAGTGCAGCTGAGGTATACACCTTTTCAATGTTGTTATAAACATCGAGTTCTAGCGCCTAATACTATGCTTGTCATCTTCATCTACGGTGTAAGATGTTTCTCAGTAACTTCTATAAGATCTGAGGCTACGCCAATTGCATCTAACGTTTGCCAACTTTCCACCAGCTCATAATTGAACGCGGTGGTTTATCCAGCACATATGCGACTTAATTATATTTAAGTGTTTGTTTGTGAAAGGCACAATCAAATTATACGGCACAGAGATAAACGCTTAATCGAGTTCTAGTTACATATAATCGAGTCTATCCCAGTGCTGTGTCTCGTTGTGACAAGTTTAAGCCTCCAATTGTGTGAGCTGTCGGCACACATCGTCCAAGCTGCGGTCGGCTACAAGACAATGCTCTCAGCGCGTAATCGCCTCCCGCCCTGCATTTGTACTGCAATTGTAGATAAACGGACGCACAGGCGTTTCCAACTTGCTTATACAGAGTTTGCACGACAGGTTTTAACAGTGGCAGAACTGAGCTCTAATAAAGCGTGAGAATTTACTGCGTTAAGTTGGATTAATGAGGGATTACCAGAACCTTTAACCTAAGATTACCTTAACATCGTTTTTACATGACAAAGCTTACACCGTTATGTCTAACGCGTTAATAAAACAACTTCTTTGTACACGGAGAGTATCCTTTTCTATGCTGGGAAATGCATTTGCGCAGCCCACCCGAACAATCATCGGTTGGGAGTGTGGGACTCACTAGACAAAACCAGAATACCCACTAAAACTCATAGAGAACACATTCTACTCTAGCACCCTGGATTCGTTTGTCTTCATAAAAATACTATTTTAAGATGGGGGAAAGAGGCGGGTAAAACGAGACAATTGCCCCCCAGTTATAATACTAGGTATTACGTAACTGTCGTGGGAATGTTCGAACGTGTCTACGATTTAGACTCTGGGCGACCTCAATACAATGCTCGGTGACCTCTGCAAAGTTTATCAACAGGTGACAATACGAATAAACATGGATCACATGAAAATCGTGTTTTACATTCCTGTTCTATTTCAGTCGGTTATTGTGGATAAAGTTGTAGGCAAGAAAATGTAGCCTAATAAAGTAGGTTCAATTTTCAGAAAAAAATCCAATACCGAATTCAAGTCGGATGGGTAGTATTCGGAAATTTACGGGTAATTCATCCAAAAATTCTACAGTACAGTCACAGATACCTATCGTAAACGCCTAGAGTAATGGCGAGGCCTATGCCCGAAGTATTCCCTTGATATCTAATTAGAAATGACGCGATTCATAGAATAACTAAGCTCTACTACTAAAGTGTAGGACTTGAAAGTGCCGGAAAGGCCTCGCATGACGATAAACCTCCAACTACGTGGCCTAATGATGTCAGCACTCCCTTTCCTATTACAGATCGTGGGTACGAATTCTTGGCAAGCTAGATATAGGATATTCCTTTTTGTGTGTCTGGATCGGTCGAAGGGTTCAGATGTGACCGAATACATCCCTACCAGCAGATAAATTCGCTTGACAGCGTTCCGATACGACATTGTACAAACCATAAGAGGTTAATTATCTCTGACCAGAAGAACGGGCACAGTGAAATGCTAATCTGTCCGCAATAAAAAGATGTGGTTCTCTGGAGTTTAATATGGCAGGATTAATTCCAGCAGCATGACCTTCCATTGTATCAATGACGACTAAGAAGCGTACATTATAAAAGCTAAAGTTAAATATAAAAAGTGGAATGTGAGCGAAAGCCAGTGTAACGATGTTAGTGTCAAAAATACTGCTCCGGCGTCAAGTGAGAGGAGAAACTTAATTTCTGAAAGCATTATAAATTCATGAATGCTTTGTGTTACCCAAAAATAAGTTGTTTGTTTTGTCGGGAAGTTTTTTCCTTTGAAAAGCGGGGAAGTAATTGGTGCCTTGATGCGAATTCAAATTCGCTTTTTTTGTATTGTCCGCGGCATTGTATAACGAGGCAAGTTGTCTGTGCTAATATTACTGCGGTAAACTTCTATCTCTAGTTGCATTGTTACGTCATTCTTTAACATCATCATCTGATACTGAAAGAAATATATGAAAAATAACTACACTGGAAAGATTTAAAACGCTGTCAAAGCCTACTTCATTAAAGACTTTGATATTTAAACTGTTTCAGTGTATTTTAATAGAAATATAGAATACATTCGATGAAATAAACTCGGATCTATATTAGGAATAACGTTGTGGCTTCATCTACAAAGGGTCGAACTTCTATTTCGTAATCGTAATCGTAACTTCTACTTGAATTATCATCAGCTGTAAAGTGTAAATAATCTGCGAAGACTCCACAGCTAAATCAGTCGTCGTCGTCGTCGCTTCAACCGATGGACGTCCACTGCTGGACATAGGTCTCACGTAATGACGTCCACAAGGCCTGATCTTGCGCCGCCTGGCTCCAGCGGCTACCAGTAACCCTCTCTATATCATCGGTCTACATTTTGGGGGGTCTGCCTACACTGCGGCGGCCGGTGCGGGGTCGCCACTCCAGCACCTTCAGCCCCCAACGTCGATCGGTCCTTCAGACTATGGGCCCTGCCCATTGCCACTTCAGGTTCGCGATTCGTAGAACTATGTCGGTGACTTTGGTTCAACTAAGGATGTCTTCATTTCTAATTCGATCACGTAATTTCTAATTTCAATTTCTAATTCGTTCAGGAAACTACGCCAGATATTTTCGCCCGATAATCCTCAGTGCCTCAAGACCAAATCAGTCGGCTATCCATATTTTAATATCAGCATCAGATTACAGGCATACATTCATCCCCGTGCTTAAGTAACTATTACGATGATATCATTAATTTTATTGAAGACATAATTCTTTTAACATCTACGCCTTTAGAAAAGATAACGGATAATCGTCGAAAGTATCCTGATTAATTATTCAGAACATTCACAATTATCTGAATTCATGAGTCTGAAGGTTCAGTGAAATACGAAATTACGAAATGTCACTCAAAACCATGTCGTCCCCTTTCAGACGTTAACTCTAATTTGATAAAATAATAACAATTTACAACAAAAAATGCCTCTCGCCGTTCAAGTTTTCTTTGTTTTATTTCGTTCTCTCATGGGTTTTATCATTACTAATATCTTTATGTATAATAAAATAGACGTCGCTGTGCCTCTCATCTGTCTCTTCGTGATAATCTCAAAATTACTGAGTTTTTCATGAGTATTGATGAAAGTTTTTGGTATGTAATATGACAAATTTAAATTAAAAAATTCTTATTTCACCTGGTTTTTACGGATTAGAGCATTTAATTCTTACTACTATAATAATTGTACTGCGATCTCTCATTTGGTATAAATCACTATATTATTATGCTTATTAGATTACTATATTTTTATATTATGCTGAGGTATTTGTAATTGTATTAATATTACTTTTACGTATGCTATTTTCGGTTCAATGCTATTTCGGAAATTATCTAAAATTTTATTGCAACTTTCGTTTGTAGTTTTTCTTTTAACGTAGACTGTGATTGGTGGAGTTGTTTGTTGAACGGAAAGAGTGTTACTTCTTTTCCTATATTTCATTGGATAATGTATTTTTTTGTCGATACAACAAAACCGAAAGTACCTTCATGACAAGGTATTAAAAACTGGACCTTTAGAAGTTTCGCTTATATTAAAGTGTTTCAAGTGTATTTTCCTAGCTTAAGTCTAGTTTTCCACGTCACGACGACAAACAGCTTATCCTAATAAATGACTTCACTGCGACTTGCATACGGTTATCCTTCCGCTGAGCGGAGACACTCGTTGCACTGAACTGAATACTTCCATGTGCTTCTTCTATTTTAAACTAAATTGCTTTAAATAAAAATACTTCAAATTAAAACATTACTTTGTGACTAATTGTAACGAATCTACCTCCGATTCAGAAAGGTGATTCTAGTCAGTAGTTTAAATTGCATCACATTGAATATCCATGTGCAACTTTACCTTATACATAATCATTAACATCATTTCCTTGCCTTTATCCCACTAGGTGGTGTTGGCACAGCATGTTCCCTGTCGCTACTTCACTGTATTAGCTGTCATTTCTACATTTACACCCCAGACACACATATTCTCTTTCACACAGTTCATCTCCTTTTACCCTCTTGCGTGATAGCCTTCCACTCCTTAACTTCTCGGTCACTGGTGCTACTCTCATACATCCTCTAATATACTCATTCTTATACATAATCTCCGATTTTATAATATGCAATGTGCTTTGATATATTTCCTATAACTGTTTAAAGAAAAATCCAATATTGATTATTTAAGTACTAATATATATAATATTCAAAATAGGTATATTTTATCTACTATAAACTCGAAATATTGGACTTGTGAGTATTGCCATGTAGTCAAAATGGGTGGCTATTCATAATCTAATGCATGTAAAGACGACGTGAGTTCATTATTGCTCTCAATACAGCATCTTTACGGCGCGAAAATTTCAGGGGAATCTTAGCAATTTGGAAATTCCTGTGGGATCGCTGCATGTTTAGGATAGCGTCTGTCGTTGAGGAATTCTAACTATCATTGGCAAAATTTACTGCGATTGCGTTTACAGAGGTGAATCCAGTATTCAAAGGATTAATATACAGCGAAGTACTTCGCAAAAATGTGATTTTCTAAATAACATAACGCAACGGAAGACACAGTAGATGAACCATTCGATATTCAAAGGTGTATGTGAATATACTTTGATTTTTGCTTCTTATTGTGAAGTTTTGGGAATAGAAATAATAATGCCGTTAGCGGTTGAACAGTTGCCGTGTAATTAATGAAAAAATGTAAGAATCCTTTAGCCGAGCTGTCACATTAATTATAGAACAACCCACAGATTCAGAAAAATGTAGACGATGTAATTTGTGGCTTTAACATCCTCCCCCGCGTTGAAAGGCTTGTCTTTCAACGGATTACTTGAACGGAAGCAAAGGGCAAATGCGCGTGAGTGGTCGTCTGAAACATCCTTTAGTTGTGCTTATATCGACGACACGAGTGACTCCATCACGGCCGGGGAAGATTCGAGATACTCGTCCCATTCGCCATGAGAGCGGAGGCGCGAACTCTTCATGGATTATAACCAAATCGCCTATTTTGAGCTCTGTGCCTTTGCTGGTGCGCCACTTGCATCGGTTTTGTAGTTCCGAAATATATTCCCTTTGCCAGCGCTTCCAGAAATGTTGCCTTATTTGCTCCAGACGTGCGTAGCGTTTCAGCATATTGGAGTCGTGGTCTGCAAAATTTGGTACCGGCAACGCAGTGATTGGCCGACCGATCAGAAAGTGCCCTGGAGTCAGGGCTAGGAAGTCATTAGGAGATGAGGATATTGGACACAAAGGACGGCTGTTTAGTATGGCTTCAACTTGTGCAAATAATGTACTTAATTCCTCGAAAGTTAAGTGGCTATTGCCCATCACACGCTTCACATGGTATTTCGCAGACTTCACGCCGGCTTCCCAAATGCCGCCGAAATGAGGAGCGTAAGGAGGCGAGAAATTAAATTTTATTTCTTCTTGAGTTGCAAATTCGATAATAGGTTCAGAGTTTTGTTTAAAAAACTTGGAAATATCTTTCGCGGCGCCGCGTAGATTGCGGCCATTATCACAAAATATTTCGCGTGGATTTCCACGCCTAGCAATCATTCGGCGTAGAGTTAAAATAAAAGCGTCCTTAGTCAAGTCACTTACCGCTTCTAAATGTAGACATTTGTAACGAAAACAAACGAATAGACAAAGATAGCTTTTGGTAATACGAGCACCACGACCTTTCCTATTTAGTGTCATAAATGGACCCGCAAAGTCAATGCCGACGGTTTCAAACGGAAAGCCAGGGGTTGTGCGCTGTGGTGGCAAATTTCCCATGAGGGGATTTAGTGTTTTACCTTGAGCTCGCTTACACATGACGCATTTTTGAACAGTACTCCTAGCAAGCCGCCTGCCATTAATAGGCCAAATATGGTCCCGTACGGAAGCGAGTAGTAACTGTGGACCAGCGTGTAGGTGATGTAAATGG